>WOXC01002179.1:10000-397197 GCA_011680675.1 Gymnobelideus leadbeateri | reverse complement strand
AAACCTATTTCCACATTAGTCATATCGTGAAAGAATAATGAGAGCAAAAGGGGAAAATTGCAAGAAAGAAAACACACACACACACACACACACACACACACGAGATAGAATAGTTTGCATTGATCTGCATTCAGACTACATAGTTCTTTTTCCATTATGAGTCTTTTGGAATTATTTTAGACACAGTCAGTCATTGCACAATATTGCTGTTACTGTGTACAGTGTTTTACTGGTTCTTTCACTTCACTCAGCATCAGTTCATGGAAATCTTTCCAGGTTTTTCTGAAATCTGCTTGCTCATCATTTCTCATCATTGCTCATCATCATATGGGAACAATAGTATCCCATTATATCCCATTATATGTGTATACCACAACTTGTTGAACCATTCCCCAATTGATTGTCATCCCCTCAATTTCTAATTCTCTGCCCCACAAAAAGAACAACTACAAATATTTTTGTAAATGTGGGTCCTTTTCCCTTTTAATGATCTCTTTGGGATACAGACCTAGTAGTGGTATTGCCATATGAAAGGGTATGTACAGTGTTGGGGTATGTAAAGTGTTATCCCCTTGGGGCATAGTTCCAAATTGCTCTCCAGAATGGTTGAATTCACAACTCCACCAACAACCTATTAATGTTCCTATTTTCCCACATCTTCTCTAACATTTACCATTTTCCTGTTTTGTCATGTTAGTCAATCTGATAGGTGTGATGTGCTACCTCAGAATTGTTTTAATTGGCATTTCTCTAATTAATAGTCATTTAGAGGATTTTTTCATATGACTATAGATAGCTTTCATTTCTTCCTCTTAAAACTGCCTGTTCATTTGGCCATTTATCAATTGGAGAATGACTTGAATGCTTATAAATTTGACTCTGTTCTCTCTATATTTTAGAAAAGAGGACTTTATCAACCATACTGGCTGTAAAACTTGTTTCCCAGCTTTCTGCTTCCCTTCTAATCTTGGTTGCATTGTATTTGTGTGAAACCTTTTAAATTTAATGTAATCAAAATGATTCATTTTGCATTCCATAATGTTCTCTATCTCTTGTTTGGTCATGAATTTTTTCCTTCTTCATAGATCTGACACGTAAATTATTCCTTGCTCCCTAATGTGCTTATAGTTTGATCCTTTATGTATAAATCATGTAACCATTTTGACTTTTTCTTAGTATAATGTATGAGATGTTGATATATGCCTAGTTTCTACCATACTCTTTTTCCAGCAGTTGTTATCAAATACTGAGTGAAATTCCAGAATCTGGGGTCTTTGGCTTTATCAGGTAGTAGATTACTATAGTCATTGACTATTGTGTCTTTGTACCTAACCTATTCCACTGATTCACTGCTATATTTCTTAGCTTGTACCAAATAGTTTTGATGATTTCTGCTTTATAATACAGCTTTAGATCTGGTATCACTAGGCCATCAGATACTATATTTCAAGGAGGATATTAATGAGCACCACTAAATCCAGGGTAAGGGTTGTGGTGGTAGTGGTGGTGATGGCAGTTTTCCCCAAGACTGAAGAATAGGTTGAAAGATCTGTGGCTGTTTATGCTGGAAAAATAAAGGACTTAGGCTAATTTTTTCATGTGGTCAAGCAATTAGACTTTTTCTGCTTATTCCTAGAACTAAAAGCAGTGGGTAGAAGTTGTAAAAAGATTAAATCAATGTAGAATAGAGGGAAACTTTTTTTAACATTTAGAGCTATACAAAGGTGAGGGCAGGAACTGTTTCATTTTTGTCAAACCCCAACACCTAACACAGGCCCTAGAACATAGTAGGTGCTTAATAAATGCATGCTGAACTGTTGAAGTGGATTTGATGGCTTGAAGGAATAGTGGGGCCCCATCACTAGCAATATTTAGGTGGAAACTAGACGCCTACATATTATTAATGTTGTAGATGGTAGTCCTGTTAGGAAATAGGTTAGACTAGACGAATTCTGAGGTGTACCTCTAAAATTCTGTCATTCTATTAGTTTCTTGAAAATACTCTTTAAACTAGAATTCTTAGCCTTTTACTAGTATGGTAAAGCCCATGCACCCATCAGTGCATAAAATATAATATATGACTGCAGGGAAAGAAATCATCTTGAAATGCAGATATAATTTTATAAGTTTATGGACCCTAGGTTAAGAACCCTTGTTCAAAGTAAGAATAATCTTTAATATTCCATAACTTGAGGCAAAGTGGACTAATGAATAGAGAACTAGCCTCACATTCAAAATGACCTGAATTCAAGATCTCTCCATGCCTTTAACTCTCTCTCTAAGCAACTCTAAACCTTTAACTTCTAGAGCAGGTGTTCATCTGCATGAGAAGAGGGAATAGCCTCAAGAAGAGTTCTTCATAAAGGAAATAAAAAATCTGGGTGAAAAACAAGACCAAAAAACAATTATGAAAACAACACATTCCATGTCTTGACTGCAAAAATGACACTAAGGACAGTAAAAAAAATATTTTTAAAATATGGTATAGAATCAAGGGAGATAAAAAAACACATACTTTTAAACTTCTCTAGATATTCAAAATGGTTAATTATGACTATTTTAAAGGGGAGTATTGAAAGTCGTTGGACAAGTAAATCACTGACTAACCATAAAAAAGAATAAATTGACTATACCTTTACAGACATGCAAGATTTGTTAGTGAAATAGCAGTCATTTCAGAACTACTTATGTCTGTGAAGTCAGATCATAGACTGGCAAGAGCCAGTCAAAATAAATACCATTTTATAAGAAAGTATAAATATGAGAAGAAGGACCTATGCTTGGCAACAGGACCTTCAACACAACCAATCTAAATAAATTGCCAACTCTGAAATATCAGAAATGGAGAAATGCAAAGTCATAAACTCTCTCAAAATTTGTTAGAAAATTTTGACTGGTGCAAAGCTCACTGATGATCTAACCAGCAAATAATTAATCTCTTAGTCAAATGAGAAGAGAGTAGCCAAGAGCAACATAAATTGAAATCAGAATTCATTTTCAAAATATTATAGAGAATAACAGGAAACTATAGGTAATATATCCTCAGGAAACCAATGAAAATCATAACCTAAAACCGAAACTAGACAATAGCATTCTTGATGTGAAATGAAGTAAACAATCTTGTGAACATTTATTTATAACTGAAATCTGGAGGAAAACAGACATGAAACAGAACAGTTTGCTGGGATTACTATAATCATCAATTTTCATCAGCAGCAACACTGGAATCTTCACATTTGGAGTCTCCTATCTCTAGAAAAAGTCGAACTTTATATGGAGTAGAGAGAAGCTGGAACTAAACAAATAAATAGAAGTACCTGCTAGAGAGAATACATCCTTAAAGGCACTCAATACTATATTTTCAGAATTGCCAAAGTCTCCAAAAGAATGGAAAAGATAGCAGATCTTTTCCCAACTTTGCCCTAATTAATGTGACAGACAAGACATCAGCAGTTACTAAACTATGTACCAAATTAAAAACTATATAACAACAGACTAATAAAAAATTAAGTCGATAGTCTATTGATATCCTTCATAAAAATGTAAAAAAAGCAATTAACAGGCCTTCACAGATAATTTCCTATAGCCTATTTATATCTTTACAGTCACACAAGTGCCTGAGAGGTTTGAAAAACATAAGCTTTTACTGAGTCTACTGTTTACTCTTTTTAAAAAATTAATTAGTAGAATAAAATGCAATTTTGAAGGTTTCTTTCAAATTAGGTTCTCATGCATATGTTAATATCACGATTCTATGATAGATATAACTATAGAGCTATTTGGGATAAATTATCAGAATATTGAAATCAAGTACATTATAAACAAAAATATGTTCATCTAATGGCATAAGTTCTTATCTTTTTTGTCATGGACCCCCTTTGGCACTATGGTGAAGACCCCAAAATAACATTTGTGAATTCATTAAAAATGAATAGGTGTACAAAGGAAACCAATTATATTGAAATACAACTATCACAATTTTTTTTTATAAATTATGTACCCTAGGTTAAGAACTTCTGCCTTAAGTTCTGTAAAACATTTTTTCAGGTGGGTAGTCTAAGTATTATTCTCCTTATGTTATAGATAAGAAAATAAAGGTTGGAAACATTAAATGACTTCTCCTTTATAACAAAAGCAGTAAATAGCTTGGTCTCATGACAACAGATTTAAACTTTTGTTTCTGTAACATACTCCCACTGTAATGAAAGATGGCTTGTGTGTAGTCCAAAGTGAAAAAAGGAACCCTATTTATAGCAAGGCTTTTATTTGCAGATGTTGAGTAATACTTGCTCAATACTTGCTCTTGCTTCCACAAATGCCCATCTCTTTAACATCAATTTCAAAATGATATTATATGCCCATGAAATACAAAACACTACATCATCAGAAAATCCAAACTTACAAATAATGCAAAGGGCAATGTAAAGAATAAGGAACAATAAAAACAGTCCAGAGACTATTGTCAACAATGATGTCTGTAGAAAATGATGTAAAAGAAATTATAAAGCCCAGGGTGGCCCTGAGCAGTTGAGGCCAGAGCAGACTTCAGGAGAGTGAATCACCAGTAGCTGTGGTGGTTTCCAGACTCTTCAACCCATAAACACCAAAGACAAAGTAAAAGGTCAGTGTGGATCTCTGTTGGAACAGAGGGGAACAGAATGGTCTGGTCCAGCCCCAGCCCCCAGGGCAAGAAACAGCCCAGCTGTGGAGGCATGGCTGCTGCAGGAGCTCTGGCCTACATATTGTAGAGGGAACCAGCCAACCATTCACTTTTGTTTTAACCTGTTGGGATCTGGATAGCAGTCTTGGGTGGTGGTCCTGGGGCATGTGGCAAGTGAGCCAGAGCTTGTAGGAACTATAGAAAGGGCCCCCTCCCAATAGCTTAGGCAGCTGTGAAAACCCCAGCAATTTGGGACAAACTCTCTACATTCTGGAAGCAGAGTTCTACCAAGGCAAAAAGCTCAAAAGTCAAGTAATTGGCTGGCAGTATGAGCAAGCAACGGAAGCACAAACAGACCAGAGAATCCTTTTTGGGGGACAAAAAGGCTCAAGGAATGGAGCAGGAGAAAGACAGTGAAATCAGAACTCCTGAATCAAAAGCCTCCAAGAAAAATATGAACAGGTTACAGGCCATGAAGGAGTTCAAGAAGGATTTTTAAAATCAAGTAAGAGAAGTGGAGGAAAAAATTGGGAAAAGAAATGAGAATGATGCAAGAAAATCATGAATTTTTAAAGGATATTTTCAAGTACAGAACTGAGAATGTTCTCAGTGAGAAGAAAATATAATGACAATAATTATAATCAATAATAGGTCTTTATTAGTATAAATAATGAGTCCTATAAAAGATTATATATATATAGTCAAATTAATATTGTTTGAATCATAATTATATAGAATGTGATCATTGGTGTCAATACAAAGAAAATATGCAGAGTAAATTCTAATAATGATCACTTCATGGGGTTCTAGTGTACTTTGGCATTTCCTTCTCCAGCTTATCCTACAGATGGGAAACTGTAGCAGCATACAAGGGCAAGTGACTTTCCCAGGATCACACATCTAATAAGTGTCTGAGCCCAGATTTGAACCCACAAAGATGAGTCTTACTGACCTCAGGTTGAGCACTCTTATTCAATGAGCCACCTATCAGCCCCTTTGTGCAAATCCCACCTCAGGAACTAATTACATGTATAAACCTGGGTAAGTCACTTAATCTCTTAACACTTGACTTTCCTCATTGATAAAATAAGGTTTTGATGTTCTCTTTCAGTTGTATACCATGATCCTATGGGCTCACAAGAACAAATTCTTTGAAAGTGAATCCATTCTTTTTTATTGGAATTTAGTTGTTACACAAGGTACATATCAAAATATACTTAATTTGCTAACATTTTATTTAAATAAATGTTTAATTTTTTTTTGTTTTTTATATCTCTATCAATTACCAGTCATCTACTACCCCCATTAAAAACAAACAAAATTTTTAAAAATACCTGTCATGTCTGACCAAGTACGCACCAAGTGTGACCATCATGCATATATAATCCACCACTTCTACCTAGGGGACACCAGTCTACTGAATTTGAGCTTGGTCATTGTGCTGATCATAATTCTGGTGCATTTCAATTTTTTTCCTTTCTTTTTTTCTTTGTTATTGTTTTCCTTATATGAATCATTCTGTTCCAACTCACTTTGCTACATATCAATTGATACAAGTCTTTCCAACTTTCCCTAAATTATTTATATTCATCATTACTTATGATTCAATAATATTCCATCATACTCATAAACCACCATTCATTCAATCTTCCCTTTACTGGTGGAAATCCTTTGTTTAGAGATTTTTGCTAGTACAAAAATAGTAAACATATATATCTATATATGTATATATAGATATATATGTATATATAGATATATATGTATATATAGATGTATATGTATATATAGATATTTGTATATATGGAACTTTCCCAATGATAAATTGCTACGAATGATATTTATGGGTCAAAAGATAAATATAGCTTAGTGACTTTACTTGCATATTTTAAAATTGCTTTCCAGAAAAATTTGAACCAACTTCTAGTCCCAAAAATGGTGTATTAGTGGGCCTGTTGTCTCATAGCCCCTATAATTTTTATAATTCTCATCATTTGTTACCTTTGCTAGTATACAGAGTATGAGATAAAGCCTTAGTGTCATTTAATCTGCGTCTCTCTTAATATTAGTTATTGGGAGTGTTTTTTTAATGTTAATAGTTTATTTTTCTGCCTTTGAAAACTTTTTTTCATCTCCTTTGACCACCTATCTAGTAATTGATTATTTTTGTTCTTATATATTTGTGTTTTGGTTGTTCAGTTATTTTTCATTTGTGTTTCCCTCTTTGTTACACCAGTTGGGGTTTTCTTGACAAAGATGCTGTAGTGGTTTACCATTTCCTCCTCCAATTCATTTTACAGATGAGGAAACTATAGTAAACAGGGGTAAGTTATTTGCCCAAGTTTTTAGTAAATGTCTGAGGTCAAATTTGGACTTGAGGAAAGGAATTTTCCTGATCTCAGCCTGGGCACTCCATCCACTGAACGATCTAGCTACTCCTTTGTCCAAATTCTGCTTCAGGAACTAATTAGATGTATGAACCTTGGTAAGATATTTTAACTCTACACATGACCTTCTTCATAGGGAAAATAAACCTTAATGTTATCTTCCAATAGTATACTATGATATATATGTGGACCAATTTCCCAAATAGTTTGCTTTCATATATTTACCAGAGACCTTTGATATGAAGATTATAAATCCATGTCTGTGGAAGAGGAGTGAGAAAAATAGGAGTAGAGGGAAGGACTTGCCCTACATAAGTATTGTATGGGTGATTTAAAAACGTTTGGACTGTGAGAAAGACCAATGACTGAATTTATGGCAAGGCTATTTAAGAGAAATTGAGCAAAAAATGATTTAAAAAATTCAAGTCTAGACTTTATTCCCAGATTTTATGCTTAACTTCCAACTCCAACACAAAAAAAGGAATAGGATGAATAAGGATAAGGGAGAACAGAGCTGAAGAGAAGGAGTTAAGGAGAACTCAAAATGAGGGAATAACAGAAGATAATTGGTAAGTCAAATAAAATAAGGAAAACAGATTGATAGGTAAAGCATATTGCCAGAGTAGCTTGGGTTGAATGGATTAATCATAGAAAATTAGTGTAAGGGTTAGGGGAGGAATAAACTGTTAGTATGGCACTGTTGAGACTAAGAAAATGTTCTTGCTATTAAGTTATTCAGATATAATAATTGGCGATAATAAAAGCCATAGGTATTTGGAAGGGTGTATAAATATTCAAAAGTATATTTTTTAAGGTGAAAATCTCCATCAGCATGAAAAGCAGAATGAATTTTTCAATGGCTTGTAATGAGTGTATAGTATTTAGAGTTTATTTGTTTTTTGTTTTCCCATGCCTAAATACCTGCTATGCTGCAAATGTCATATAATAAACCTCCTTAAAATAGTGAATAGTCTCAAGTGTCATCTTGCAAAAATCCATTGAAATGTTCCAATAAAAAGTGGAATTAAGTAATCAATAGCAATGACAGTGGATAATTTGATGTGATGGGATAGACAATTAACTATTTTAGGAAGTTTTAGGGTGGAATTGCCATAGAGAAAAATAATAGGAAAGTTATAAGTTGGAGTGAAAAAAATTAGTCATTTTCTGATGATGAGAATATCAAGTGCTCTGAAGAGGACGTATTTGCTTGTCCTCCAAAGAATAATATATTAGAACCATAGAAGCCAGAAAATGAGAGATCATTCCCAAAAAAGTGAAAGAAGCAAAAACAAAATGGTAGAGATCAGTGATCATGACAAGATCATAAATTGTTTTATTTTGTTTTTTTTCCCACCTAATGACAGCCATTTAGAAGACTATCATTTTCCTGAGGCATATATCTAAGACACAGCAGAAAATTTACTAAAAAATATCAAAATAGGTGACTACTACTCACTCTTGGTGATTTGCATGGGCAAAAATGTGAATTCCAGAACTACTACCAAAGATTAAAAAATTTTGGGCAAACACCACAAAGCAAATACTAAATCTACACCTTTTGACCGTCTAATGCTATATATTTGAAAAGCAAGAAGGGAGAGGAGAAAAAAATATATTGGACTTGGAATTAGTAAAATCCTCAGCTTGAATCTGCTGTTCTATGTGACCTTGGAAAAGTCAATTAACCTCCTTGAGTCCATGTTTCCTCATCTGTAAAATGATCCTCATTTTACAAGAGTATGCCAGGGGCATTTTCCTCAAAGGGTTGCTCTGCAGATTAAATAAGATAGTGAAGGTAAAGTGTTTTTTGGTCCTTAAAGGACTATAAATGTCAGTTATTATTATTACACATCATCAGAAACACCAGAGGATGGCATTCTAACAAGCCTATATATGTGATTATCTCAAGAAAGTTCTTCTGGTCTCTTATAGCTGGTGGGGCATAACTCACACACAAAAAACCCCCTTACAGTTAGCTGTGAGTCTCACATTCCACCTCCTCAGGTGTATCATAAGAAATTTTTCTGGTTTGGAAAGAATGGTCAGGTTTTGTCATCTTCTGGAGTAACTTTCAAGAACCCAAGGTCACCTTTATGACATGATGAGACCCTGGAGCAAGAATTTAGTGGAGGTATTTATACATATCTAAATATTTATACTTTTCTTAAATGTCTTCCAAATGGACTGAGCCACTTTTAATTTGATTTTCTTAAAGGTTTCACAGTGAGTTTTCAAATTGCATCCATGTAGTTTTCATATAGGCATTGGTCATCAATATATAAATATGTCAGAAAAAATCTAGGGTAGATAATAGGAGAACCATAAGGTTTCTTACAGACTTTGAGAATGATAAGAAGAAAAGTTCAATAATCTACTTGTTTTCCTGAAAAAGAAAATAATAAATAACAAGTGCTCAAGTATAAAAAGGGATTTTAAAATCATGTTTAGGTGTTCTCTGTTTCCACCTATTACTAAAGTAGAGGGAAAAAATAAAAATGTCTCATAGGAAATTCTAAATGTTAATATAAATATACACACATATGATATTGAGAAGCTAGACAAGCCAATTCTTTTTTTAAAGCAATTGGGGTTAAGTAACTTGCTCGAGGTTACATGGCCAGTCATTATTTATGTGTGGGTGCTCATTTTTCTGAGGCAGGAACTGATCCCGGGTCCTTCCGACTCCGGGGCTGACACTCTTATTCATTGTGCCACCTAGCTGCCTCTAGACAAGCTATTCTTAATTTTACCTGAAGGCTGGGGCTGGACAGAGGGAAGTAGGCTTGAAATGAGAAAAGAGATGTTTGAGTTAGACATGGTAAATGTTTCCCAAAAAAGTCAGAAGTTATATCTTGTGACACCTAGATCTCTAAGACCTTATTTTCCTATGTTCTTTTGAATATAGTGTTTATGTATGATCATTTTTGTAATAGAAACTGAGACATCCAAGCACTAAAGGAAACCATATATAAAGTCAAGCTACAGAGAGCTAATATAGTTGCAAAGTCACACTTCTCTAATGATATCCTTTAATAATAAAAACTAGTTAGCAAAAGATGCCATATGATTCAGAAGTTAGTACTACCCCAAACTGAAAATATTTAACTGAATAATAAACTTTTCCACTTAGAAATGTATTCATCACAAATAAATGCTTGTGCCTCATGTAAAGAAAATATCCAATTAACTATTCTGAACTATAGAGCTATAACATGAGACAGAAATCATTTCATCCAACAGTCCATACAACTTAAAGAAGGGGGAAAAATAACTAAACCTGAGGTTTAAAAAGGTTAAATGAATAAACTGAGTCACATGAATAGCAAGGAGATCATTTGAACAGGATAATTTTCAATGTCAGTGATTGTGGGCACTTAATAAATGTTTATCGATTAATTCTATATGTAGCCCATTGTTGCTATGGATATCCCATTGAGTATCCATCAACCAGTGACTTATTGGAACTGGGAGTACTGGGCTAAGTTTTCACAGAGATTTCTAGGTGAATTTTTCTAGGTAAATAGGAGCATGTAAATATCCATTTAGTACAATGGATAAAGTGCCAGGCCTGGAGTCAGGAAAACTTGAGTTCAAATCCAGTCTCAGACACTTACTAGTTGTTTGACCCTGGGCAAGTTACATTACATTTGCCTCAGTTTCCTCATCTGTAAAATGGAATCCTAGTACCTACCTCCAAGAGTTTTTGAAAGGACCAAATGATTCCAATTAATAATTATAAAGTGCTTAGCACAGTGCCTGATACATAGTAAGTGCTTTATAAATGATGATCAGCTATGATGATGATGATGATGATGATGATGATGATGATAATGACGATACTAGAAAGAGGGAAGTAAAGAAGCAGAGATTGGAGGTGAAATGGCAACATCAATGGTACCATATTGGGAGATGCTTTTTATTGAAACATTTTTCCCCTTCCTCCTTCCATTCAATAAATGTTTATTAACTGATGGATTGGTCCTTCTGGAGAATGTAATAGATAAATCACCCCCACCTTCGATCAAATCAAGAAGAAACTCCTTAAAGCAGATTCAAGTTAGATCAAACAATAGTGAGAGGTAGGGTTACCTTTAGTGAATACTTCTTGTATCCCATCCTAGATCCTGACTCTCCTATGCCTGTGTTTCTTTTCAGCAGGTGGCCAGTGGGTAAATATTGTAGAAGGTGAAGGTCTCCCCTCATCCCCTTCACTCACACTGGATTTTTTTTACTCATTTTGGGTTATTAATCTTTTTTAACCTAACACTTTTCTATAAATAAGTTGTGAAGTGGCTAAGAAATAGCTAAGATACACCAAAGGTTTGTGATTGCCCCAATTCTGCTGCTCCTCAGAAGGCTGAATGTCCTTTTTGCTTTGTTGACATGGCGCCAAAATGTAGGGCACCATCTGAACTTAGAACTCTATTCACTCACACTCCTTTCCCCAGTGTCTTTTCAGAGTTTTCTACAAAAAGTATTCCCAGATCTCCGAGTGCAACCATTTCATTGATTGATAGATGTAGGATGGCATCATTATGGCAATACTAGACTCTATGTGTTTATACACACACACACACACACACACACACACACACACAAGTACACCAGCTTAAAAAGGAAGAGATAAAGTGTGTTTGAAAGATTAATGGAGTCTAAGAGTCAGAAGATTTAGGTTCAAATTCCACCCTATTGTATCACCTTGGGCAATTCACTTCATCTCTCTGAACTTTAGCTTCCTAATTTGTAAAATCAGGAGATTGAAAAAGATAGTTTCTAAAGTCCCAACCAACTCTAAATCTATGAAATTATATTTAATACACTGAAAATAGTATTGCTATAAATGTCAGCTAAGAATGACAACGATTAAGAAATATATGTATATATGTATACATGCATTGTGTGTATGTGTGTACCACATAAAATGTGTGTATGTGTGTGTATGATGTGTAACACATAAAAAATGTGTGTATGTGTGTGTATGATGTGTACCACATAAAAATGTGTGTATGTATATACTTACACACATATATGCATGTATGGTTTTGTAATTAATGTTATACTTCAATAATCATGGGCAAAACGTATCACAGAAAGGGAGACAAAGCATCTTTAAAATTGTAGTGATTTTATTTTGTCACCATATACTCTTCAGTATTGGGGGGGGCATTTATTTGGAATTATTCATTCTTAAAATCTAATCCCATGCATTTGCTAACATATATGTATATGTATGTATATATATATACACAGATACACATAAATATATACATACATATCACACACACACACACAGAAATGAATCAGATTGTGCAACAATAACACACTCCAAGCCATGACCTTACTGCTCCCTCCAACTGACCTTTAAGTTGAATGGATCCACCCACAGCCTGCAATATTTTTAGTCACCAGTCAAACTAGATTACTCTGTATCTATTATGATCAACATGAAAGAGCTCTCATTGATTTTGTGTGTATTTGTGCTTATGATATGCCAAGCCTTCTCAAAAGTAAATCTAAACAAATAAAATTAAAAGTAGTGAGTCCCTTTTAAAAGAAGAAATGTCCAAAGCTGCATTTTTTCCCAAAGCCTAGCAAAAGCACTGGAATGACTCAGATAGAAGGGGAAGCTAGACCCAGTGGGGGAAGGGCGGTGCTCACTGAGTTGACGGTGATTTATAATCAATATTAACTACATAATATACTGGGAGGCACAGTTTGCAGAGAAAGGAGTGAGGACTGTAGTTCTTTTATCCCATGAAGGTCATAATAAGATGGGTGAAATGAGGAGAAAAATTGATGGAAGATAGTTAGATCTACAATGGAAAAAATACATCTGTTATGATGAAGAATTCCCCCTAGAAATCTTGCAAAAGTACTGACCTCTGCTGTAAATTTGCTTGAGAACTAGAACAGAAAGTTTAAATGAGATTTTTAGTGATTTCTGGCCTCACTGAGAGCTGGAAAATGACAATTATTCAATTTAAGAGTCTTTCTGTAGCAAAAAGGTAAGAAACAGAGTCGGATTTGATGGCTTGACAGACTAATGCTACAGTCTGTAGGTCTCCTTGTTTCTGAAAACACCAGTTCTAAACACTGCTAATCATGTCAACACATTTGTTCCTTGTGTCAAGTAATGAAGGGCTTTGTGAATTGATCTTGATTTCAATTGAAGGGGAAGAGAGGAAGAAATGTTGATAAAATCCCCAGGGGAATTCTCAGGTAGACAGATGTAAGTAATTTCATGAAGTAAAATTCCCATAGAAACTCTAAAAATGTCTTAATGTTTCCCCGAGTTTTGCTTTTCACTCTTAATGATGCTCTGTAGATTTCCTTTTGAATACATTTTGAAGTGCCATAATATATCTAGGGCAAGGAACTGGCAACACCCGTTCTCTATGTGTGCTTTACCTTCTCTTTTATTTTTTTTCTTAGATATTAAAAAAAAAACTCGAGCATGATACTGTGCCCTACAATGAGCTCTTTTTGACAGGCTGCAATGGAGCCTAGAAACAAAGCAGAGCTACAGTTGTATAGTCAAGAATTTCCCTTGTGTTATTTATTACAAAACGGTTATATTTTCACCTAATACATGTTTTATTTAATATTTTTGCCCAAAATTCTCATGTCCATTTGTGAAGATAAGCATTCCTGTTTTTTTTTATTATTTCAATAATCACAGTCCCTTAGAGAATTATAATTTTCTTAGAAGCAATATTAAGAATGATGGAAATCTCCAACGACCTACTTCTACTCAAATAGAGATTTGTCTCTTTTCTCTTCACTTTATCCTTCATGAAGAAAATTAGACTGCTTTATACAGTTCCTATAACCAAAGGGTTTGGGCATTTCCAGAGATACTTTTCATACAGTGAAAACATAGGTCATTAGAGACCTTTCTTGATACATCTAAATCTAGCTTAACTCTTTTCTTTTTTCCTTTTTTTTCATAACACAGATAAAATACTTAAGGAAGAAAGTAAGTCTCAGCCTCCAAACTTTTGTTAACTCTGTATTTTTCTTGTTGACTCAAGAAGCATTTAAGTTCCAAATGTCTTCCAAGTACTATCTTAGGTAAAAGCAATATGAAAATGAAAGAGTACCTGCTCTCAAGAATTTACAATCTATCATGGATGACAATACAGGCAGTATTGAAAGGATAGGGACTAGACCTATGATTTATTACTATATATATGGAATTCCCCAGGAGAGGAGATTCTCTTTACAAATGTGGGTTTATACCTTCTCTGCAACTTATAGTCTTAGAGAGTTGCAATGAGAGCTCAGGGTCACACCACCAGGTTCTTCCATGTTCCAAGGTCATCTCTCTGTTCCCTTTCATGCAGTCTGCCTGTATATAAGTATATTTAGAATGAGAAGGAAAGCATAGTTGGGAATGTTAGGAATGAAAATAAAATGCAGTCTCACCATTAAGTGAGCTGTACTGTTTTCCTTACAACTACAGTCCCCTAGCACATGTTTTTATAATGCTAGAAAATGTTTGGGGAACAAACTGGGGTTTAGGATGCCCCAGTGATGAACTATGTATGACAAAGGTAATGTATTAACACATTATTTCAGGGAAACCTCTGTGTTCTGTTCCTCCAAAGGGAGGTTCTTGTATAAAGCATTTAATTCATTCTCATTCGAGTAACTGAAATGGTTTTCTACCCTTAGCATTGCTCCTCTGTGACTGGTGTAGAGGTCACAAGTATATTCCTAGATTGACAGATTGTGCCTGTCAATCACAGCCTTATAGGAATAAGGATGATTGGGTTGAGGGTAGCTCCCTAGTTGACTCAAAAGTCAATAAAGAATGTGATATTTTGCTCTTCACAGTTTTTACCTGTTACCCCTTCAACTAGATTAAATTCAGCTCCACCTTTTCCTACCCTTTCCCTGAAATGTTGAGGTCTGCCTTTCATTCCTTGCCCTTCCTTTAAGGTACTGGTGATTTCAAAGAGTGGCTAGAAGCAAATAAACATTTTCAGATGGAGCATAGTAAGAAACATATATTTTCAACTTTTTAACATGTGGCAGCTCATTTTGATGGCTCAGCTTGGGGCAAAAAATAAATTCCTTGTAATGCTGTTAAACCAGTAGACATTCTGGCATCATGGCCTCTGGGCTGGCATCAAAAGCAAAACTATTTCTAGCCCCTATCACCTCTCATGTGAACATGGTGATATTTTCCTGCTTGGTCTCTCTGTGTCCCATTCCCACTCTCTGAACCATATTCCAGAAAGCCACCAAATTCATCATCCTACTGCACATATCTCATCAGATGACTTCCCATCTCAAAAGCTCTCATTGGCTCCCTCTTGTCTCTAGGATAAATAACAAACCCCTCAGCTAAGTATTTAAAGGAACTCTTCAATCTGGCTCTTATTTGTTCCCTTTCACACTACATTCCAGTTTCTCAGGCTCATCCTGTCCTCTCCCACCTCGATGGGCAGGCCATTCTTCATAATTATAATAAACTCAGCCCATACCCTTGCTGTCAATTGCTTTTCTGCTACAAGAAAAAGATGAGCTTCTTCCTCCTCCAGGTTTTCCTGATTCCTCAAGCTGAAGGTGACCTCTTTCTCCACAAGCATTTCCTTGGGATCAAATGCCACCTGGTACTCTTTGGACACTGGTGATATCTCATATTATATAATAAGCTTTTTGAAGAAATCTTTGGGAGGATATTTTGGCTTTGAATCCCCAACATCTGTGTTAAAACAGTATGTTGCACATCGGCTCTTGACAAGAGTTTCTTAAGTGTACTAAATTATATTGAATAAGTGGTAAGTAGATCTTTGTGTATTATTTTTATCACAAAGACAGCATGGCACAAGAAAGAATATCAAGTTATGTAAAGAATACTTGAAATGCAGATATAAGACCAGGGTTCAAATTTTGCTTCACAAGCCATGTGACCCTTGGCAAGTGACTTAAATATGCCTCAGATTCTTCATCTGTCAAATAAGAGAGTTAGAATAGGTGGAATGTGAGCTCTTTGAGAGCAGGGATAGTATTTTGCTTTTCTTTCAATCCCTAGGACTCAGCACAGTGTCTGACCCACAGTAAGTACTTAATAAATGCTCAGTGACTTACTTACTGACTCTGTGGTAGTACCTCCCACTTCTAAATCCATCATCCTATATAAAGGAAAGTCTTATAATAATTCCTGATGTGTTAATTTTAATATATTTCAGATGCTCTATGTAGATTAAATGGGAACATATTTTGTCATTTATGTAAATGTTGGATGAAAATTATACTGTAGAAATATATCTGGAATTTTGTTTTATTTGGGTATTATTTGCTTGATTTTATATTTGTTTTTGAAGAATTTCATTTTATTAGATGATAATGACATAACTTTGAGAGCAAATCGCAGGATATTGGAGGGGCAATTTAAAAAAGTTTTGAAATGGCAGCTTTTTGAACTCTTCTTTACAAATCTGTGGTTCTATAACACAATTAGACATATATGTACCCAAACACACATAAATATGTGATACTTTATAGTGAAACAATTTGAATTATATATTTCAACATTTTTAATATCAATATGAAAGGAAATTACAGTACTTGAAATTAAAATCATTTTTTCTCATTCCTTTTGCTTTTTTCCACTGCCGTTTATTGTGATACTCAGCTGGTTAGAATTCAAAAGACTCCTTTCTGAGTGTCAGAGGTGTAGCAGCTTGGGTCATATGGGATGAGCTCATTTACCCCACCAGGGCCCTGGCTATAGCTTTGCTCTTCCCTAGGGCAGTAGAGAAACAAAGATTTCACCTTTTAAAATGAGGTGTGAATTTGAGTACATGTTGTAAATGTGGTTTCTCCCAGTATGAAAATGCTTTATTAATAATCTTCTAATATGATCATCTCTTAGGCTCTAAAGGTTCATAATATGAGCAAAGCCTCAATGTTTCCTGTGCTTTGAGTCAATCCTATTTGTAAAGGCTCCACACACCCAAGAAAGTTAGCTTAGAAAGTTTATGTAAAGCCGTCTTTGGGGTCATTCATCAAAAGAAACTGAGAGTTGAGCTTACAAACTACTTTAAGTTCCATCTGTTCTCTGATGCTGCGGCAATTTCAGACTGCATTTGGCATAGAACATTGCAAACATTATTCGACAATGCCCTTTATGCAACATAAATGTGCTAGCAATCCAATAATGAAGTGCCACGGAGCATCTGTTTGTATTCCCATACAGTGTAAGGACCAACTTTCTAAAGAAAGAATATTCAGCATCTGGTTGAAATGAACTGTGTAATTTCAGCATTTTGAAGATCCATACTTTGCCAAAAGAAACCTCCCTTTCATGTAATGATAACTTTCTTTTTACCCCCAGACTTAACTAAGATGATAATTTTCAGTTGCAAATATGCATTCCAGACTCACATGCATTTTAGTAGCTCAGCATTGATGCTTCTTAAACTCATCACACAGAGCACAACACTTCCCCACAAGTGTAAAAAGCTGCATCTTCAGCAGCAAATCAGAATAGGTGCTTTCTGTAATAATATTTTTAAAAGAATATAATATTCCAGGACCGTATTTGCCCAAATCCTCTTTTATTCTTGACTTGTTTAACTCACATGCTGGGAAATATGCAATCATCTCAAGTGATTAAGTGGATCTGAGTCTGAAATCTGAAAGATGAAGCTTTCAAGAGAGAATTTTTGAAATGGTGGGGCTGTTTGAAACTAGGAAGGCTTCCTAAACACACACACACACACACACACACACACACACACGCACGCGCACACACACACACACACACACACACACACACACACACACACACACACACACACACACCGACTTCTTCTCAGGTTGATTGTTGAATCTTATTTCATGCCCAATTCTGTCAGCAGAGGTCAATGCAGCCTGTTAAGACACATCCCTGACATTAGTGCCATTATCATCACCATCATGTATAGCTAGCATTTGTATAGATCTTTAAGGTTTACAAAGCACTTCACATGTATTTTCTGGTTTTCATGATAACTCTGTGGAACAGGTGCTCTCATTATCTTCATTTTAAAGAATAGGAAACCAGGACTGAAAGAAGTTACATGGCTTTCTCAGAGTCATACAACTAGTATCTGAGGCAGGATTTGAATTCAGGTGTTCCTGATCCTAAGTCCAGTGCTCTATTCTTTGTGCCACATAGCTTTCTATTACCTGTACCCTTTAGGCTGTCTCTCAGTTTGAATTCAGGTCTTCCTGATCCCAAGTCCAGTGCTCTATTCTTTGTGCCACATAGCTTTCTGTTACCTGTACCTTTTAGGCTGTCTCTCAGTTTGACCTCTGTAGGCAATAACTGTAGCTCTGTAAGAGCATGAGAAATATAGAACAAAGTTTCCCCTTCTATTTGTGTATCTCTTCCCAGTGTCCTGAGTAGCCCATCTCAATGGCATGGAGCCTTCCATTTCAGAGAAGCACAGATGATAGTGGGAAAGACAACCAATCTGTCAAGCAAGGCTCCCAGGCAAATTCTTGTACAGCACAATGGGAAATAGCACAGAATTCCTTTCTTCAACCTTTCTTTAAGGAGATTGCAGGCCCTTGATGGATGCTGACAGTGTAGAGGGATTTGATGTTTCAATGGCTCATAATGAAGTGCCTTTGTTAAACTAAGAATGACTATGCAGTAGGAATTATCTCTAATATCACCCCCACCACACTTAATGTGTTTGTTTGCTTTTTGGTGTGCTGACCAAAAATGAACTTCCTATTTTTTGTTTGTTTTTATTTCTTTTTCTTTAAGTGACATTCTCAGCAAGAAACGAATGGCATTTTCTACTGAGCAATTGGTATTTCTGTAGGAGTGTCTCATACACAATGGCACAGGGATTCTTACTCTTCTTTGATATCATAGACTCCAGGATATATGCCAATGATTCTGAACTCTGACTTTAAAACACCCTAGGGTATCTCCAATTATCTCCAGGGATGTCATGGAATTCTGAAGAAAGTTTCAACATGCACATGGGGGAGTGGGTGCACCCTTTTACTCAAATATTTCATAAACACATCTAAGAAGAGGATCTGCTGTTAAGAGGAATTATAATACATTGTTACAATTCCAAAAGGTTCAGGTATCTCAAAGATTTAGGGTTGATCAAGGTTCTCAGGAGGAATATGTAGTTTACTTCCTTAAAATGTAATCGTTGCTCCTTGTATTCAAAATTTCTTAAATGATAGGTAGCACTAGATCATGCATATGTCTATACTGCTGAAATGAGAAAAAATCATATGTTGTTTTTAATATAGGAAGAGGATTCCATGCAGCATAAGTAACTATAAATATTGGTATGCAGCTTATGCAATCCTCTTCCAACAACCTCCCATTGAAAAGTGCCTTTTGGAAGAAAAAAGTATTTGCCTATTTTAGAAATTCACAGACTCTTACAAAATAACTGTTTTTTTAAATTATTATTCTTATAAATATTTCTGCCTGTGGATAATAAAAAAAAACAAGTGCTATACAACTTTTTAAAATCAAATCAATAGACTTATTTTTAAACTCATTTTTTCTTCTTGGATGAGTTTTTAAAGCTTGCAATTACCAAGATTCATTCAATGAGCATTTATAAAATGGCCACTAAATGCAAAGGAAGGAAGAAAGGAAGAAAGGAAGGAAGGAAGGAAGGAAGGAAGGAAGGAAGGAAGGAAGGAAGGAAGGAAGGAAGGAAGGAAGAAAGAATCAGGTAGTGGGGATTCAAGGACAAAAACAAAGCAATCCCTGACCTCAGGGTACCTCCATTCTAATGGACAGGTACAACATGTACAGAGCAAAGTAGAAGTAAAGTAATTTTTAGAAAGAATACTAAAAATTGGAAATAATTTAAGAATGGTCTCATGTAGGACATGACATTTAACTGAACTTTGAGTAAAACCAATGCTACCTTCGTGTAGAATTGAAAAAAGAGAGTATTCTAGGAACATAGGACAGCCTCTGCTTTTCCACAGTACAATGTAAAAACATAAGACTTTAATAAAAAGTAATCTAGGAATAGTGAAGGACTTAAGAAGCCATAAAGAGGAGTCTGAAATCATAGGATAGGAAAACATAGGAAGTCACTGAGGTTTCATGAGCTGGGGAGTGACATAGGAAACCTGTCTTTTAGAAATATCAGTATAGTAGCTATGTGTAATATAGTATGAAATATAAAGAGAATGAAAGCAGAAAGAATTTCCATGCCACGGGGATTATTCAGAAAAGATTAGATGAGGGAAGAAAGGGGGTCAAATATGTCCCCAAATGTGTGGGATTTATTTGCTTCTATTTATTTCCCACAGATTTTTGTATTTACTTATCTAGGTGCATGTGATTTCTCCCTGTAGAATATAAGCTCTGTGAACTTAGGAACTGTTGTTTTTATCTCCCTACAACCAAACACAATGCCTTGTGTATAGAAAGAACTTAATAATTACTTGTCAAATAAGCAAATTGTGAAAGTAGAATTGACAAAGTTTGTCAATCTGTTGGCTATCATATGTGGAAGGGGCAGAATGAACATGAAGGGATAAGGTGTCCAAAATTATAGTTTTGTTCTTTTTTTTCTGAGCAGTCTTTTCAGACTTTTTTCCAAGGATACTGTCTAACAGTATATAAAAGCATCTTCATCATACTCTCTTTACCTAATATGAAATTCATGATCCTCATATAATACATCTTTAGTTGGGGTGGCTAGGTGGCACAGTGAGTAGAGCGCCGGCCCTGGAGTCAGAAGGACCTGAGTTCGGATCCGGCCTCAGACACTTAATACACACAAACAAAAACCTAGCCGTGTGACCTTGGGCAAGTTACTTAACCCCATTTGCCCTCCAAAAAAAAAAAAAAAGCAAAAAAAAAAATAATACATCTTTAGTTTTCAAGGAATTTACCCAGCATGATTTGAATGACTATTGCATTGGGAAGAGAACATGAATCAGCTTAAGAGCAAAGAAAATAAGAAGCTGTATCTTAATAAACCTTTGTCCACCCTCATTATCTAAAAGGTGATTCAGTGGGGAATGGGGGTAGGGGAAGTCATTGATCAGTGACTTCCTAATAATGTACAGGTTGTTTCTATTCAGGCAGAAGAGTGAGTGGAAAAGCAGTCAATTAAAAACATGTGTGTGAACTTAATTTCCTCTGAATCACCAAGAGCCCAGCACAATAAAAAACCAAATACTTTTGTAGCTCACTATGTGTAAATGCAGCTTTGCAGTATCTTCTGTGAAAGGCTGGGCTTTCACTATGAAAAACGGTGCTCAGAACATCATGAGCTAATGGGTTTCACTGAATGAATCAAATGTCTCTACTATGCCCAACCTGTTTCCAATGACACTGGTCCTTGTACCAAACAGGTTTTCATTGAGACTCGGTATTTATTGGGGCTCCACTGTAGAAATAAGGAATGGAAACAGCAATTCAAATTTGTACATATGCTATCCTGCCAAATACCACAGCTATTTTTAAGCCATTTGCCAAGCCTCTTATGAAAATTTCCATGGGGGAAAACAGGGACCCAATAAAGTAAGTCAAAGACCATTTTTTTTCCTCTTCATTTGATATCTCTGAGTCTTCATGTGGTCTCAGTAAGCAAGCAACAAGCAATTGAAGAAACTTTGGTGACTTGATTTTTCATTGTTTAACTCAACTCCCTGGCAATCAACTAGAGCTCCCCAAAGCCAGTGCTGGTATGTGTGCAAATTTCCTACAAATGTAGGGAAACCTCTCAATTTTGAAAGGGTATCACTAATTCTTCAGAAGCAAAGAAATAAAAAAAAAAATAAATAGCAGACAGCTACAGCATTATTCAAAATGGCCACTGTCTGAGTACACCAATTAGGCAATTTGACTAGAGAATCATTTCCTTCTGTGAATAATAATGGTCATTAGAGAAGCTTATGAAATGAAGCCTAATGGTGAAAACAAGATAAGCTACCAATAAAAAAGAGGGGGGGAGGGAATGACATCACTAAGACATAATAGCAAGGAGCAATCTTTGATTTCAATAAGCAGTTGTTAGTTACTGTTTATTATTATTATTATTATTGTTATTCTAAAAGTGATCTCAAGGCCTTGCCTCCTATTTGGAGCACATGTGCAAAATTTTCTTGCCTGCCACAATATCCTTTTCTTAAAATAAGAGGGTAAACTTCTGCCATTTACTTGCACTTTTTTTTGTCTCAGATGAGAGCAATTTGATGTAAACTGGAGATGACCATAATTTTCCTCAGGAAAGACAGCTTTGCTATCAGTCATCCACCTAGCAAATTCTTCATTGGAAAGTTCCCTTATCAAGATTGTATGCAATAGACAGAGCTGTTTTGAAAGTCAATGCCTTTAAAAGAAAAAAAAAGGGCTCCACTTGCTGTTTGTTTTCAGATGCAAGCTTCAAACTGTCAGGGTTTTGTGGCTGGTGATAAAGCTGGTTTGGGATTGATGCCCAGAGGGTGGTCTGACTTGAAATTATGAGACAAAACTTGAATTAAATTAATTCTCTTGGTAGTCCAGAGAAAAAGACAGCAAAGGATACATGCTTTCAGAGCCACAGTAATGGATAATCCATAATTGTTATTGGTCAGTGAATGTCTTGCTTTTCTAACCTTAATGACATCCCTTACATACTTAGTATTTACCAAGATAATATTTCTGTCGACATTTGTATCCCATGGTCTCCAAAGAGATGTTGCCTGCAGCATGCATAATGCCTCTAAAATGCTAACTGACCAGCCACATGAATATGGTGCTATCAGAAAACAAAATAAAACAAAATTAGAAATACTAATTATATCATAAACATGTATTTGCTTTTGATCTTCTTTGGGAAGCATTTTAATTATAATTTTCCTACCTTGGTTTTATCAGTTCAGAAATTGCATTTTTATTGTTGTTGTTAACAACCTACCCTAAGCAATGAAAGCCAGGACTGTGCAGGAGACCTCAAGCACTCTAACCAACTCTTTTGGAGCCTGTGGGACTAAACCCTGGTATGAGAAGATAAGCCCAGAAGGGATAACCACTCACTAACAACTCAATCATTTCCTTAAACAAGGCTTTGGAATAGCCTTTCTTTTAAAGTTTGTTTGTTTGTTTTTTCTTTTTTCTTATCCTCTTCAAAACAGTCTATTGGTTTGGCTCTGAAGTCACTGTCCATTTATTTGCTCAAAGAAACTTACCATGAAACTATTTAAAAGTAGGTATCTTTTATAACCTTCCTTATTTGGATCCATGTTTTAAGGCCAATATCTTTCTCTTGAAGAGCTAAGGAAGCCAGATGATGCCACTCCTTAAGAGGTTTTTTAGAAAGAACCACATCTAGGGTATCTGTTAACTTCCCCATATGTCGATTATTGCAGTGGTCAAAAGGCATCTGCTTCCAGGTTGCTCTAATGTGAGGCTTGAGATGTTCTGGAATGTACTCTCTGGTGCACGATGGAATATGGTTATGGTTTGTAAGGACATAATAACAAGTGAATGGATGTTTTCAAGAGAAACTAAAATTATTATGTGAATGGCAAGGGAGGAGAGGGAAGTGTCAACAAGAGAGGGAAGTGTCAAGATCGAGTCAGCACTAAGGAGATGAGGCAATGCTTGCTGCAGTGGAAGCCTCACTAATTTTGCTCTCACTTCCCCTACCACAACCAGAAGACCAGAATTATGAGGGAAAGGGATATAACTGGAGGCTTTGACTTGCATATCTTCTTTACTTTCTCTCACAGAAGACAATGAAATAAATGTACTCTAAAGTCATTTGTCTTCACTCTACAAAAGTTCCGCTCTTATATTGTGAAATTTGAATAGGCTATAGACTGTGTGGTACAATGGAAAGAACATTGAAGTTAGAGTCAAAGGCCTCTGCTCTAATCATGGCTCTGCCATTGTACAACCTTGGGCAAATCACTTAAATTCCCTAGGCCTCATTCCTTCGTGTGCATGAGGTGATTGGGCTAGAATCTAGATCTAGCTGCTAGATCATCCAATGCAACTACAGTTTGAGAGCTGGAAAAGACCACAGAGGTCATCTGCTCCAGGTACTTAATTTTAAAGAGAAGGAAACTAAGGTCCAGAGAAGCAGAGTGGTTTCCTCAAGGTTACACAGGTGATAAGTAGCAGAGCCAAGATTGAAATCCATTTCATAGAACAACAGAATTTGAGAGTTAAAAGTGACTTCAGTGACTATCTAATTTAACCTGTTCCTGAAAGGAATACCCACTAAAATATATCAAACAAGTGGTCATCTAGTCTCTGTTTTAATGGATTCCTCCAAGAAAGCCCAACTCATCATATCTTGAAATAGCCAACTTCATTTTTACATAGCTCTAATTGTTAGAAGAGCAACAAGATGGTACAGTGGATAAAAGGCTTGGCCTGGAGTTGGGAAGAAAAGTTCAAATCTGGTCTCAGACATTGACTGTGGGCAAGTCACTTAATTGTGTTTGCCTCAGTTTCCTCATCTGTAAAAATAAGCTAGAGAGGGTTATGTCAAACTACTCCAGTATCTTTGCAAAGCAAACCCCAAATGAGGTGACAAAAAGTAGGACAAGACTGAAAATGACTGAACAATAATTGTTAGGAAGATCGGTCTGAAGTAGGTAAAGTCAACTTGAAGGCTTGAAGTTAAGCCTAATTTTGATTCTGTTGCTTCCTCCCATTGTCATTAATTCTTTCCACTAGGGTCAATCAAAATGAGTCTCATGCCTCCAAAAAAATAATTGAATGCACATATCATTCCCCATGCCCAAGTCTTCTCTTCACCAAACTAACATATCTGGTAACTTCAACTGATCCTCATGCAACATAGACTCAAGGCCCTTCAACTTAAGTAAACGCTTTTGCCTAGAGCCAAATTTTTAAATAAGTTCTGATAAGAGCCAAGCATATTGGGCCCTTCAATTCTATTCCAGGAAGCATGAAAGGAGACATAAATCCTGTGACTTAGAGGTTGTCTGACTCAAATTCAGCATGTTTTCTGTTGAACAACACTCTCTCTTCATATCCAAGTCCATCATTCTCTGACCTTGTAGCCATATAGACAATTACAGGTCCCCACACTACCTGCAATAGTTGAGATCATGAAGAAATTGAGATAGTTTTCTCAATCCTAGTTGTCTCTTCTGGTGTAGCAGCAAGCACCCTAGCATACCCAGGATGGTGACTAGCACAGGGTCTTTGATCTACTTTTCTAAAGGAAAGCAGCTCAGAAAGGGTTAGCAATCTTAGTTTAACCAAACACTTACCTAGTTCATGAAAAAAAGTCAGCACCCTGAACTTCAGAGAAAATAAGCAGAAGATACAAACAGAATAAAAATACAGAGAAAGTCACACAATTCAACAGACAGGGCTTCTAGCTGTCTGACCATTATATCCATATAGTTTTAGTTACCAGAGAGAGAAGCACCAACACCTGTGTTTTCAAAATGGAGGTGGAGGGGTTAGGGGGCTCAGCAGCTGCCCAGAGTCTTAGCTGGTCAAATCACACAACTCTTCCCAAAGTGAGCCCCAAAGCAAAAGCTCACCTCAGAGGTACATATATAACCTCTTCTGTCAGAGAATGTCACAACCCTCATGATCCACCACCTATTTACAAAGTAACAAGATGTGGGTATTCCTGAAAAACAAGCCTCCCCTAAGCAAGCTTCTCCTGTTGGACTCTGCTTCACCCTTCAGCAGACTCCTCCCACCACAGGTTCCATGTGACCACATTCAGCATATTAAGGGGCAGAGCATACTTCGAATCAGGGAAGGTCCTCAAATTCACTTAGGCTTATTAAGAGGCAGGGAAGATCTGCCATTCCCATTCCCATTCCCATTCCCATTACAGCTAGTCATTCAAGCCCAACTTCTTCCCAACCCCATGACTCTCTCTTTCTGGTTGAGATGTCTGATGAGGATAAAAATGACAGTGATGATAACAACAAAAACCAATCATCATTATAATAAATATTATTATTATTAATTATTATTGACAGCTGGTGGTATAGCAGATAGAATGCTGGGACAGAAGTCAGGAAAACTTAAGTTCAAATCTGTCCTTAGAAACTTAGCAATAATGTGATCCTCAGCAAGTCTGTTTGCCTCAGTTTCCTCAACTGATAATACTTATAGAGATAATAATTAATGGAGATTATAATAATTATTGTGTGGATCATATAAGATAATACTAGTAAAAATATTACTTAGTATGGTACCTGGAACATAATAGGAGTTATGTAATCAAATGCTTATTCCCCAGAAGGAAGAGGAGGTGGAGGACAATTATTATAAAAATTAATAATTCCCTTCCTTTTATTTTCCATCCCCAGATAAAGCTCCACCTAATTTCTCTCAACTACAGAGAATGAAGTCCTTCTGCCTGGTTCTCCAGGTCCAATCCACCTTGTACCACACCACAAACAGTGCACTAAATTCTAGGATGGTGGGCAGTTACTTGATTCTGTGAGTCATAGGAATAATCAATTTTCTTGCATTACAGAAGGCTGTCTGCTAACTGATGCTTCCCAAATTCACTAAATGTTCTCCTTTTATTCCCATTATCTCTGAAAGCAGGAGTTCCCCTTCACCACTTTCATCTATTATTCAGTCCCGAGAAGTGACTCACCCATTACAAATTATCATATAGGGAAGATTTGTTTACATACCCAGAAAGTGACACCTTGGCTGCCGTAAGGTGATATTCTAGGATACTATGTTGTGGAGCATCAAGCAAGGGAGAAGTTCTTCTCACATAGAGAATGTAAGAAAACTAAATAAATTCTCCAAGCAAGTAAATCAGAGTTGCCCAAGATCACTTATGGAATTCAGAGTGGAGCTCTCCATCTCCTATAAATGAGACGAGGCCTTCAGCTGGTGACTTAATTGAAACCAGTTTCACTGACATTTAAAGCCAGGTTAAATTAATCAGCATCAACACAAGCTTTGACTCCTGATTTCATGAGGTCAAATACAGTACTTGGACACCACATCAGGAGCTACCCTGGGTGAGCTATTGAACAAACAAGGTCCTTGGTTATAACATAGAGCCAAGAAAGGGGATCCAGATCCCTGTTGCCTCACTCACATCTTTGGAGGATGTTACTGATTGACTTCCTAGGCAGACTCAGAGGGTAGTAACTTGTGGCAACAAATTTATATGTAAGAACAGCAAAGGAACAAAGGTTAGAGAAACACATGACAGGCAGATTGTTTTAATTTATCTAAACATAGGATGAATAAATCCAGCTGGGTTTTGGTTTTGTCAAAACATTACATACCCTTTGTCAAAAATTCATTTTTACTAAAGGTTTCTATACCCTTTAAGTTTCAGTTCTGGGTTACTTTATAAGAAAATATAAATCAGAGTTATCAGATATTTTTAATGTTGATCATAAAAAGATTATTACAAAAATTTAGGTTTTCAAAGTCTTGGGAAACAAAAATATTACAAACACTTTCATTTAACAAAAGTAAATTCAACCTCTGAAACTTTGAGATTGAGCTAGAGAAACAGTTCTGAGCCTTTTTTTTAAATTAGGAAAAAATACATTATTTAATTTCAAAGATAAAACCTTGAATTAGTAGTTATGAAACCTGAACTCTTACCATGTATTTTTAATTTCTCTAAGTCACTGGAATCCTGAATCTCTAAAATAATATCCCTTTCAATTTTAACATTCTATTTCTGTCTGTTAAGTATTGGTGATCATGTCTTCTCCTGAAATATTACATCTGTTCTGTTTCTTTCAAAGAAGTATATAATACATACATATTCCCAAATAATTCAACATATTTGTTTCCCTTTAAAGGAACATTTTATGAATAGGCAATCTTCAAAAGAACAAAATGTAAACTATCAACAACCCCACGAAAGAATGCTCCAAATTAATAATGATAATAATAAGTGATGTACTAATTAAAACACTCTAAAGTTTTAGCTCACACCCATCAGATTGACAAGTTGACAAAAGGTGAGATGGCAAATGTTATATGGATTACAGGTATACTGGAACACTAATACACTGTTGGTGGAGCTGTAAATTAGTTCAACCACTCAAGAAAAATGTTTAGAATAATCCTAGAAAAGTCATTAAATTATACATGCCCCTTAATCCCTGCATACCATTATTAGTCATATACTCCAATGACATTAAGACACAGGAAAGATGATAAAGAACATATGGATAGATAGATAGATGATAGATAGATAGATAGATAGATAGATAGATAGATAGATAGATATGTGTTAGTACTTTTTAGGATAGTAATGATATATGTGTGTGCGTATGTATATGTATGTATGTATTAGTATTTCTCATGATAACAAATAGCAACAAAGAACTGTAAATAAAGTGGATGATCATCCACTGGAGAATAGCTGTATAAGTTGTGGAGTGAATAAAATGGAATATTATAACATCATAAGAAATAATAAATATACAGAATTCAGAGAAACTTTGGAAAATTTTTATAAACTGGTGCAAAGCAAAGTGAATAGAATCAGGAGAACTATTCACATGATCAGACTGAAGGATTAAGTAAAATGATTCTCTGGTTTCCCATTTCTCTGCTGGGGTAGGGCATTAAGAACAAGCTGCTGTATAGTATTTCCAAAAGAACAAAAAGCAAAAATAAAGTTATTTTTCATTCACATTTTATAACTTTTGGTAGATTGAAAATAGATCAATTTCATAGGAAGATAGGGGAAAAAACATCCAATATAATGAAGTCATTACCCTCAGCCATTCCCCTTCTTCTGTTATAGAGGAATTCTTTGGGCATGGTAATATGAAGCATGATTATTGATCTGAAAAATAAATATCTTAAAATAGCATAATTACATAGGAAAAATATTAGTCATATGCTTGGAAAACTGAAGGGACAGTCATAAAAGTGGCAAACATGAGCAAGTAGGTAAAGTAGTGGATAAAGTACAAGATTTAGGAGTCAAAAAGACCTGAATTCAAATGCTACCTCAAACACTTACCAGCTATACAACCCCAGGCAAGTCATGTAACTGCTCTGTGCCTCATCTGCAAAATGGGTATAATAGTAGTGCTATTGTTGTTAGTTACCATTATATAAGCATTTTGCAAACTTTAAAGTCTTATATAAATGCTAGCTATTTTTATTAAATGAAAATAATGTTGGAGGCACTTCGGATACAGAAGCACTCAACGCTTTGGGGGAGTTGTAAACTGGTACATCTATTTTGGAAAACAATTTAGAATTTTGCTAGAAAAGGTACTAAATACCCTTTTATCCAAGGATCCTGCTGGTAGATTTATGCTCAACATTGATCATTGATAGAAAGAAAGATTTACTACTCTGGTTGCAGATATCTGAAATTAAAACACACTCACTTCTTTTTTGTTAAATGATAAACTTATCAGTCCCATTTGCTCCATTAGGAACTTTTAGGAAGCTTTTGTTTCGCTTTTTTTCCTTTGCCTTGTGTGTTTTGAAAGGGCGATATTAATTTCTTTTTCTATTTTCTTTTTAATTGTAGAGTGCTATGTAGGGAGTTCCATATTTGGAAGTGATTTAATTGTCAAAATAAAAGGTAAATAAATTTTAAAAAATAAAAAAAATAAATACTGTGATTACACTGAGAAATGCTCATCACAGAAATATTGAAACCAGTCATTACATGCTGACTTTCTCAATTCAAATTGCTGACTCATATGAGTAAAGCAAGAGTTTGGGATGATTTTTTCATACAAATGAAATGGGGATGATTCCAAAAATGGAATGGGTTGTTTTTGAGTTAGTGTGCTCCTCTCTCATTGGAGATCTTTAAGCAAAGATTGTATGAATATTTGTTAAATATGCTACAATACAGGATTCTTTTCTGATGTGGGTCACTGAGTGCTGTACTACTCAGAGATTCTGTGATTCTTTCATTGCAGTGCTAAAGGGATGATATGATAATTTGGGCTTTCTAACAATTTCGATTTTTCCCTCACCCTACTAAGGACTTACTGCTGCCCAGGTAGGATTTCTCAGAATGAACACTCCTCTCCTCTGGGAAGTAGTATCAAAGGATCTATAATTCTCTTATCTTTCTGTTCTCTGTGAGCCTCCACCAGAGATAGCACCCTTGGCAAAACATCTCAGTGTTAGATTTATATCTCTTCTTTGGGATTGTTTGCCTCCTCGTTTTTTTTTCATTCCAACTGTGTTATCAATAAATGTAATACTAAATAGCAATCAACAATGGTTCGAGCATATATAAAGACAAAATAAACAGTTAAACAATGAAAGATTTATAAACTTCCCACTATTATACTTAAGGTCAAAAGCTTCAAGCTATCTTGAAAGAGTTTAAGGGGTGTAAAGAGACACAGGACACTGCATCAGTGCCTATAGTGGGTAAATAGAATAGTGATAGCAAAACAATTTATTTCCCATCATGCTTCATTTCTGAATGGACAAACAGCTCTGCTCCCAGTCAAAGCCCCTTTCATCGTTGAGGTTATTACTGCCCACATTTGTGCTTTTCCAGTTTCCAAGTGACTTCTTAAAAGTGACTTTCCAAGTGACTTCCTCACATTCTCAAACTCCATGCTTCTTTTACAAGTACTGTCAAGATTTGGGTTCTTCTTCAAGTCTTTGTCCTGGACTAACAGAATTGACTTTTTAAAAGTCACTTTGACATGTGGTTTATCATTCTTTATTCAATTATATTATTCCATTTCTATTCAATTCTAGAATGCATTTGTACTTCAGAAAGAAACTCCCAGAGAATGGTTGTATCTTTTACAGTTAAGTTTTATAATTGTTGTTCCTTTTCTGTTTTTCTTTTCTTGCTAAATATTTGCACTTCTCAGCAAATCAATCAAGTTGTCTTTGGATGTATTTGTCCATGGTCTTAAATTTTAGCCAACTCTCTAGTTGTATATCTAACATATTTAGGACATATTATCTGAAGATGTTACAACAGTAAGTTGCCGAGAAGTTGGTGACATGCATTTATAGATAGTTATAGACAGAGTTTACTTATCAGGGAATTCTTTATGTCAAAGAAGTCACAGATCCATTCCCTCTTCTTAGTCTCTCTCATAATAGAACATCCATATCCATACAAGTAAATATACATAAAAAGAATGCAATAACATTAGGAAGTCTATACAATGACAGACATGCATAAATAGCAGAATACATACAAATAGACAAAAAGCAAAACTATGTATAACTAACAGATAAATGTGTCTATCTTATAAATATATGCAGCAATTATCACATGCTTCAGTAAATGTATCCAATAACATATAAGGCACATCTTACATAGTCAAACAGCAGTATTGTTACATGACTTTATAAGTAACTACTTTTCCAGTTTCTTCTTCAATATAATAGATTAATCTAACTGCATGAAGAATAGACCTGGGGCGGCTAGGTGGCTCAGTGAGTAGAGTGTCAGCCCTGGAGTCAGAAGGACCTGAGTTGGGATCCGACCTCACACTTAATGCACACACAAACAAAAACCTAGCCATGTGACCTTGGGCAAGTTACTTAACCCCAATTGCCCTCCAAAAAGAAAAAAAAAAGAATAGACCTAAACTGATCATAGTCCTCCTCAGAACTATCATCCTGTGTCCATCAACCCTGTTTTATGCAGGGTCCAGGCTAGCGGTATTGCAATGATATGTAATGTGTCTCTGTACCCAAGGCATCTCTACAGGTCCTGTACCCCTCCTTCAAAGTAGATGGTTGAGATGGAGTGGATGGGGAAATTCCTTCTTCTCATTTACAATAGTCTCCTCCACAGTCATCTGCTTTACAATATCTCCTACTGCTGAAATTTATTCAGAACTTAGCTCTTTCAAGTTCTTAGAATTGTGGCTAATTTGTTTGATCAGCTGATCAAATATGATTCCCTTCTTGACTTAATTAAAAAGTATCCCCAACCTCATGGGAACACAGGTTTTAGACCTTGTTAATGCATTAAAATTTCAACTTTTGTTATTATATTCTATGATGACATCGACTGAGCAGAAAGGAGGTACAATCATATCTTTCCTCTCCTTATATATTTCATTATGGTACCTGTAGCATATGAATAATATGGTGCCTACAGGACAACTATAAATGAAATGTATCTGCATCACCTAAACCTCTTTCCAATAAAAAGAGGTCAAGGAAATCCTTTATATTAGCAGTGGAAAAGACAACATATGTTCTACTAATTCCTTAATGTTCCTTTTCATTTCTAGATAATTCAAATTTTTCTTTTCCATTAATTCTTTCTCTGCCTATATAGTCTTCCATTCTTTTAGCTATTATATGTCCCAGGCTTTTATCTTAAAAGTAAAAGAACTTTAGTATTTTTTAGCTTTACTTTAGCTTTTAGCTTAGAAGTAAAACAAACAAATAAACAAACAAAAAAACAACTTTAGCTAAGTAAATCCCTTACTCCCTTATACATAAACACCAAGTATGCTTCATTTTTATCCCACCCCCACATTAATGGTGATAAGGATTTGGCCAGAAAGAAGGAACTTATATACTCCAAACCTAAGGTGAGAGGGGTAATATGTACTGGAAGTTACAGCAGATTAGAAGATAAGAAATTTGGTTTCTTTGTTCTGTCACTGAAAAAGTTTAAAAGGTTCGGGTAATGCCTTTATCCTTTTAATTCTTGCATTTTAAATTTGTTAATGAAAATCCTATTGCCTCACTACAAATTGGTATCCTTTCTCTACAACACTGCGCTTTCTCATAGCTGCCCTTTGCTGACATTTTTCCTTCCACCTGCAATCAATCACTTAATTAGAATACTACTACCCTGTGCTCTACTCCACTTGCTGAAATCCTCCTGACCCTTGAAAGCTATCTCAAATGTCTAAAAAGGAAAAACATTTTAAAGATCCTCTAGCAGAGTGCAACATCCCTCACTTTACAACTAAACAAACTGAAACCTGAAGCCCACACTCGATATATCTCTATATCTGCATCTATCTATATGAAGATATATGTGTATATATAAGATAAATGTGTATATATTCTCAAATTATGTGCATAATTATTGTGCATAAACACATAGTTTATATATGTGTATATATATGTGTGTGTGTGTGCACATATATATATATATGTATGTATGTATACAGATGTGTGTGTACACACACAAACACACAAAATCTTCCTAACTAGATTGTGAGCTCCTGGAGGGCAGGAACCATACATGTATTTCATCCACTTGGACAAAGTTAGGCATTTCATAAATAATCCTTAATTGAATGATTTAGTAAAATTCAGTCAGTCTGTTCATCAAATGGACAAAAAATGGTATAAAAAAACCAAGGTGTCCCCCTCATAATGACAAAGCAAAGCCATGGATGCCTGGTTTTTTAATCAAAAAAGAAAAAAAATCTTGCAAAGGATCATCATTCAAAAGAGAGAGAGAGACAAAGACAGAGACAGAGAGACAAAGAGACAGAGACAGAGACAGAGAGACAGAGAGGTGTGTGAACCTTTTTATTCAGATCCAAGAAACCAAAGAGAACTGTGGGGGTTGGAGGTGGAAAATTAAGGAAGCTTAAAAACAGATAGAATCATTTAACTAAGAGACCTTCTCCTATCTTCAATACTCACTCTAATCTATTGTTGTTCTCTGCTACATATAATACTGTTAATAGTGTTATGTAGAATATGCACTCTATTAAATACCATGGAAAGTCTGTCTTGTAACATAATTTATTGGAAGCATACAATCCTTATTCTTTTAAATGATGTGACAAGCAATTCAGCTATATACAAGTGTCTATGCAAAGGCCATTATGTCTAGTCTCCACTAAGTCAGAATCAGCTTTATTATAAATCCATTTACTCCAGCATCCTGATGTTACTAAACACTGAGGTTATTATCCCATTTAGATAAGGGTCTTACTATCTTGGGGCCTGCCAGGTTTTTGTTTGTATTGGGATTTCCTGGGTTCATTTTAAAGTAAAAGTATTTATGAAGGATGGCTCTAAAGCACCAAGTCAGTCATTGCTTCTGGAAGACAAGGCCAGCATACAGGTTAGGTTCAAGAAAGGCAGGTCACAGTTTGCCTGAACAAATATTCCTAGATTAATAACAGTAGATTATTTCACCATGGCAGGCCAGCCAGTCAGCTATACTCTGCCTAACACTTGAAATTTGAGACAGTAAATATTTACTGCAGTTGTTTAGGGATCTTTTAGTAAATAATTGATTCTGGCCACTTGCATCTGATGTTGATAAATGCAGCAGCAGGGAACTTGGTACTTAATTAAACAAATGTGTTGTAAATGGAAAGCTGGCTTTTAGAAGTTTGCATTGCCAGCAGTATTTACTCTCCTCTGTTAACAAGCTCATGGTCCCACCTATGCTAAATAGATCAAGGTTTTCCTGTTTCTATTTGTAACTCTCCTGCTTCTGGGCTGACCTATGTAGAGTTTACACAGCCAAATTTGAAGTGCGAGTGAATTGCCTACCTTTGTTGAAGATGCTTGGTCCAGAATTATTGATCAGAACTTATAAATGCTTTCTTTTGTTTCACTGATACTTTTTAAGAATGATTTTAGGAGGGAAAAAATGTCTATCTTTTCCTATTTATTACTCTCAGAAAAATCCCAGGTAGGCAAATTGTCAATACTCCCTTTGCATTACTCAAAAGGGGAAATGGACAAATAGAAAGAAAAATTATATAAAATAGTTTCCTTTTTTTCAGGGAGTAACATACCCTGACAAACTGAACTTGTTGTCGAGGGGTCAGAGAAGAACCTCATTTTGAACTCTCCTAGGTGGCACTAAGCTGACCTCTATTAAGCTGACTTCAAAACTACTATCCAGAATTTTGTCAGCATGGCTTTTCATCTGAATCTTTTCCCCATAGTATACAAGTTGTAGGACTTTACTTTGATAACATTTTTCATTTCTGGATATTAGTCACATGGATTCTCAAAATTTATGGACACTTAGGTTGAAAAGCATTTTTTTTCATTAGACCTACATTTCTCAGATGAAGTGTGTATATTTGTGTAATTTTTGATAAGTAAATAGTATTTGTCTATTTCTGCTAAATGAAAAACTGAAAAAAAATCATTTATTAAGTACTATGTGCCAGTCACTGTCCTAAATACTGGGCACACAAATATAAAAATGAGACAACCTTTGTCCTAAGGACTTCCTGTAACAGCAAGCACCCTAGCATGCCCAGGATGGCTGCTAGCAAAGGTTCTTTTCAAAAAGAGATAACAATCTTACTTTAATCAAACGCATATCATTTATCTAGCTTAGGAAAAAAAAAGTCACCACACTGAACTTCAGAGAATACAAACAGAACTTACAAGCAAACAAAAAATAGAGAAAAAATAACACCATTCAACAGACAGGGTTTCTAGTTCCCTGACCATCACATACATACAATACCAGAGAGAGAAGGACCAACATTTGGGTTTTCAAAGCCAGAGGGCTCAATGGCTGCCCAGAGTATCATCTGGCCAAATCATACAATACTCCCTATAAGTGAGCCCCAAAGAAAAACCTGACCACAGAGACATATGTATGTATGTATGTGTGTGTATGTATGTATTGTGTATGTATGCATATAATATTTGTGTATATGTAGATATATGTATGTATGTGTAGATATATAGCCCTCTCCAGGGTCAGAAAACATTGCAACCCTCATGACCCCTTGCCTATTTACAAAGTAACAAGCTGTGGACCTTCCTGAAAAACAATTCTCCCCTAAGCAAGCTTCTCCTGTGGGCTCTGTTCCATCCTTCAGCAAACTCCTCCCACCACAGGCTCCATGTGACCACATTCAGCTTATTGGGGTGGGAGTGGGGCATAGAGAATATTTTCAAATCAGGGAAGGTCCTCAAACTCACTTAAGGCTTATTAAGGGGAAGGGAAGATCTTTAAATTCCCTTACCATTACACTTCCCCATTCTTATGGGGACAATAACACATATTGTAGTGGCTACAGAAGAGCATTTTGGAATGGATCCCATGGATAGTGAGTGTGATACCAAGGTAATCAGCACAGCCTTTTCAGAAACAACAATAGTGGGGTTTTTAATTAATCAGTTCTTAACATTTAAAAAAATTGAGTTCCAAATTCTCTTTTCCACCCATCCTCTGCCCATTGAGAAGGCAAGCAACATGATGTTCGTTATACATGTGAAATCATGCAAAACATTTTAAAACATTAGTCACATTTTCTTTAAGAAGCATGAAAAAAGTGAAAAACAATATGCTTCACTCTATACTCAGAAGTTTATCAGTTCTCTCTTTCTGGAGAGGGATAGCATTTTTCATCATGAGTCCTTTGGAATTGTCTAGGAAGATTGTATTGCTCAGAGTAGTTGTTTTTCACTGTTGATCATCATTACAATATTGTTGCCATGTACAATATTCTCCTGGTTCTGCTCACTTCACTACATCAGTTCAAATATGTCCCTAAATTTTTCTGAAACCATTCTCTTCTTCATTATTTATAGCACAAAAGTATTTAATCAAGTACCACAAAGATGAACTATATTATGTACCTGTTTAGTAAAAGAAAGAGGAGGTATAAATCCACTTGAATAAATCCTTGGCCATTTTATACATCTATTCTAGAACCTGCATATTTCAGAACCTCCTGTAAACAAGTATATGTTATCTATGCCTTCTTGCTAACTATAGGGAGGAGGAGGAAGAAAAGGAGAATTATGTTATTCGGTAAATCCATCTTTATTTTTTTCAACCTAATTATAGGAACCATATTTGAGAAGTTATTTTTTATTTTCCTTATATATAACACCTTTGCAATCTGGCCCAGATGGCCAAAATTTCTGGAACATCCACACCATCTCTGAAAGAAATTCCAGTTTCTCAGTATGAGGAACAAAAGTTCAAGCATAAAAGTTCATGGCACATTACCTTAAGGCTGCATCTGGAAAGCCAACACAACATCCTGTCAAAAAAAACACATAGGGTATAGAGCCAATGATCTTGACCCTTCTTCTCCCTTAGTTACCATAAGAGTAGAAAAAAATTTAAAGATTAAGTAAGAAAAGATGAGGAAGTCCTTGACCAAAGCCATCAGGTTCATTAATTCTTATCTAAATTGATAGAAGGAAGACAGGGGAATTTGAGACCAGAGCCATACACACTCAGAAAGACAATATTAATTTACTTTAAAATAGGGAAGAAATGAAAGGGTACAGAAAATAGTTAGTGTGAGAAAACTAAACCAGGAATCAAAACACCTGAGGTTTTTTTCTAGGTCACCCATATTCTTGCTTCATACTTTGGTCAAGGCTTTTCATCAGTCTTGGCCTCAGTTTTCTCCTCTCTAAGATTAAGGAACAGCACTAGATGATTATTACAATACATTCTTGTCCTAAAATATTGTCATTCCAAGACAAATCATCATTAGATTTAACCTTATTCTCTAAAACTGTAGTGAATCTTAAAATGTTGATGTATTTATATATTATATATAAAAATATATACATATGTGTGTATACACACACATACATATGATATATAATAACCTATCCATGCTTTTTTCTAGATCTTCCCGAATGTTCGCCACTGAAGCTATTTTTGTCTCCTTTTTGTATTACCAGAACTTAGCACAGTGCTAGGCATTTAATAAGTGCTTAATAAATGTTGATTGAATTGAATTAAATGTTCTTCAAGTTCACTTAAAATAAAAAGGATACCAGTGGAATACCAGGGCTGTCTATCAGTTATCCCTTATTTCTGCCATATAACCATGTCATCTTTTTTTTAATGATAATCCATTATACTCCTGTTCTTTAAATAACTCTTTCATATTTTCTTAATGATACTATGATGCCGCCTGATCCAGCTCTCAATGACTTTCTTTACTGTCTTTTGTTGATCCTTAGCTCAAATCCCATGGAGACTGTAATGCTCCCTTATTATCACAGAACAAAACGAAAGAATATGTCTTTATTCTCCTCCCAATATAAACAAAATGCTACAGGGAAAAAGGAATTATAGATTTAAAACTGTAAATTACCTTAGAGGCCATCTAGCCCAATCATGGAATGATGCATATCATATGAGTGAATGGAGGCCCAGAAAGGTTAAGTGAATTTTCTAAGATCACACAGGTAATTTAAAAAAATGTGGAAGGAAAAAATAACTTCAATCTCTCCCACAAACTTTTCTATTTTTTCACCAATATTTCAGAAAACATGTTAGCATATCACAAAAGAAACTTTCATAATATATCTTTATCATTTGAAAAATTATTAAAGCATCTCACATCTTTCATTAAAATTTCAAACTAACCCTCAAAGTACACAAGCATAGAGAAAGTATCATAAGAATATTTGTTAAATGACTAATGAACATTTTGTACTTGCTTAACTAAACATTCTAAATTAAGATCTATTCAAAGGAAGACAGAAAATTACTTATTGAGGTATTTGATCTTCAATATACAAAAATTATTCAGTTGCTCAACTGATTGCTTAAGATAAAGAATTAATGAATAAAATTATAAGAATATTGAAGCAATTTCACTATGGATAAATAAAGGAAAATTGAATAGGAAAACAAGAAAAATATCAGGAAAACAGTTTTTTTTTAAATACCTATGTTCTGCCCTGGGATTCAGGTTGGTTCTCTAATAGTTTATATTTCATATCAATAAACATTTATTAAGTTCCTACTATGTGCCAAGCACTCACTGGCATATTTGAATAAAATTAGTATTCATAGGTCTTTCAACAATTAATAATGATAAATCAAATAACATATCAAATGATTTAACATTTTATAAAGCATTTAGTACAGAGCCAGACACATAGTAGGTACTATACGAATATTTATTCAGCTTTCCCTCACTTCCCCTTTTGTTCCCTACTTTTCCACTTTTGTTAACAAAACGATATTTACTTATTCATGGCAGAAGATTGTTCAGTAAGCATATGTACCAAGGACACTCCAAGTTGATTCAGCTGAGCAAAGGTTCCCTGCCTCTGAGTTACTCATTATGGGCAACATCCAAGCACCAGAGAGCACCTAGAGTGCCCTGTGGTTGATTTATATGCAGGTGATGAGGAAAGATGTCAATAATTTGAGCCTTTATTTCTGTCTGGAGGATAATTTCAATACTTTTTTTAGAGAAAAGTGGCCTAATCTTGGGACAGAGGAATTAGTCTGTTGCCCTCAAACACAGCCTGTAACATCCAGTTTAAGTACAGGTCAAGGTTCTAAAGAGTAAAAAAAGAATCCCTCTAACTCCAGTGTTCCCTGTACAAAGAAATATTACAAGTGATATTTGTGAAAAATCCCCACATAAGGAACATCTAAAGTATACTATGGAATACAAGACCATGCCAATAAGACCTATAACATTTCCTATAGCAATTAAGTATTTGCATAGTACCTTTCATGGGTCTAGTCCAATAATGTTTGGTCCAAGGAAATATGGAGAGAAAAAGAAAGCTGGAAGTAAAGATGGTGGCAAAGGGAGGTAGTAGTGTGTGTGTGTGGGTGGGGGGGGGGTATTGAATCTTATTCTGTTTTACCAGGTAATGACCTTTAGCATAAACTTCATTTGGAATGGAAATTTTCCCTTTCAAAAAGGCTAAGATAATATGCCATGATCTATATCTTCAAGCATTTTTTCTCTCAAGTTAGCTTAAAATATTAAATGACACAAAAGACCAAACATAAATATAAACTTTTTTCTTCTAAATTAAGAAGTATTTTGATAACAAATCTCATGGTGTTTGTACATTTTCCAGAAAGAAGAAATTTAAATGATTCTCTTCCACTTTGGATATTTGAAAGATTTTCATTCATGATACATGCCAGGCCCAAAAATCTCTTCATGTGAACTAAGATGTCTTTTGTGTGCTTTAAAGAGAATTGTGATATCCATTTCTTTTGGCAGAGAATACTTAATGGTAATCTTGACCCACATTCCACCAGAGTTATTAGTCAAAGTAATAGTTTATTTTTTCACCAGAAAAATAAACCATAATGCACTCAACACAGCAGTTCACTAGGCCATACTTCTGCTTTGTTTGACTTAGGAAGTGCTCTATATTATGAAAAATTATTCAATAATGGATGAGGAGCCTGTGAAAAGTTCTACTGCACAACATTAATTTGCTAGCATTATCCTACATTGCCACCGAATGAGACCACCAAGGGTTATCTCAGGGCTGACAAGGACCAGGAGAGAAAAAGGCAGGGGTTGATACAATGAGCTTTAATGGCAAAGATTTGTCTCTCTTCTTTTGTAATGACTCAATAAAGCAATTACAAATGACCTCCTATAGGAAAATTTGTCTTGTGTTCTTCAAACAAGTGAAATAACTTAATCAATTTAAGAAGTCTTAATCACATATTTATACAGGATGTGTAAGAATTTGTGAACTGGGTGGTCTCATGTATCATCAGATCTTTGAACATGCCAATCAATCAACACATTTATTAAATGCTTATTATATGCTAGGTACTACATGAAATGCTGGAAATATAAATGTGAGATGTGAAAAGGCTTGTAGTTATTTTGGGGGGATATAAAATTTTCAAAGGGAAAGGGACTGGACATAAGATTCCATTGGTATAGGGAATATCTGAGTGAAAATAACACCCTCTATCGGTGATGTATAGTCTTGGAGAGCTGCCAGAGCAGTTAGAGGTGAGAATCATATAGCCAGTATGTCTAAGAAGCAGGACTTGAACCTATGTCTGCCTGGCTTTCAGATCAACTCTCTATCCACTATGCAGTATTCCTCTTGGTCCATACCCTAGATAAGTACTCTGTTCATGTCCATAAATAAGTAAATAATGAATACATATAAAATAGGTATAATGTGATTTCAAGTTTATGGAGTAAACACTAAAAATCAAGGAAATCAAGAAAGACCTCATTGAGATAATACTGGCTGAGCTTTGAAGTGAGCACGGGGTTCCAAAAGGGACACTTGAGGAGGAATGGCTTTGGAGGACTTAGTTTGAATCTGTTCAAAGACACAGAGGTAAGAATTGGAGAGTCAGACACAGGGCGATGCCAGAAGGCAAATCTGGCTGGAGCAAGGAGTGGAGAAGGGAGATAGCTGTGCAATCAATCTAGAGAGAATGGCTAGAGAAAGCAAACATAAACAGAAACACCCATTTCCCACATTAGGGTCCCCTCAGGTCCCCCTCAGTCTCACGCTGCCTCATGAGTGTACATTTGATGTCATGTGACTTTTTCTATCCCTGTGTGGTTTCTAATATCCTTTAAATCCTTAAGCTAAGTTGAGGTAATATAGTCAAGGAATAGATAGGCATAATTATGGAAGATAGAAGGTCCTTTCACTTGGACTTCCCCAAGTCCAAGAAGAATAAAGTACAGAGGCACATAGGATTTTCTTTACAAAATTGTCACTGGGACAGTTAGAGTAGAAAGGTAAAGAACAATGCAAAAGGCAAATTTACTCTCCTCAAAAAAACTGATTTTTAAAAATACACATCCCTCTAGTTTCTTCCCTTACTTTTCCAAGTTAAGTATCCTGAGCCCCAACCATTGCCTCCCAAAGCACTATCAGTCCCCCAACAAATGCAAAAGTCCTGGACTTTCCTCACACTGTTCCTATTTTCAGAGGTGGGGGGGGGGCTTTCCTTGGAGAATATCAGGGTGCAAAACTAACAGAACCTAAAGCATAAAATTCTCTGTCAGCACCACCTTAAAAAATCTAAAAAGGGGCCACATTTCTTTATTTTTTCAAATTATGTGAGCATCTACATGCACACATGTATGTTCACAGACACACACAGAGCAATCTTTACCACTAAAGTGACATTTATTATAGGATCACACTTTTCCCAGACTCTGCTAGGTAGCCTCCTTTTCTCAAACTTCCTCAGTTAACTGGAATCTGGGTCTTAGAGATTGTTATTTCAGACCTTTTTATGACAAACTGACCTGGTGATTTTAGTCTTTTTTTTGGCCTCTCTGTGCCATTTGCCTGCTTTATTAGAATAGATATATAAAGACCCAGAGAAGACTTATTCTTAAATGGGGCCCAGCCCATTGAGAAGTCCATCTGGGCATATGTGGAATCCTTGAAAATAGAATGGTGGTATGCATTCTTTTATTTTAATAAATATCTCTATGTTCTAGAAATAAATGCATGCCTAGTTTTTAATCTAGATTTTCCCTGGCTTTACTAAACAAACAAACAGAAAAAAACACCTCCATATCCTTCAGATAACTTAGCCAAATGTGTTATTTTTATAAGGTTGTGGCGTGCTTTATTTCCTTGAATACAAAACAGAATTTTTAAATTTATTTTTTGCTTAAAAAGTTGGAACAAAATAGGGTAAATTACTGATTTTTTTTTATTTACCGGTATTAAAGTCAAAGTTATCAAGTTGCAAAAAATGTATATGAATGTCCAAGAGTGTAGAACCTGGACTTTTTTGCCTCATTGTTTTCATATTAGCTTGTTTCTGAAGTATCAAAGCTGAAACCAATTTAGAAAGAAAATATCAAGTTCAGTAAAGGGAAGCACTGTGTACAAAGTACCAAGAATAGACTGAACTTTATTTCCATCTAGTTGATGAAGTGCTATTGGCATTCCAAAGTACTGAAAACAGAAGCTTAGGTGATTGGATCAAACTGAGCCCAGGTCCTATCCTCTCCAGTGCCCTAGGTCCCATGGTACCACCAGTCTTTATTCTGCACCTTTGAAAAAACACTAAGCATTCCTGTGCCACAAATTTCTTAAAAGATAAAAGGGGTAAAGATTACCTATGCCAAAGTTCTAAAGGGATTGATTTTTCAATTGTCTATGTTAACTGCTTCTCATGATTTCTTAATAAGACACTTGAAAATAAGAAAAAAGTAACTTTTGAATAATAGGATGGGTATACATCTTACATATAAATATATACATATATACACAAATATGTAAAATCAACAGGAAGGAACATATATACAGCATATATTTATATATTCATATGTGTGTCCATGCACATGTATATATGTGTATTCCTATGTACATACGTGCATACACATGTTGTATATATAACATTGGTTTAGCCAATGGGAACCCCTTCTTTTTGTGCAGGGGTAAGAGTCTCTGCCTGCTACAGTCCTCCCTATGATTCCAGATTATGCACAGATTTTTTCCCTCCTAGAGTGGTAACTATATGAAGAAAAGAAACCTTTTGATTGGCTACTGAGCTAGAACTGATAATAAACAGGTGGTGGGTCCTATAGGTTTCCTAACTACATTTGAGTATGAATGCAAGGAATGTGGGAATAGCAACCTTAGGCCTTTATTTCCACATCCCCTGCCGTATTGTCAATCTTGAGACACTGCCATGTAGTCCATGAGCTTTGTGCTTGCTTTTGACTCTGTTCTTTTTTTTCTTTCCTGATCTTAGGTGAATAGATTGAAACCTTGTGAGCTCTAAAAAAAAAGGTCCAGAGAAGAAACCACCAGGCATCTGGAGACCTGTAGTTTATAGCAGATTTTATGGACAACTGAGCCAGATAAATAATGTCTAACTACGGCCTTGATTCAGGATAGAAGGGAATACAAGTAAGGCAAGAGAGAGCAACAGTGACTCATGACTGTTTCTCATTGGAAAGTAACTTTGTGGGGCAAGTGCTCTGTTGAAACTACTTTAAGTTCGTGCATACTCTGCTAAAGAATCCATGTGACATAGGGGAAAGGGGTAATGGCTGTGGGGTAATGATCGGTGCTTCCATCCATGCCATGCCATTACCCCCTGGCTGTGGGGTAATGATCGGTGCTTCCATTCATGCCATGCCTTCTCAGTAAAGCTCCTTTTGCAAAATCTAATTGATTTTAATTGGCAAAATGAAATGGGAGGGGGCAGTGCTAATCACTGGTTATTGGTATTTGGGAAAGCACATCTTAGAGAATAATGACCCTACACTGCTCTGGGGTGGGGGTGGGGGGAATCCCTAGAACTCTTAAGATACAGCTTTATTCAGAGTATCAATTTTTCTGTAAGAGTGAGGGTTGTGATAATGAACGTATGAAGGGATACATAAATATACATATGTATGTATAGAATTAGTGTTTTAATTCTAATGGTACCATTTGTCTTTATTTTCTTTTAATATTTCTATGTATCATATATACATACTCTACACATACATTTAATTCATATATGTAAATATATAGATGTAAAATACATGTGAAAACTAACATATTGTATATGGTGTATAGTTTGTATGTGTGTGTGTGTTAAAAGAAAACATATATGGTTCCACTAAAATTAGAACACTAATTCTATATATAGAGAATATATATAAACACATATATTTATATATATACACATATACATGCATTTTTGTACTTCTTTCTGTATAACATGATACATACATATACACATATATATGCATATGTAGACACATATGCACACGTACCTGCCCTCATACACTTATGTGTGTGCGTGTATGTATATGTGCATATGTGTGTGTGTGTGTGTGGTGTGTGTGTGTGTATGTGTGTGTGTGTTACATAGAAATACTAAAAGAAAATAAAGACATATGGTACCACTAGAATTAGAATACTGAGGAGGATTAGACCCAGGATCAAGTATTTATCTGAGCCCTATTTTTTTTTCTTTTTGGAGGGCAATTGGGGTTAAGTAATTTGCCCAAGGTTACATGGCTAGGTTTTTGTTTGTGTGGGTTGTCTGAGGCCGGATCTGAACTCAGGTCCTTCTGACTCCAGGGCTGGCGCTCTACTCACTGCACCACCTAGCCTCCCCCTGAGCCCTATTTTCAATATGTTCAGATGCCAATTGCACTTCGTCTTTACTAAATGGAGCTTAATTTGTAGTCTATGTTTGGTGTTCCATAACCAGAGTTTCCTTTTTTGAACTTTTCTCCCTTGTATATAGAGACGGGCACATTCCCCTGGAGAAGCATTTGCCTGTGAACTAAGAGTTTTCTGTTCCTGTGTGAAGTTGGAAATGACAATTAATATTCTGGGGAAGACAGTGTGCTGGCAGGGAAAGAATACTATTAAGTCCAGAAGCCTGGGTTCTAGTCTCAAGTGGTCCCAGATCTGCCATTAACTAACCAGCTGTGTTACTGGACAAAAACCATTCCCTCTTTCTGTGTTTCACATCCCTCATCAGTATAATGGGAACATAGTGAGATTCTGTGTGAGTTACTAGGAAAAGTGGAGCTGAGATGGAATTTGGTCGCTAGCCATTGCTGCTCTTCAACTAGTTTGGTAGCAGAGTGCATAGAGTAGTAGGCCTGTAGTCAGGAAGCCCTGAATTCAAATCCGTTCTCGGAAACATAACTAGCTGTGTTACCCTTGGCAAGTCACTTAGCCTTTATCTGTCTCAGCATCCTCAACTGTGAAATGTTAATAATAATAGCACCTACCTCCTAGGGTTGTTGTAAGGAGAAAATTAGAACATGTTTATAAAGTCTCTAGCATAACTAGCATAATGCCTGGCATATGGCAGGTTCTCAACATTTTTTTCCTTCCTTCTCAAATCTCAATGGGGAGGAATGAGAGAATAAACTTCCATTTAATCCCCACAAAGCAAATACTTAAATATACTCCATTGTAGGGACCTTCACTTGTAGTAATTCTGGTCCATCAGTCCCACACTCTAATTTCCCTTGGGTTCCAAGCACGCCCTTATCCCATGCAGACTCTGCAGAGAATGACATTCCAGTGTACAATAAAGTATACAGTAAAGCATTTATTTATATCCAGTATACAATAATGAATTTGGCCTAGCTTCTCATCAGAGCTTGAGTACTAGTGTTACTAGTAGAAGTCACTGGAAGATAAAATATAGTACAGATCCTAAGACCGAGGGCCTAGTTGTCATGAATTTGGAATACTGTACCACAATCTTTAACACATCCTGACACCCTTAACATATATCTTTTTTTCTTTCTTTCCAAAGCTCCTGAGGCTCTTATATGTGATGATACCATTTCAAAGTATTGCCTCTCTGTCTCTTTTTCTTTTTCTTTTTTTTTTTGAAGGAGGAAGACAGGGCAATTGGGGTTAAGTGACTTGCCTAAGGTCACATGGTTAGATTTTGTGTTAAGTGTCTGATTCCAGATTTGAACTCAGGTCTTTCTGACTCCAGGGCCAGTGCTCTATTCACTGTGCCTAGCTGCCTCCTTCTCTGTCTCTCTTTCTTTTTCTCTTGCATGGATTCACTTTTACTCTCTACTCGGCTGTCTCCACCCACTCCACACACAATTCTTCTCTCTCACCTAAGGACAGCATCCTGATTTTGTACCCACTGTTTCCTCAAATTGAAGGATGGATGTACATACATGTCCCCCTAAAGCCTTGGCCTGCATATCTCCCAGAATCTTCAACATCTGACACTCAGAGCACCTTATAATAGGGTAGCAAGGAGATCTTATCTTTTCTGTAGCCTATGATAACAGATAATTGACATTTTCTGAAGTTAGTCCAAGAATTTACATGGCTAAATTCCTCTTATTTAGCAAAACAAAAGCCTAAATGTTCATTTGTTTAGCTATTTTAAAAATAGCTTCTTCCATAGTCTTTCTGAGCACAATGGATAATGTTGAGATTTTCCCAGAGTTGCATGTTACTGCAGAATTGCCAGATACATGCACCCAGTGCCAACTTAGCACAGGTCTGGTTTTTAACTTCTTAGGGAATGACATTCAATTACTCATTATATTGAATGTTTTGTTTTTCTAGCAATTATTCAGCACAACTTGAGCTACCTTCTGTTCCCTAAATTTTAATATGACTGGAATCTGAGGCTGAAGGTCCCTCTAAAGCTTGGGGATAAACTGCTCAAAGGGAAGAATGGAATAAGGTAGTTTGCTTCAATCCTGTTCACAATATGAAATAAACCATTTGATGTTCTTCTACCCCTAGTTAAAATTCTGTTCAGTCACATCTCTTTCAACCCCTCAACTCAGCTATTTGAGGCTGGCAGGAGCTGGGACAAAGAAACACTGACAAAATTTCAATAAAAAATGACTGAATCATAAAGAAGATAAAGGGATCTAGTTGTACCTTGTGAAGCATATATTTGAATGGAAAGAAACAAGTCTCCCTCTTGTATCACTCAAATATGTTTTTAAACATCCTTGAGAGTCTTTTATGGAAGGAAAAAAACAAATATTGTGGAGTATACAGAAAACAAGCAGTGCAGAGAAAACTTCATTGAAAGTATTAACCAATGCTTTTCTCGGAGATTAAAACGAAGTATCTTCTTTATGTTGTGATAATTGCAACATCTGTTTCATTTAAATCAAGAAAAATATAGTGCAGCACGTTTGATTGAATTTAACCTCTAAGGAGGCATTCATCTTTGAAGAACTATATAATATTTTAACGCATTAAGATACAATTACCAGAGCTGGAAGATTTCCAGATATGGGTGTTTTTTTTTTTCAGCAATTTTTTTCTGATTAATTTCTTCTAAATTTTTTCTTATGGTTATTTTTTCTCATTGTGTTCCTATAATTATTTTAACTAACATTTTCAGTGGTTTATCTTTATTTAGCTGTTTAAGAGGAACTGTATTTCATGAATACAAGCTACCTTTCCAAAAGAAATTAAAGGACTATTTTGTATGCAATTCATTAATATGCAAAAGTCACCTGTACACTAACTCCAGACAAACTTTTAACACATACCAATGGAAATGAATAATTTATGAATGCCATAATTCTAAATACTTTTAATTGTCTAAACCCCATTAGAAATTCATCAACCAAATGGAGAGATAGATTAGATAGATAGATAGATAGATAGATAGATAGATAGATAGATAGATAGATAAAATGTCAAGAAAAGAAAAGCATATTTCATTTTCAAGAAATAAACTCATAATACCTAATCATCTAATTGTGTTGGGGGAAATCCCCCCCAAGTGATATTGCATTGAATTGGTATTATAAACTCAATAAATACAAATGAAAAATTAAACATGGAGTAAAGTTTTTTTCTTTGTTTTCTTGCTTGTTGGTTTGGGGGTTTGTTTTTTGTTTGTTTTTTTCAAATTTCTCGGCATGTCTGGCCCTGACCCTGAGATTCCATTGATGCAAGGACCTGCCTGGTAAAAAAAACAAAAATTCATCTAGCAATGGAAAGTAGAAAACTTTTTGAAGCTTTTTAACTTAGAAAGTTGTGTGGGTCACTAAGGGATTAAGTGACTTGCTTAGTGTTTGATATCGAATATATATCCATTTTATTTCACTTGTTATTTAACAAATAAAGAGAGAGAATTTAGTTGAAATTATAAAACAAAAGGGAAGACAGTAGAAGTAAATATACTCTCTTTCTCCTGCAATCTCCCATTTCCCCCTTCTCACAGGTAAAACACAAAGAAGCTTTTTATCACACTTGTGGGCACAAAATCTCTCACAGTGGAAAGAGCACCAGGCATGGAGTCAAGGAGTTCAGAAACTTAGCTGTGTGACCCTGGGCAAGTCACTTAAACCCTAATTCCCTCAGTTTTCTCAGCTGTAAAGTGGGAATAATAATAGCACCTATCTCCTAGGGTTGTTGTAAGGATCAAATGAGAATAATTATAAAGCACTCAGCACATTTCCTGGCACACAGTAAGCAATATACAAATGTGTATTCTTCTTATTCACTGAAAGTCATAATTATATGTATTTTACTATCCTATGGCAAGAAAACACTTTAGGTTTGTTTGAAAAATTGTCATTTGACCTTTGACCAGAGCCACCCAGTAACTATTTTGTGATTGTCTATCCACTTACTTTAGTGAATACCCCTAGGTTAACCTTTTCAATAGGGGATTCCCTGCCTCAGTGACATTTTTGTATTTACTATGATAAATTGGCTACATCTCCTGATATGGACCTTTATGTCATGGCTACCTGAAGATCTTCAGAAGAGCCGTTGGTAGGGTCTGGGTTCCTAAATGAAGCTGTAAAGTTACTATGGATGTAGACCAGCCTGCCCCATCTCAGAAAGGAAGGAAATAAGCGAAAAAGTAGTGGAAAAAACAGGAGCTAAAAGCTAGCATTTATACAGCATTTTTTGAAGTTCTGCAAAGTCTATGTGAACATATATTTGTGAGTATTTGTGCATGTATATTATATTATACATATATTTGTGTATGTATAATGTATATTATATATATTTGATATTGTGTTGTGGTGATCAGTGAGATTATATATAATGAGATGGTACATAGAAATTATATTACATAGTTATATATAATTGTATATGTTATATTTATTATGTGATGCGTATTTTGTATGTTATATATGAGATCACACATGTTTATATATGTAAATATATACACAGACACACATATATTTGCACGTGTAATTGCTTTGATCACTGCAACATTCCTGTCAGGTAAGTGGTAATATCCTCCTCATTTTATAGATGTGGAATCTGAGGCAGAGAGTTTAAGTCATGTGCCCAGAATCACTTAGCGAGGTAAGATTTGAACTCGTTTGCTGATTCCAATTTTCACATTCTAAATTTCTTGCTGATAAATAGCTGCAGTAAATTGTTACCTTATAGTAACATATTAAATTATTTTTAAGATTAAAATGTTTGACCCAAACTTATATTATTTATATATCATATTCCAAGTCTACTGATAACTGAGATCCCTCCATCAAAATGTGTCTCTGGTTGCCTTAGTAGTCATGATATCCTCCTTTCTCATTATCTCTTAAGCTGATTAATGAAGTTGCTTAATTGATCCTGTTATTATTTAGCTATTTGTAAGAGATAAAACAAAATCACAAAGTTTAACTATTCTTTTGTTGTACTTTTTTTTAAAAAAAGGCTGGTTTTGTTTTAATATTATCTGGCAATTATAAATGCCATATAATTTGAAGCAACAAGCTATTATAAAGAGCCTGCTAGGTGCCAAGCAGTTTAGCAGTTGTTAGGAAAAACAAAGACTAAATGAAAAAACCCTGCTCTCAAGGAGATTATGTTCTACTGGGAAAATCAAACAATTACACATAGAAGTAAAGTCAAGAGTGAAAAATGAAGAGAGGAAAGTGAAGTCAATGTTGGGATCATGAACTGGGGAATAGAATAGATGGAAAGACTAAAAGTCATGGTAATGATGAAAATCGGATTAGGAAGAATGAAATAGAAGAGAAATGGAAGAAGAGGGGGAATGATCAGAAATAGGAATTTCAGGATAATAGAGAAGTATTTTAATGTATGGTGGAAAATCTAAGGTATTATCAGCCAATGACATCTAAAGAGGAATGAAGATCATAGTTTGAAATTTTGGAAGGATATCAGTCTAGCCTCCTCACTGCACAAATGACAAAACAAAAACCCAGAGAATTTAATTGATTTGAATAAGGTCACATAGATAATGAAAGAAAGAGATGAAATTTGAACCCATTTCCTTTGACAAGGGAGTCTATGCTTTTCCAAGTGTCATGGTATTTCCCCATGGGCATGGGAATTGAGGTTTATGAATTACAAAACTGTATTTTTGAAGACACAAGAAAATATCTATATTTTTGTCTCTCTATGTATGTAAAGTGGGCAGCTGGGTAGCAGAGTGGATTCAGTGCTAGACCTGGAGTCAGGAAGACTAATCTTCATGAGTTCAAATCCAGCCTCAGACACTTACTTGCTATGTGACCCCAGGCAAATCACTTAAACATTTTGTCTCAGTTTCCTGCTCTGAAAAATGTGGTGGAGAAGGAAATGACAAACCACTCCAATATCTTTGCCAAGAAAACACCAAATGGGGTCACAAAGAGTCAGACATAACTGAAAATGCATGTAAAGTACCAAAGTGTGAAGAAAGGGGAAGTGGTAGGGGAAAACTGGAAGTCAAATACCAATCTCCTTAAGAATACAGAAAAATGACAGAGATAAGCATATTACAGAAATAAGGCTCAGATTGGGATGATGTAAGTGAATGAATTGAGCCTCCAAGGAGAAGTGGTTGTAGACAGAAGATCTAGAAGTAACTGGAGGACAGGAACTGAATAACTTTTTCCTGTCCTAGTTTCTTTAGGAGAAGTATTAGAGAATAAGCAATCTACACCTGAGAGGGTAGCCAGGTATGTTTTGTTTTCAGGAGAGAACTATTTCCTTGATTGCCAAGACCAAGATGAAGGAGAATTTTTAAGTAGCAGAGTATGAATGCCATGCTTTTGTCAGGCATAGGATAGAGAAAGTATCTGATCACTTTCCTAGACCCTAAGATGACTGAGCACAGTATTGGTATTAGGGCAGGGTGTCAGTCTTACTTAACTGCTTACTATATATCAAGGTACTTAAGTAGTACTTAACGCAAGTACTTAATCTGTGCCAAGTATTAAATGAAGCACTAGGATATAAAGAAAAACAAAATCATTCCTTGCCCTAAAGGAACTTGCATTCTAATAGGGATAAAATACATGAAAGTAACAAAAGATATATGAGATGTATACAGTTTAGATAGAAGTTAATCTCAAAGGATAAGGCACTAGCAAATGGAGGAAGATCTCCTGTAGAAGATGAGATTTCAATTGCCTTAAATGAAGTATGGGAAGCAGAAGTACAGATGAGGAGAGAGAGATGTCCAGCAAAAGGGAGATCCAGTGCAAAGGCATGAAAATGGGAGACAAACTGGGGAACTGAGACTATAGAGAGAGTAGTAAATGGTACACAGGAATTTTATTTAGGTGTTTGGGGGAAGTAAAAACCTGGTTATTTGTTATTTTGAACCGAATCAAATTCTTAGCTGATTCTCATCCTAAGAAACCACAATTTCATCTCATTCTGTCTCTCTCAGTCTATCTGTCTGTCTCTCTTCAGGTACTTATTCACTGAGTGAAAGCACAAGTCACTTAATCTATCTGGGCTTCAGTTCCTTCATCTAAAAATGAAGATAATTATAGCAGCTACCTCATAAGATCCTTCTAAGAGTCAAATAAAAGAACACCTACAAAGCACATTTCAAACATTAAGGCTCTATGTAAATGAGAACTATCAATACTGTAAAGTAACAGCATTATGTGCATTGGAAGTTACATAAGAATTCAATAGGTACAAAACTGGAATTTTGATTTTCTTAAAATCTGGCACTAAACCTGTGGCTTCTTTTACAAAGCATGCTCCTATGGAATTGAAAAACTCTGACTTGTGATGGTTACACTTGGAAATTGCAGAATTTATAATATCGCCCCCCAAAAAACCAATAAGTAGCTTTTGTACTTTCAGCTGAAATTTAGTGACCTCAAACCACCTTGCACTTTTTAAAATGCAAAGGACTTTAATCATGTGTAATATCATTCTGAATTAACAAGGGGGAAAGTAAGATGAGAGAGAAGTAAGAGATGTTTTGCTCAAATATGTGTTCTGATAACAGGCAAGAGACAGCTCTGTAGGTCATTACCCATCAGGACACAAAACAAGTGGGTCTGAAGAGACAGTGTGCTTTAATGCAACCTCACAAAATCTAAAAGGAAAGAAGTTTGCTTATCTGGTAATTTGTATCAGAATCATTTGATCTAAATTATTATGCACTGGAGTATGGAGAACATGCAGAAAAAGCAAGAATTTCCTCACCCATCACAAGGGGATGTCAGTGTGAGCAGTGGCACACCAGCAGCTCATGCAGGGAAGTGGTGCATATGGGGGGATGCTCTAATGAGCTTCAATGAACTTAGAAGTCAGCAGAAAGCAGCCCTGAACCAGTAGCATTGCTTTACAACAGACAACTCTATTGTGAATATTAACAAGAAAGTGCTGATATGCCATAAAAAGTGGCTAATAAGATAATGCCAGCCCTGTTATTTTGGGTACCCAGATTCTAAATTAAACTTTCTTTGAAAGTTGTCAACTGTAGCTGCCCTTCGCTTTACCCAGTAGGCAAAATATATAAAACATATATAAAATTAAATTTTTCTAATATGAGGGGAGATTACTACTTAAATAATTTCTTTCTGAATACCTTTATAAGGTCAATAATTACTCCATTATTGATGTTTAAACCAGGGAATAATACTTCATAAAAAGTATTCACAAGTAAATTACTAAGGAGTGTGATATAACAGGAAGATCACTGAACTTACAATTAAAAGACCTGAGTTTAAATCCCAAATTTTCCACTTACTTGCACCATGACTATGGATAAGACCTTCCCTTTCCTGAGCACAGCTGTTTTTTTTTTTTTTAAATCTCCAAAATACAATTATAATATTTGCGTCCTACCTCACAGAATTGTTGTGCAGGCTGAATGTATACAACATGTATGAAACACATTATGTGATAAACAAATGTGATCTAGTGTCATAGGTAATATAAGCAAAAGTTCTTTGGAGATCCTATATAATTTTATTTTATTACTATTATATTATATGTTATGTTATGTTTATTATTTTACTTTTATTTTATTCATAATTATTTGAAATTAACTAGAATATTATAAAACAGGGACAATGTTAATATGCTAGCCAGTTGAATTTATTATTTCAACTGAGGATATAAATTTCTAACGAATCCATTCACTGGTGTTTGTGTCTATGTGTTTGTGTCTGACTGTGTACATGATACATTTCCATGATTCTCAAAAAATAGGATAACATAGATACTACCATTATGTACGTTTTGATGCACATAGTTAATTTGTGCCTAATTGTCAAGTATTGTCAAATGTATCTCTACTATACCTCTCATTCTAATCCTATTTTTCCCTTTCTCCTACAACCATCCTTTGTCAGTCCCTCATCTCATCTTGCAAAGACAAGTATAATAGTCCCCAAATCAGACTTCCTCCTCTAATCTGTCCCCTCTTCAATATCTCCTTTTTACAATAGCCTGAGTGATCCTCCTAATTCACAACTCTAATCAGCTTATTCATCCACTTAAAGATTTCAAAGGTTTCCTTTTATCAACCAAATAAAGAATGATCTCCAGATTCTGACATGCAAAGCCCACCACAATCTACCTTTCCATTCTTTCTCATGTTTCCCCTTCATAGACACTAAACTCTAGGAAAACTGAAATTCTTTCTGGTCCTGACCTTTTTTTTCATCCTTGTCTCCTATTTCTGTGCCTTTTCTGACACCTAAAACAGTGACTCCAATATTCCCCACCAATGTAATTTTTTTTCCTTGCTTCCCAACTTGTTATATCTGCAACAAGTGGATCCTTATGATAATAAACTTTAGTCTTAAAACAAAAGCTGCATCATAATAACCACACTTGGATCTGCCTCTGGAGGGCCCTCTAATCACAGGTTCAGACATTTCTGAGAAACTGACCCCTTGCCATATGGAGTTTGATGCCTGGGATACCAGACACCTGAGCAGGGCAGGGCACATGGTTAAACCCAATATTTCAACTATGAGATATTGAAACCACAAAGGAAAAGAAATACAAAGTTTCAGGAAAATTTCCATCAACAAACTAAGGAAAATCAGTGGTTCTCTTCCTAAGCCTTGGAGGCTCACTTTGAGTTTTACTCTCATTGAAATGAATGCAAACCCTTTAATGGCAAAAAAGAGCCCATTTTACTTAAATGAAGACCCCTCCCACTATTTACACATCTTCCCTAAATATTCTGTTTGGGGGAGAGTAACAAAACTTCCCAGTTCATTACTATAGATGTTCTAATCAAGCTGATATTCTTAGGCATGATGCTATTTCTTTGATTATATGCTAAAATAATTTCACTCCCCCAAATGAAATAAAGTGACCCTCCACAAATATAATAGTTTAATTATGATTTACTTGCATCAGGATAGATGAGTCTACCTGATGGGAAAAATAACAACAATCAGACTTTATAGATTATTCTTTTTTTTTTTTTAAGCAATTGGGGTTAAGTAACTTGCTCAAGGTTACACGGCTAGTCATTATTTATGTGTGGGTGCTCATTTTCTGAGGCCGGATCTGATCTCGGGTCATCCAAACTCCAAGGCCGGCGCTCTTACTCACTGCGCCACCTAGCCGACCCTTTAGGGCAATTGGGGTTAAGTAACTTGCCCAAGGTTACACGGCTAGGTTTTTTTTTTGTTTGTGTGGATTAAGTGTCGGAGGCTGGCTCCGAACTCAGGTCCTTCTGATTCCAGGGCCGGCGCTCTATTCACTGCGCCACCTAGCCGCCCCTATAGATTATTCTTAATCATCATAGTACTAATGAAACAGCATCCTTAGCCCAAGAATTATCTGGATGGTCGCCACAGATTTGTATCACTAAATGCTCCTAAACAATGTCAAGAAAAAGGGTTAATGTTTTATTTTGTACAGTTTTTAACTTGGGGATGTTTTATTTAATGGAATGTTATGACAAGAGATTTCATGACCAAGTGTCCAGTGTACTGATGATGAACTTTTTTGTGCTCATGCTGTTCTTTGGAAATTAACTCAATCTGATACATGAAGCTTGTCTAGCATGATGGAGCTTGCTAGAGCTTGTACTGTGCTGGTAGAGCCTTTGAGAACATAAATGAGGCAACAAAACATGGATGATGCCAACATTGAGAAATGGATGGATGAAAAGCAAAATAGACTGGTCACATGGGAAGAACAAAACATAATTGAAGGGTAGCTTGTGTCCTTGTATCCAAGAAGAAGGCAACGATGGCTCCCGACGTGTTGGGTAACATGGACCTTTTGTGGCAATAGGAGGACGTGAACGATGAATATCCAGGATGAAGAGGTACAGAAAGGTTGTAAGCTATGTGATCTACATTATTGCAAGGAATGTTCACATCAGTATGAGCCTAGCATCCAATGGAGTATTTGAATATTTAAGCAGTGATTGAAATGGCAGTGCTACAAATCTCAGTGGAAACAAGCATAGCCTTCTGAGAGTAGTATTTTTTCTTCTGACATTTAGTGATACAGCAACAGAAAAGGTCAATTTTATTAAGCTTGGAAATAGCACTGGGGAAAATGCTCTCTTTATTGTTGATTTCCTAATGACTTGATTACACTATCAATGGAGGGTTTTCTTAATTTACCTTTCTCCTCTAGGTAGAGTAGCATCAATATGATGAACGCTTTGGGCAACTGCAATTTCTTGGTAATATTGTGAAGAGCTGTGCAGATAGTATTATTTTCAAGGCTATTTTGACCATGACAGTTATTCTCTTTTTCTACCGAAAAGTAAACTTCTGAGATCACCAGGGAGTATCACTTGCATTTATCTTAATTCCACATCAACCGAAAAAGTCATGATGAACAGCTTTGTCCCCTGCTTCAAAGTTTTTTGCTCTCAAGCTGCCTTGAAGGCCAGCACAGGACCATTCTGTGAGAGAATAATATAAATATAATAATAAACTTGCACATACTTGTTTTCATATCAGTGGTATTTAAAAGAATATGCATGACAAAAACCATTCCTCACGGGAAACATTTTGTGTTTTATAATAACTGTACTTTTTTCTGTCATTTATAAAGTAGATTGTATATAGAAAAAGACTTCTATGTCTGCATCGTATACCTTGGCACTTACTATAAAACCAATAAAGGAAAAATAAATCAAGGGTAGCCTTCATTTTAATCAAATACCTTTTAATCAAAAAGCATTTAATAAATATAACACTTAAAGTTTTACTATTATAAGGCTATTATGGTGATACTTTCACAGTGTGTCTATGAGAATATTATTTGATGTTTAACTGGGTAATTTCAAAGCATCTACACTCAATTCTGAAATTTTATTAGAATTAATATTTTAGTTGAACTGGGGATTTTAAAATGTATGGATTAGAAACACCTAGAACTTCTTATACCATTGTAGTATATAGACAAGTGAATGGATTCAGATTTACTTGAAGAACATCGATTATCTTAAAATTGTATTTATTTATTTATTTTTAGATTTCAACATTCATTTCCTCAAGATTTTGAGTTACAAATTTTTCTCCCTCTGTTTTCCCTACTTTCAAACCAAAATAGCAAGCCTACTGAACATCCCTTTGCCCAATCTGTTCTCTCTTATATCCTCCACTATCTCTACCCCCAACTTTCTAGCAGGGCAAGATGGATTTCTATACCCCAGTGCCTGTATATTTATTGCATGTAAAATAACATTTTTTAAACATTTGTTGTTAAAACTTTGAGTTCCAGATTTTTTTCCATTCTTCCCTACTCACCCACCCCCACTGGGAAGGTAAGCAATTCAATATAGGTTGTATATGTGTATTTAGCCAAATCATTTCCATAGTAGTTATATTGTGAAAGACTAACTATATAGTTCCCTCCATCCTATCTTGCCCCCCACTTACTATATTTTCTCCTTTGACCTAACCCTTTTCAAATTTGTTTACTTCTAACTAGCCTCTCCCCCAACCTGCTCTCCCTTCTATCATCCCCCTTCTTGTCCCATACCCCGCTATTTTCCTGCAGGGCAAGACACCCAATTCAGTGTCTATGTTATTCCCTCTTTAAGCCAAATTCAATGAGAATAAGGTTGTCCCATTCCCTTATACCTTCCTGCTCTTCCCCTCCATTGTAACAGTTTTCTCTTGACTCTTTTATATGAGATAATTTACCCTAATCTATCTCTTCCTTTCTCCTTCTCCCAATAAATTCCTCTCTCACCTCTTAATTTTATTTTTTAGATATCATCCCTTCATATTCAGTTCATCCTATGCCCTCTGTCTATGCATACATGAACATACATATGCCTACACATATATATTTATATACATATACACCCCCTTATTATACATATATATTTATATACATATATATGTATCCATATATACATATATTCCCTTTAACTATTCTCATACTGAGAAAAGTCTTATAATTTACAATTATCATTTTTCCACTTAGGAATGTAAATAGTTTAATAAATTCCTTATGATTTCTTTTCCCTGTCTGCCTTCTCATGCTTCTCTTGCTTCTTGTATTTGAAAGTCAATTTTTCTCTTCAGCTGTGATTTTTTCATCAAGAATGCTTGAAAATCAAAGATGGCAGAGTAGAAACAACTCATCCAAGCCACTCTGCCCTCAGATTCCCTCCAAACTATGTAAAAGGGGACTCTGAACAACTTGTGGAGCCCCAGCACCCACAGAATGACACAGAGAAGCTAACCTCTCGCTGAGGACAGCCCAGCAGCCCTGCAGCCCTGCAGGAAGGACCAGCCCAGCACTCTGGGAACTGGCAGCGTGCAGCATGAAGAGCCCAGGGAGCCGAGCCGAGCCAATCCCAGATCCCTGTGAGCAGAGGTTTTAGCCCCAGGGTGGCAGGGCCAGCAGCCAGCTGGAGAGACCCCAGAATACCAGCAGCTGTGGTGACTCCAGAATTATCAACATAGACATGCCTAGGACAAAGTGAGAGGTTAGTGCCCTATGGACTTTGGGACCAGTATTTGGGGAATGCATTGGCTTCCTCCCCTGGGGGCTAAAAGCCACTGAGGAGACATGCCATTTTGTAGTTTTCAGAGGCAGCTCCAGCTCCTGGCCTACAAATTGTAGGGAGATCCAGTGATCAGTCTTGGGGGGTAATTGCTCTTGCTTTAACCTCCCTGGATCTGGATTGTGATCTGGGGTGGAGGTTGTGGGTGGGTTTCCAGCTTCCAGAAATGGAAGTTGTCCCCCGCACGTTCAGGATGAAAATTCCCGTCTGGCAGCAGAGCCATAGTGTGGCAACAAGCCCAAAAGTCAAGCAATTAAGTGGCAACATGCCAAGGCAAAGGAAACAGAAAAATGCAACCCTAGACTCCTATTTTGGGGGCATAGAGCGGGAAAAGGACTGTGAGGTCAGAAGTCCTGCTCCAAAAGCCCCAGGGGAAAACATGAGCAGGTTGCAGGCCATAGAGGACCTTAAGAAGGACTTTAAAAATCAAAGAAGAGAAATGGAGGAAAATTGGAAAGAGAAATGAGAAGGATGCAGGAAAAGTATGAAATGAGGGTCAACAGCCTGACTGAGGAAAACAATACCTTAAAAATAGACTAACTCAAATGGCAAAGGAGGCCCAAAAGGGCAATAGAGAAGAATGCCTTAAAAAGTCAAATTTGCCAGATGGAAAAAGAATCTCAAAAGTTCACTGAGGAGATTCATTCCTTCAGAGTTAGACTGGAGCAAATGGAAGCTAGTGACTTTATGAGAAATCAAGATGCTGTTAAGCATATCCAAACAAATGAAAGATTAGAAGGCAATGTGAAATATCTCATGGGAAAAACCACTGACCTGGAGAATAGATCCAGGAGAGACAATTTAAAAATTATTGGACTACCTGAAAGCCATGATCAAAGAAAGAACCTAGAAATCACCCTTCAAGAAATTCTCAAGGAAAACTGCCCTGATGTTTTAGATCCAGAGGGCAAAATAGAGGTTGAAAGAATCCACCGATCACCTCCTGAAAAAGATCCCAAAAAGAAAACTCCCAGAAATATTATAGCCAGGTTCCAGAATCCCCAGATCAAGGAGAAAATACTACAAGCGGCCAGGAAGAAACAATTTCAATATTGTGGAAACACAATCAGAATAGCCCAGGACCTGGCAGCTTCTACACTGAGGGATCGAAGGGCATGGAATATGATATTCCAGAGGACAAAAGAACTGGGAATGAACCCAAGGGTCACCTACCCAGCAAAACTGAGTATTTTGTTTCAGGGAAAATATGGTCATTCAGTGGAATAGAGGACTTTCAAGCATTCTTGAGGAAAAAACCAGAATTGAATAGAAAATTTGACATCCAGACACAAGAAGCAAGAGATGCCTGAGAAGGTAATCAGGGAAAAGAAATCAAAAGGAACTTATCAAATTGAACTATTTACATTCCTAAATGGAAAAGCAATAACTGTGACTGATGATATCTTTCTCACTATGAAAATAATGGAAGAAGGGTGTGTGGTCATATGAATACATATGTGAATGTGTGTGTATATGGTTACAGTTATATATGGATAGAGGGCATAGGTTGAATTTGTTGGGAAGGGAGAATACTCAAGGGATGAAATTATGAGGTGAGAGAGGAAAGTGGCAAGAGGAGATGGGGAGAGACATGGTAGGGTAAACTATCTCATGTAGGGAAGTGGTTGCAAAGGAGGGGGAGAATAAGGAAGGCTAAAAAGGCAAAACCACATCCACATTGAATTTGGTTCAGGAGAAAATGACATACATACTAAATGGGATATCTCAACCTGCAGCAGGATAGGGGAAGGGGATGAGAGGAGGGATGATGGATGGGAGGGCATCCTTGGGGTGAGGGGAGGTTGGAAGTACCCACTATAGAAGAGGGACAGGATCATGTAGGGAATGGACCAGGTGGGGGTGGGATGAGTGGGAGGGAATTATAAGCAGCTTTGTACAATATATCTACCATGATAATGTTTTGCATAGCTAGACATGTACAACATATACTGAATTACTTATATCCCAAGAAGGAATGGGTGACAAGGGAGGAAGGAAATGAATCTGAAATTCGAGGTCGTAACATTAAATGTTTCAAATATATATATAAATACTATTATTAATACTCTTTTGCCTATAATTGGGAGATAAGATGTGCAGGCATTGGGACACAAAGATTCATCTTCCTCTAATGGAAAAGTCGATGGGGGTATGGGAGAAGGTATGGGAGAGAGCAGATTGGAGGAAGCGATATCTTGTGGGACTGCTATTCTGGGAGGTTGGGTAGGGGAATAATGGGGGGAAAATGATTGTAACTCAAAATCTGGCGGAAATGAATGATGTAAAACAGAAGTTAATAAAGTATTTGTTAAAAAAAAAAAGAAATTCTCAAGGAAAATTGCCCTGATGTTTTAGATCCAGAGGGCAAAATAGAGGTTGAAAGAATCCACTGATCACCTCCTGAAAAAGATCCCAAAAAGAAAACTCCCAGGAATATTATAACCAGGTTCCAGAATCCCCAGATCAAGGAGAAAATACTCCAAGCAGCCAGGAAGAAACAATTTCAATATTGTGGAAACACAATCAGAATAGCCCAGGACCTGGCAGCTTCTACTCTGAGATATTCCAGAGGGCAAAAGAACTGGGAATGAACCCAAGGGTCACCTACCCAGCAAAACTGAGTATTTTGTTTCAGGGGAAATTATGGTAATTCAGTGGAATAGAGGACTTTCAAGCACTCTTGAGGAAAAAAAACAGAATTGAATAGAAAATTTGACATCCAGACACAAGAATCAAGAGATGCCTAAGAAGGTAATCACGGAAAAGAAATCAAAAGGAACTTATCAAAGTTGAACTATTTACATTCCTATATGGAAAAGCAATAACTGTGACTGATGATATCTTTCTCACTATGAAAATAATGGAAGAAGGGTGTGTGGTCATATGAATACATATGTGAATGTGTGTGTATATGGTTACAGTTATATATGGATAGAGGGCATAGGTTGAATTTGTTGGGAAGGGAGAATACTCAAGGGGTGAAATTATGAGGTGAGAGAGGAAAGTGGCAAGAGGAAATGGGGAGAGACAGGGTAGGGTAAACTATCTCATGTAGAAGAAGCAAGGGGAAGTGGTTGCAGGGGAGGGGGAGAATAGGAAGGCAAAAAGGCAAAACCACATTTTCATTGAATTTGGTTCAGGGAGAGAATGACATACATACTAAATGAGATATCTCAACGTACGGCAGAATGGGAGGAAGGGAGATGAGAGGAGGGATGATGGATGGGAGGGCATCCTTGGGGGGAGGGGAGGTTGGAAATACCCACTATAGAAGAGGGACAGGATCATGTGGGGAATGGACTAGGTGGAGGGTGGGATGAGTGGGAGTGAATTATAAGCTGCCTTGTACAATATATCTACTATGATGATGTTTTGCATAGCTAGACATGTACAACATATACTGAATTACTTATCTCCCCAGAGGGAATGGGTGACAAGGGAGGAAAGAAATGTATCTGAAATTCAGGGTCTTGAGATTAAATGTTTCAAATATATAAATACTATTATTAATACTCTTTTGCTTGTAATTGGGAGGTAAGATGTGCAGGCATTGGGACACAAAGATTTACTTTCCTCTAATGGAAAAGTCAAAGAGGCTATGGGAGAAGGTATGGGAGAGAGAAGATTGGAGGAGGCAATATCTTGTGGGACTGCTATTCTGCGAGGGTGGGTAGGGGAAAAACAGAGGGGGGGGGAATGATTGTAACTCAAAATCTGGCAGAAATGAATGATGTAAAACAGTAGTTAATAAAGCATTTGTTTAAAGAAAAAAAAGAATGCTTGAAAATCCTCTATTTTGTTGAATGACCATATTTTTCCTTGAAGCATTTTACTCAGTTTTGGTGCGTAGGTGATTCTTGGTTTTAGTCCTTTGACCTCCACAATATCATATTCCAAGCCCTTTGATCCTTAGAAGCTGCTAGGTCTTGTGTTATCCTGACTGTGTTTCCACAATACTCAAATTGTTTCTTCCTGAGTGCTTATAGTATTTTCTCCTTCACCTAGGAACTCTAGAATTGGGCTATAATATTCCTAGGAGTGGGGATCTTTTTCAAGAGGTGATCAGTGAATTCTTTCAATTTCTATTTTGTCCTCTGCTTCTAGAATATCAGGGCAATTTTGCTTGATGATTTCTTGAAAGATGGTGTCTAGGCCCTTTTTTTTTTATCATGGCTTCCAGGCAGTCCAATAATTTTTAAATTTTCTTTCCAGGTTCTATTTTCTAGGACAGTGGTTTTTCCTATGAGATATTTCACATTACCTTCTATTTTTTCATTTGTTTGGATCTGTTTTATAGCATTTTGATTTCTCATAAAGTCATTAGATTCCAGTTGCTCCAATCTAATTTTGAAGGAGTTATTCTCTTCAGTAGTTTTTGAAATTCCTTTCCCAAGCATTCTTCTCCTCACCGGCTTTTTGGATTTCTTTTGCAATTTGAGTTAGTCTATTTTTAAGGTGTTGTTTTCTTCAGTATATTTTTGGGTCTTCTTTAGCAGGCTATTGACTTGCTTTTCATGACTTTCTTGCATCATTCTCATTTCTCTTCCCACTTTTCTCCTCCACTTCTCTTACTTGATTTTCAAAATCTTTCTTGAACTCCTTCATGGCCTTTAAGCAGTTCATATTTTTCTTGGAGGCTTTTGATGCAGGAGTTCTGACTTCACTGTCTTTCTCCTACTCCATGCCTTGATCCTTTTTGTCCCCAAAAAAGGATTCTCTGGTCTGTTTGTGCTTCCTCTGCTTGCTCATATTGCTAGCCAATTACTTATTAGCTCTTTGTCACAGTGGAACTCTGCTTCTAGAATGGAGAGAGCTTTGTCCCAAATTGCTGGGGTTTTCACACCTGCCAGAGCCATTAGGAGAGTACCCTCTCTACAACCCCCACAAGCTCTGGCTAACTGGCCACACAACCCAGGAACACCACCAAGACTGTGATCCAGATTCAAGCAGGTCAAATCAAGAGTGGTTACTCTCTGAATGGTTGCTTGGTCCCCCCTATGATGTACAGGCCAGGAATTTTTGAGGCAGCCATGCAGTGGGGGTGCAGACACACTGTGCCTCTGCCACTTCCCACCCCCTCTGCCACTTCCTACCCTGGGGGTAGGAGCTGGACCATGTTCTTCTGTCCTACCCACTCCCACCCTCCCACCCCACCCCCAGTCCAACAGAGTTCCACATTGACCTTTTTCTTTGTCTTTGGTGTTTATGGGTGGAGAAGTCTGGAAATCACAACTGCTGGTGATTCACTCTCCTGAAATATGCTCTGGCCACCACTGGTCGGGGCCTCCCTGGTTCACACTAGGCTGCACTGGGCTCCTAGCTCCTTGTGTTAGACCTTTCCCATTGGCCTTCCAAGTTGCCTTCAGTAGGAGATTTATTTCTCTCTGTCTTTTTGTGGATTTTGTAGCTCTAAAATTTCTTTGGAGTCATTTTTTTACATGTATTGGAAGTGATTGGAGTGGGAGCTCATGGCAAGTTTGTGCTTCTACTCTCCCATCTTGGCTCCACCCAGAAGAATGTTGATTCTTATAGAATATGATTCCCGTAGAGAGATCAATCAACAAACACTTACTGAAGAACTACTATATGCCAGACAGTGTGCTCAGGGCTCAGACAAGGACAAATTTGGAAAACTGTCTCTTTCCTCAGGCTCTTGATAAAGTATTCCAAGAGGCACTAGATATGCCTAGTATATATAGAGTATATATGTATGTGGAGTAGATACAAAATAAATTTAATGCAATTTGGATTAGAGGGAGAAACTAGCAGCTAGGGGAGGGGATCATGGAAGGTTTATTCATATAGGAGATGTTTCTGAGTTGAGTTTTCAGGGAAACTAGGATTCCAAGAGGTGGAAAAGCAGAAGGAGAGATTCCAAGATGGGGCGGAAGAATATTTGAGCTTGTTCACTTTTCTGCTGGAGGGATAAAAATGCAGCCAAACAAAGGTTTGGGTGGTAATTCTACTTAGCCTTCTCCATTTCCATTTAAAATATGTCCTCTATCCCTCTCCTCCATGATTCTGACAGTCATCAAAAGGACATCTTCACGAGATTCAAAGTCATGTAGAGAAAAGAAATTAGTTTATACAGCCAAGTACATGTTTTAGAATTGAATAGAGGTTTGTACAATTTAAATTATTGATGGAGGGTGTGTCACCAACCAGTGTATCACCAAGAAGTGAAAGAATGTATTTAGTATTCTTGGAAAGATAGCTAGATGGTGCTGTGGATCCAGCATGGGGCCTGGAATCAGGAAGATTCATCTTTATGGGCTCAAATCTAGCCTCAGACACTGCTAACTGTGTGACCTAGGGCAAGTCACCTCACCCTGTTTGCCTCGGTTTCCTTATGTTTACAATTAGATGAAGAAGGGAATGGCAAGCCACTTCAGTATATTTGCCAAGAAAACTTCAAATGGGGTCACAAAGAGTTGGACACTAATGAAAATCAACTAAATAATTCTAGCAAAAGTTAAATAAACCAATTGGTTAAAACACATGCCTACACATGCATACACATACAAATATATATACTGACACACCCGACCCCAACACACAAAGAGAGATGACCAAGTCTGTGTGAACAACTAGATTGACCATCTACTTGTCAAATCCTTAGTGAAGGACTACTGGAAGAATTCAACAACACAAGCATGAAAATATTTTGATCTATCTGGTAAGGTGATAGCAGTCATTTCTTCTGTTTGAGATGCCGATGCTGGATCATTTCACTTTCAATGGAGATTATTGCCTTACAGAATAAACTACAAAGAGCTACACCCTCGTATTTGGTCAATAATAAAGAATAGAGGTGGCTAGGTGGGGCAGTGAATAGACCACTGGCCCTGGAGTCAGGAGGACTTGAGTTCAAAACTGGTCTCAGACACTTAATATTTACAAGGCCATGTGACCTTGGGCAAGTCACTTAACCCAATTGCCCTTCCCCCCCCAAAAAAAAAACAAAAAAAAAGGAACATAAAGAATAAATTATAATGATATAGAAGACAGTATTTCACCTTAAATAACTTGTGGTTTTTAAAATTACTTTCTCACATCAACCTAGGGAGGTAGTGCAACTATCAGCCTCAGACAATTTAAATGAGATGCTCAACCTTACGTATATAGAAAGTGTTATAGTTGGGATTCATAATTGTCTTCCACCTCCACAACAGAGAAAATTATATGTTATCATTTTTCCCTAATAAAACAGAAGTTTGCAGCACACTCTTGCATAGAAATGATTTCATTTCACTTCTCAAGAATTTGTATAGCTGATTTCAAAAGTTTATGTATATATTAGGGTACAATTATTTGGCATTATATTTTTTAATCATAAAATTTCCTAGCTGTAAAAGTTTCTGTTGTTGTTTTTTCCTTTAATTTGCTTACCCTTATGGTAACTTTTGCATGAAAAAAAAATCTTATAATCTTGCAAGTTGAAATGTGCCTATTTTGAAACCCATTATTGACTGACTTCCTGAGATTAAAAATTTTGATGGACTGGCAAGCAAAGGGGATATTAAGAAATCAATAGGTTTAGAAATATGAAAATAGGGGATAAAATGCTAACCCTAAAAGACATGCTTAATTCTACAGTAAGCTTAGGTTTTGTGGCCAATGACAGCAGTAGTTTGAACATCTGGATGAAAAAATTAATTATCTATCTTTCTCAGAAATTTTTTGGCAGCAACTCTCCTTTCCATATACAGCCTATGCCAAATGCCATGCTATGATATAGGGACTATGCCAAAGAGTCTTTTAAATGTTTTTGTAAAGATCATAGGGTCACATAAACACACATGTATACATGTATACACAAGTGTATATAAGAGGGCATACATGAGAGCTGCATGACATTGAGAAGGCATGGATAAGTTGTAGTTTAAACCACGGGGGACATTTGTAGAATGCCTCTGAGAAAATACAAAATTCTCTTTAACACTGCCAAATATCCCTGAGAAATAAAGCTTCATTTTAAAAATCACAATCCCCTCCATAAAGTTCAATGTCTGTGAGTCATGAAACATTTTGCTCTCCACAAAGAGTTGAAGCTGAGTATAATGCAAAGGATAATAGAGAGGTGCATGGGGGATGTGAGCATCATATACAAAGAATGATAAAGGAGATTTGTTCCAGACCAGTGAGGGCCTTCTTTCTACTATTAAGACAGGTAGGATGCTCATCAGTACCATAGTCTTGGGGAGATGCCTGAGGCAACAAACGGTCAAGTGTCTTTCCCATGGGCTAGAGGCAAGACTTGAAGGCTTCCTATCTTCAAGGTGAATTCTTTATCTATCATACCATGACATATACCCTCTTAATCCCCAAGGTATTTGTACATACATTATTATTTATTCCCAAGGCACAGGCTCAATTGATTCCTTTGTAATTTTCTCCAAGTAGGTAAATATTAAAAATAAGACAAAATAGAAATAAACATAGAATATGTAGAAATCAATCCCAAGTGCTCCTGACTCCATGTTTAGCACACTACACATTATACCACACTACCACTTAAACAATACATGCAACCTTAAAAAATCAGTAAAAATGTTGCTATATGTACAATACTAGACACAAAATCTCTGTATTTCCATTTTCATTAAGGTCCCCTATAGGTCCCAGTACAACTTTAAAAGGAAAATACAATCCAAATGACAAATTATGTCCTACCATGCTTCAGATATGTTTTGCTGAAAACAGTAGTTTCAGTAAATATTTGCATAACATATGTTTGAGGTTGCTGAATTATTTGCAAGGTGCTCAATATGGAGGTAATTTAAAAAATGTAATCGTTAATAAAGATTCCAAATCAGCAGTTTGTTCTTCTGCATATTCTCCATCTACCTTCATTTCCAGTTCCTCTTAACTTTTTAGGGTTCAACGTGTATGATATGACCTGTGTTAAATGCATATCTGACCAAAGTTAGTGTACCAGGAAGGTTGAAATTTTATATTTCAAAATGCTGAGGAACTCTCAAAAATGGAACACTGGGAATGGAGAACTTGGCTACATTATCAGGAAGTACTATTAGTACAATGCAAGATTTTGTTGATATAATTGCTTTAGGTTTTGATGTTCCTTTTCTTATGTTTTATTTTTCCTTTACTATAGATATTGGACATTTACTAAAAATAAAAATAAAGAAAAAATCTTCTAATTCCCTCTATAGACCTCTTGTCCTTTTTTTGTGATATCCCCAGGAATGATAGTTCCACTACTTTTTCTACTAACAAAGAAGGACTTTTTTATTCTTGTTTTGGTAGCTTGTTATAATGGAAATAATATTTAATTGAAAATTATTATTGGGAGCCTTCTGTTTGACCATTGTTGGTGATATGGCAATAATAACTGGTATAGCATAACATTTTATGATGTTTGTAATGAGATCTTAACATAAATTAATCCAGTAGAATTTATTAAACATTTTCTGGGTGTCATTATAAATGAGTAAATAGTATTCTATTATTAACAGGTTAAGAGCCCCTTGACTCAAAACTGATTTATCACTTGAAAAAGAATATTCCATTTCTGGTTCATTGGACAGATTCACAAATCATCACAAAATTTAAACTGTCCCCAAAAGCTAATTTCTAATCCCTAACATTCTCACTCAGGATCCCTCTCTTCCATGAGCCTGTTATAATCAAGCAGGGTTCCACAAGCTATCCCACAACCTTGCAATTAATCTCAAACATATATAGATTTCTTCTTTTAAAAGTTAACCCAAAAGGCAGAAGCTTGTTATATTGTCAAAAAGATTCACCAAAAAAACAATGGAATAGAGAAAATGGGGGCAGGACATATGAGTGTGATTGTATGGCACTGTGCTAAGCATAAGGGAAAGAGTTCAGTATAGAAATGGGATAAATTTTACACCACCCTCCTCTTTCATTCAAACACACAAAAGTCAAATGGGGCAGAGACTGAAGTCTGTGGAACATGAATTTCCAGGTAAGAGGAGGCTAAAACTGCCTTTAAGTTCACCCACAAGGAAACTTCAATCAGAGTGGAAAAAAGACAAAAAGTGAGCAATAAGGAAAAAAATGAGAGAAAAGAAATCTCAAATTAATGAAGATCTTAGGAGAAAGAATGCTCAAAGAAAATCATTGAGCATAAGCAGATAAAGAAACAATGTAAATCTTAATAAGGAATGGAATATGGCTTCTAGATCAGCTAAAAGAGTCCAGAAATCTTTGAAAAAATTTTGCAAGACATGAGAAAATCAGAACCCAAGTCACGAAAAGACCATGTGGATTCCCAAGACAATATGGAACCACAGGAAGATGTTGCTGAATAATTAAAAGGGAAATAATTAAGATTTGTGAAAGCAAGCAGAGCCAAGATGTCAGAGCAAAAGCAGGAACTTGCTAGAGCTCATGCCCCAACCACCTCCAATATTTGTAAAAAAAAATTACTCTAAACAAATTTTAGAGCTACAGAATCCACAAAATGATAGAGTGGAATGGATCTCTATCTGAAATCAACATGGCAAGTCTAAAGGAAGGGTATATTGCACTGGGCTGGGAATGAAGGGCAGTCCCACATGGGCCATGCTGGCACAGACTGGCCAGAGCAGACCTCAGGGGACTGAATCATTGGCAGCTATGGTATTTTCCAGACATCTTAGCCCATAAATGACAAAGAGAAAGTAGAAGGTCAGTGAGGAAATTCTGTTGGATCTAGGTAAGAGAAGACTGTGATCTGGTCCCTACCACCAGAGTGGTGGAGGTGCAAGCAGCTGCTGCAGCCAGGGGGCTGCTTCCAGAGCTCCAGGCCCACAGATGTGTGGGGGGGACTAAGCAGCTGATCCAAGAGTAATTGCAGGAATCTCTTTGCTGGTGCTAAGGTAGGATTCTCTTGTTTTGCCCTGCCTGGATCTGGGTGACAATCTTGGGCGGCAGTCCTGGGGTGAGGAGCAGCATGGGTGTGGCAGAGTTTGTGCTGGCTGTATAGAGGGAACCTTCCTCACAGTTCTGAGGGAGCTGCCTAGGAGAAGTTCTGACAACAGCTGTGCAAAACTCCAGAAATATGGACACAGCACTCTCCAGTCTGGAAGAAGATTTCTACTGCAGCAAAGAGCTCAAAAGTCAAGTAATTTACTGGCAAAATGAGCAAACAGAGGAAGAGTGATCAGACTATAGAATCGTTCTTTGGTGACAAAGAAGATCAAAGCACACAAACAGAAGAATGCAACAAAGTCAAAAGTCTCTAAGAAAAATGTAAACTGGTGGCAGGCCCTGGAGGAACTCAAGAAGGATTTTGAAAATCAAGCAAGAGAAGTAGGGAAAAAATTGGGAAGAGAAATGAGAGTGATGCAAGAAAATCTTGAAAACTGAATCAACAACTTGCTAAAGGAGACCCTAAAAATACTGAATAAAATAACACCTTTAAAAAATAGACTAACTCAAATGGCAAAAGAGGTCCAAAAAGCCAATAAGGAAAAGAATGCCTTCAGTTTGCAAAGACTCATGATGGAGACAGATGTCTACATCCAGAGAAAGAACTAGAAAGAAATGAGTTTGAATCCAGATTGAAGCAAACTATCTGCTCTTTTTCTTTTTCTTGTTTGGTTTTGTTTCCTCTTTACCATTTTTCATTCCATCTGATACAATCCATCTTTATAACTTGACTAACCTCCAATGTGAAAGTATTTGCAGATCCTATACTTGATTGTATGCTGTCATGTGGGGGGAGGGAGGGAGGGAGAGAAAACTTAAAACTGAAGGAATTGTGGAATTGAATCTTGTAAACTAAAAGTAAACAAACAAATTAATAAAGACAAAAAAAAGAATGCCTTAAAAATAGAATTGTCCAAATGTAAAAGGAATTTCAAAAGCTCACTGAAGAAAATAATTCCTTCAGAAATAGAATGGAGCAAATGCAAACTAATGACTTCATGAAAAATCATTATAAAACAGATCCAAAAGAATGAAAAAATAGAAGACAATGTAAAATATCTCCTTGGAAAAATGACTGATCTGGGAAAATATATCCAGGAGAGATAATTTAAAAATTGTTGGACTACCTGAAAGCCAAGCTCAAAAAAGGAGCCTAGGGGTGGCTAGATGGCACAGTGAATAGAGCACTGGCCCTGGAGTCAGGAGAACCAGAGTTCAAATACGACCTCAGACACTTAACACTTACTAGCCATGTGACCTTGGGCAAGTCCCTTAATCCCAATTGTCCTGCCTTCTCCCCTCCAAAAAAGAAAAAAAAAGTACAGAAAAGGAGCCTTGATATCATCTTTCAAGAAATTATCAAAGAAAACTGCCTTGATATTTTAGAACCAGACAGTAAAATAGAAATTGAAAGAATCCTCTCACTGCCTCTTGATAAAGATCCCTAAAAGAAAACTCCTAGGAATATGTCAAATTCCAGAGTCCCCAGGTTAAGGAGAAAATATTACAAGCAGTCAGTAAGAAACAATTCAAGTATTTTGGAAACACAATTAGGATAACACAAGATCTAGGAGCTTCTATACTAATGGATCAAAGGGTTTGGAATATGATATTCCAGAGGTCAAAGGAGCTAGAGTTAAAATCAAGAATCATCCAGTAAAAATGAGTACAGCACTTCAGGGGAAAATATGGACATTCAATGAAATAGAGGATGTTCAAGCATTCTTGATGAAAAGACCAGAGCTGAACATAAAATTTGACTTTCAAATACAAACATCAAGACAGGCATGAAAAGGTAAACAGGAAAGAGAAATCATAAGGAATTTATTAAAGTTAATCTGTTTACATTCCTACATGGAAAGATGATATTTGTAACACATAAGACCTTTTTACAGTATTAGGATAATTGAAGGGAATAATAGAGATAGATAGATATAAATATGTGTATGTATGTATGAATGTGTGTACATGTATATAAGTGTGTACGTATGTATGTGTATATATGTATATGTCTGTATATGTATAAATAGAGAGCACAGGGTGAGTTGAATATTAAGGGATGATATCTAAAAAATAAAATTAAGCGGTGAAAGAGGACTCTATTGGGACAAAGAGAAAGGGAGAGATAGAATTGGGTAAATTATTTCACCTAAAAGGGGCAAGAGAAAGCTGTTACAATGGAGGGGAAGAGCAAGGGGATTAAAGGGAATGAGTCAACCTTACTCTCATTGGATTTAGCTTACAGAATTAATAACATATACACTCAAATGGGTATCTTATCTTACAGGAAAATAGGGGAAAGGTATAAGAGGGGTAGATGATAGAAGGGAGGGCAGATTGCAGGAGGGAACAGTCAGAAGCAAACACTTTTGAAAAGGGACAGGGTTAAAGAAGAAAATAGAAAAAATGGGGTTGGGATAGGATGGAGGGGAAATATGCTTTTTCACAATATGACTACTATGGAAACATTTTGCGTAGCTACACATGTAGAATATATATTGAATTGCTTATTTTCCCAGTGGGGGGTGGATACAAGGGAGAGGGAAGAAGGAAGAGAATATGGAATTCAAAGTTTAAAAAAAATTAAAAATTGTTTCTACATGCAACCAGGAAATAAGATACACATGTAATAGCATATAGAAATCCATCTTGCCCTACAAGAAAGTAAGGGGAAAGGAGATGGGGGACATGGGGGATAGAAAAGAGGGGAGATTAGAGGAAAGGATAATCAGTATGCTTACCATCTTGGGGTGAGGGTAGGGGAGAGATAGGTAGAAAATTTGGAATTCAAAATCTTGTGGAAATGAATGTTGAAAACTAAAATTAAAAAATAAAACAAAAATTTTGGGGGATAAAAAAAAGAATTGTGAAAGCAAAGTTATGCCCTACAGAGCAAAGGTAGAATAGAAAAAAAAAAAATGAATCCATGGAGTATATCACCAGAGAAACAAAGGGAGAATGACAGATTGGTAATGTAAATACACATAAGTGAAGGACAAAATAATATAAGTGAAGCAAAAAGCAAATCTTAAAAGAAAATATAATTTCTATATAATCAAAACATCTTGATCTTGAAGACAGAATGTATAGAAAGAAGATAAGGATTGTGGTTCTATCAGAAGAAAGCAAGTCAAAAAAATCTCAACTTCACCATGGAAGAAATAATGCAAAACAAGTATCCAGTATTTCTCAACCCTGAAAACAAAGATCTGATGTCAAGAATACACAGATAACCTCAAACAAAACAAAACAAAATAAAACAAACAAAATGCTTCAGGTTCCAAGACAGTGATTAAATTGAACAATCCTAATGATAAAAAACAGAACTATAAAAGGCCAGGGGATTTTCAAATATACAGTAGAGAAAAGGAAATTTGAACAATTCAAAACTATTCTGCAATTAGCAGAAACCTCTAGAGGGAGTTGCATAATGTGTGCAGAAAAAAAAAAGCATTAGGAAACAACAGTAACAAAAAAATAACAATTGACAAATCATTGAGATTTATTTCTAAAAGTATGAAAGGAGATAAAAGTAAAATAAACCAAATAGATGTGAGAGTGGAGAAAAACACTTGAACTATCATAAATTAAACCCTACCTGCGGTGACTCAATTTTCATGTGTGTGTGTGTGTGTGTGTGTGTGTGTGTGTGTGTGTGTAACTAAATTACAGAATACATAAGAGATCCATATAAGGAGAATGAGAAGGATGGAGAAAGAGGGGAAGAAATAAAGTATTCAAATAAATTGATCAAATCAAAGGTGAACAATAAAAGGAAAATAAATTGTAGATTTTCAGGAAGAAGTAAGCCTATAGAATAGGTAAGGATGCAAAAGAAGGGATTGAAATAAGGGGATAGAAAAGGAGAAAATCTTGTTTTAGAGCAGCGGGGGGTTAGTAAAAATGGAAGCTGCTATGAGAGAATAGAAATATTCTATAAAAGGAGAATGGGACTTTACAATGGATATCGTCTGTAAGGATTTGATGAACACAATATTCAGTCATCTGACTTCAGAAGAAGATGAAGTTACCTAGAATTCCTGAAGAAATTTTCACCCAGAAGAGTAGGAAAGCATGAACCTAGGGAGGAGGTCTCAATTCAAGTAGGGATGGGGGTGGGTGAAGCAATGGGTAGGGCAAACATTAATGATGAAATTTATAATCAGGGTCATAGGAACATTACTTTTAGGGAGCAACATCCTCTCTATCACATCCAGGAAGTGGCATTTCTAAGCATGAGGTACAACAGAACAATGTTGCCAGGGACACGAGCTACAAGGCAATATTATAGAAACTGTTTAGAAAAATGGACTCAAAATTAAGACTTAGAAGTTTTCATTCCATGAGGAAAATAGGAACCAATAAAAGACAAGTATAAGGGCAATTAATTAAAGAACAAAATTCTAGAATAGACACAGAAGGAAGATAAGTATTGAAGATAATTCGAGAAAGAAATACTTTAGAAAAAAACACAGAAAATGAATTTAAAAGAAAATAATAAAAATTACATTAAAAGATAATGTCATGGGGCGGCTAGGTGGCACAGTGAGTAGAGCGCTGGCCCTGGAGTCAGAAGGACCTGAGTTCAGATCCGGCCTCAGACACTTAACACACACAAACAAGCAAACAAAAAAAAAAAACAAAAACAAAAACAGGAAAACCTAGCCTGTGACCTTGGGCAAGTTACTTAACCCCAATTGCCCTCCAAAAAGCAAAAAAAAAAGAAAAGAAAAGATAATGTCATAATATGTGTGACTACTCAACTAAAAGAGGGGGAAAAGAAGGAATAGAAGAATTAAGAAGCTACATAATAGGAAGAAAGAAAAAACTAATAAATTAAACAAGATTCCAAAACTAAGGAAAGGGATCATAAATGGGATGGGGGGATAGAGTGTGAGGAAAAAAAGATCTGGTAGAAATAGATTTGCCTCAGAATAAATTAAGCTAAAACAATTGAAGAAAGAAGGTACAATATTTACAAAGTAAAGGGGAAGGAACCCTAATCAAAAATTCTATACACACACACAACCCATATATACATGTATATTCGTGTATGTGTGTGTGTATACACATTAGAGATAAATGGAAGGAAATATAAACCTAAATCTCATACTTTAAATGTGAACAGATCAAACATTTTAATAAAGTTGTTTGTTTGGTTTTTATTTTGTAAGAAAAAATAAGAAAACAAAACAATATTGAATAATAGGATGACAGTGGCCACTCTTGCTTCACCCTCGATCTTAATAAGAAAACTTCTAGCTTATCCCCATTATAGATAATGCTTGTTCATGGTTTTAGATAGAAAGTACTTATCATGTTAAGTAAAGTTTCATTTATTCCTATGCTTTCCAGTGTTTTTAATACGAATGAGTGCTGTATTTTGTCAAAACCTTTTCCTGCATCTATTGAGGTATTCATATGATTTCTTCTAGTTTTATTATTGATTTGGTCAATTATGCTGATAGTTTTCCTAAAATTGAACCAGCTTTGTATTTCTGGTATAAATCCCACTTGGTCATAGTGTATGATCATTATGATATATTGCCATAATCTCTTCACTAGTATTTTGTTTAAATTTTTTGTATCCAATATTCATTAGGAAAATTCATTTATACTTTTATTTTTCTGATTTTGTCTTTCCTGATTTAGGTATCAGTACGATATTTGTGTCATAAAAGGAAATTGGTAGGACTCTTTCTTTGCCTATTTTCCCAAATACTTTATGTAGCATTGGAATTAATTATTCTCTAAATGTTTGGTAAAATTCATTTGTGAATTCATCTGGTCCTGGGGATTTTTTCTTAAGGAACTCACTGATGACTTTAACAGCACTTCTGTATAATAATTCTACATAATAAAAAATAATCTAAGAAGCAATATTAGGATATCCATTTTTGTAGTTATTTGGAATTATACACAATGCATCCAAAGCACACAAAATAATTTATATAGATTTAATTGAAAAATGTACCTTAAAGAAATAAAGAACAACTTGCATAGCTAAAATTGGTAATATTATATAAGGAGTTATATTCACTTATGTTGACTGGGAAATGATAATATAGTAAAAATGACAATACAACCAAATTTAATTTATAATTTTAATGCCCTATTTATAAAATTATCAAAAGCATATTTTACAGAAGTTGATAAAATATTTAAAATTATTTTAAAAAATTAAATGTCTAGAATATTAGAGGAAGTAATGAAAAGAGGTATAGATAAAAGGGTATAGAATGTTCAGACCTCAAACTATATTATAAAGTAGCAGTCATCTATAGTATCTAGTATTGGCTAAAATTTAGAAAGGTATATCTAGATCAATGGAACAAACTAGGTAGTAGCTCAGTATTTTTTTAATTACTTAGGAAACAAAAACCCTTATTTGATCAAAAGTACCAGAAAAGAAGTCTGTCAGAAATGTGTCTTCAACCAGCATCTTTCAGTCTATTCTAGAATATGTTCTGAATAAATATGTAGCCTTAACATTAAAAATCATGGTATAAAAAAATAGAAGAAAAGCAGTATATATGCCATCCAAAGCTATGAATAGTAAATGTATTCTTAGCCAAACAAGGAATATAGTCATTTACAGAATATAAAATAGATTTGTTGCTTAGATGAAAAAAGCTTCTGCAGAAACAAAATCAATGCACCTCAAGATAAGAAATGAATGGCTAAACAAATTATGGAATATGAATGGACCCATAGGTACATAAAACATTGGTCCTTAATATATCAGAGATGTTGGCTCATTAACAATTACCAAAGAGGTAAAGTGGTTATTCTCTATAAAATTCTAAGACCTGGGTTTGAGTCTCTGCTGTAGTACTTAGCAGCTGTGTGATCTTGAACAAATCATGTAATTTTCTGAAACTCAAAATCTTTATGTTTATATAACAATATAAACTGTTGCTCAGCTCATGGCAGTTAGGTCACTCTTTCACTCATTTTCCCATTAAGGGGTCCCTCTCAGTGCTGGATTCACAGGGACATGGACTAATATATAAAGTCCTAGGCAAGCTTGACATCTAAAAAGCAGCTATGTTGGACAGGTCAGACTCAGATCAATTCCCTTTTAATTTAGTCTCAACAATGAAATGAAGTAAGACACTCATTTCAACAGTTAACAAAAGGAATCCTAACATGGAAATATTTGATAAGGATTCTGTAGCACTTAGTCTGGGAAGATGTGACACACCCTCATCTCCATATGGAAAAGCATTTAGTCACCAAATCAGTGTGGTGACTCCTCTAACTTTGGGATACCCATAAAGTCTCAATGAGCAGACTTTTTAAAAGTGCTTAGATCATCAGAAAGCCACATCAATATAACCAGCATGTCTTGAACCTTAGCTTTCTGGGTCCATCAAGTCCAAAGAACTGCTCCCTTAACGTTTAGAAAAATAATGACCTACATGGGAAAGAGAAAGCCTGCTAAATAGTGATCCTATTTCAAAAGAGTTAACCTCTTTCTCAGATTGTATATTTTTATACCCCATCTTCAGAGTCCAGAGAAAAATCATTTAAAACTTAAGTTAAGCTCATGACTAGGGTCTCCCCAAAAAGGAAAGGAGGGGGTAGAAAAGTATTTAATATCTAGTATAAAGCAGATATAAGACAACTATTACTTCCTTTTGCCAAAAAAAAGAAATATTTAATACAAAAAACTTACATGTGCATTGACAAAAAATTAAAATATGAAACAGTAATTCATAACTTTATACTCTTCTTCATACTGATAATAAAACATCAAAACATTCAATAATTTTCAGGACTGATGAATTCAAACAGTTCCCTCAAGGAAAATGATTTCTGGTAAGTTTGACCATGAATTGGGCTTATTCTTCTGCTGGTGGTCATGCTCTCCTCTAAGAAGCCCTGTGGGAGATGTATAGAAAGCACCTCCTAATATTCAGCTGGGACTGATTGAAAACCAAGGAGTTCCAAGCCTCTCAAACACCCAAGGTTTTGTCTAAGACTGGAAATATTCATCTCAGGATCTTTCTGCAGTCACCTCTACTCAGGAAAAAAAATAGTTTTATATAGTTCTTTCTACCCTTAAGTCACCATAGGGCATCCTAAAGAAACAAGGACCTCAGTTATGAATCACATGGCTTTGCAGAGGTGGCTAAGACACAAGCTCAGCTCCTCATGGGGTATACCCCTACAACCTATAAAATAATTATAATGACATCCTGTCTGCCTCAACGGGTTATTATTATGATTATTATTGTGTTAGGCAATGATAACTTTTGCACTCTAGAAACAGTGTCACTTGGACTTAGCCCCAGAAACTGGTATGTAAGGGCATGTTTTGCCTCTGAAGCCAAAAAAAGAAAAAGAAAAGCAGAGGAGGGGGAAGAGGGGAATCCAGGTAGTAGTTAGGTCACAGGGTTTGTTGGGGAGATATTCCTCCAAACCAGATATGATCCAGGGGAAGTAACAACATAGCTTCCAGAGTTCCTGGGAAACTAATGGCAACTTTAGTTCTGGGCCACTTTCTATCCTTATAGAGAAGACACCCCCCCCCCCCCAGGAGCCAGGATTCTCTGGGAATGTAGAGGTGGGGAGGAGGCAGCTTATGTCTTTAGATCTAATTCTGTTTAGAAAGAAAAACATTTTTTAATCCTCATCCCACCCCTGTGTCAATGGAATGAGAGTAGTAGATTTTCTGGGGAGGAATAAGAGCTCTCTGGGAAAGAGAACTCTTCAAGAGACTTTCAACCCATTCTTCGTCAGCAAAAGAGACACTCTAGAACACAGGACTTCTGGAAACATCAATGGAATATGTACTTTTCTGAAACATTATTAGTCCCAGGGGAGGGTTTTGTGCAGCTACCAAATGATCCCAAGAATGATCTGTGGGTCAAGTGTGTTGACTAGAGTCTCCACCTCACCCCTCAAACTGAATTCACTCTGGCTACCAGGAGTCCTAGCTATGTCTGTGGCTTTTAAAATGAGAAGTCAAATCTGAGTAAAGCTCACATTACTCCAAAAGTGAATTTACCTCTTCCACATTTTGTCCCAAGATTTAGTCACCTTAGCTGCAGTTTGGAGCATTTCTCTTGAGTGAATATATGGAGCTGTACTGCTTCAGACAGGGCAGAATTCCTCTTCCAGTAAAATAGGTGATTGTATGTGCCCTGCCGTGGCTGATGTACATTTATCTTTATTAACCTAAATACAATTGCCAGGCCTATATACTACTAAAATAAAGTCTCAGTGACATGGAAAGGAATTACAGTCTTGGATGCACCTGAGCAGTTTTTCACTCTTACTTCTCCACCCTGTGCTTTTGTGGCATTTTCACAACAGCCATTTTCAAACAAAATATTTGTTTTTCATACGTGTCTCAATATTAATAGCCTGATATAGATGCCAAGTGTATAGTCCCAACTTAAAGACTAAATGCAACTATTAAAGATGATGTATTCTATTAAAGGTAATTGGGGATTTGGTTCCACATAAGTCTTCTCTCTGGGATAATTTTATAGTACTAATACACAGAGTACTAGTATATGAGTAATTAAATCTTTTGCTCCTTAAGTGATTACATCAGGGACAGGGGAGGCATTAAATCCTCCATAACCTGCCAGTGTTGCCAGGTCTTTAGTCACATAATAGCAAGAGGTGGGGCTGTAGATCATAGACTATCACACAATATTCAAGGTTAAGGAAAACTAGGATGACCCTTTTACCACGTTTAGGAAATCATAAGTGACCCCATTCAATTTGGTCCTTTTAAAAAATTAAAATAAATTTTATGTCTTTTTTTTTAATCATCTGCATTCAGCAATTCTTCTCTCTCCTTCCTCTTCTCCCTCCCATAGAGCTACCTCTTATAATTCAATAATAAATACTCAAAAGAATCTGTAATCTAATTGATTCAGTTCTCTCCAAAAATACAGATCATAGCACATGCATTCCTGCCTATCCTGTGGGAGTCTAATCCATGTCATTTGAAAAGTCCCCCATTAAGGGTCCACCCAATGTGCTGAAGGCTTTGCTATTTGTCTTTCTCTCTGAGTCTCTGTTTCTCTCTCTCTCTATCTCTGTGTGTGACTGTTTCTCTGTCTCTGTTTATTTCTCTGGGTCTCTTTCTCCCCTTTTCCCCACACCCCATCATTTTGAGAACATCAGTGGGAGACTCTTTCTGTTTTTCCTTGTCAACCTTACTATGCCCCAGGTACCGGTCTATTTTTTATTCCTTTTAAACATTTCCTTGATAATGCCCCTTACTTGATATTCTTAAGAACTCTATGTTCAAACCCTACATGTACCTCTGATTTGCCCTCTATTCTATACTCATTTTTATTCTTCATCAATCAATAAAAAATCCTTCATAATAAACATTTTAAAAGAGGTAAAAAAAGTTCAACAAAACAAAGCAACAAGATAATTTAAAAATTTGATGTTACATGCTGTTGTTCCATATCCATAGCCCCAATCTCTGCAAGTTTCAGAAGCCAGAGAAGTAAAGGAATAAATGGGATGGAGCCCATTTGGGTGATAGTCAAGTAAAATAGTCATTTCTGTCATTGGAGGATGCTACCAACTACTTAGACAGAAAGAAGATGTAGATAAGGAGTTTGAGAAACAAATCGTAAGTCTGGCATAGAGGTAATACAGGGGCTACTTTGTGTTAATCTAAATTACCACTTCATTAGACATTTTGACCTTAACCAAGAGAGCCTGTACTGAGATCCTTCTCTATCTCTATCTCTATCTCTCCCTCTCTCTCCTCCTTCCTGCTTCAGCCAAACCCTTCCTCTTACATCATCAACAGGGGTTGATACCTTCTTTTTCTTTAGCAGAGTACTGATTAATTACTAAGTGATAAGTACCTCTTACCTTAACAATACAAAAGGAACTTTAAATTTCATTACTATTACAAAGGGTGAGAGCAAAATATATGGGAGAAGGAGAAAGGGAGAGATAGAATGGTTTCAATTATCTCACAGAAAAGAAGCAAGAAAATGCCTTTACAATGAGGGGGGAGGTAAGAGGGAATGAGTGAACCTTACTCTCATCATATTTGGCTTAAAGAGGGAATAACATACACTCAGTTGGGTATGGAAATCTATCTTACCCTACAGGAAAGTAGGGAGGAAAGGGATAAGAGAGGTGGGGGATGATAAAAGGGAGGGCAAATGGGAAGAGAGGCTAATCAGAAGCAAACACTTTTTAGGAGGGACAAGGTCACAGGAGAAAATAGAATAAATGGAGGGTCGGATAAGATGGAGGGAAATACAGTTAGTCTTTCACAACATGGCTGTTATGGAATTGTTCTGCATGACTACACATGTTTAACCTATATTGAATTGCTTGCCTTCTCAATGAGGGTGGGTGGGGAGGGACGGAGGAAGAGAACATGGAACTCAAAGTTTTAAAAACGAATGTTAAAAATTGTTTTTACATGCAACTGGGAAATAAGATATGGAGTCAATGGGGCATAGAAATTTATCTTGCCCTGCAGGAAAATAGAAGGGAAGGGGATAAAAGAAGGGGAGGGGGCAGTGATAGAAGAGAGGGCTGATTGGAGGAAGGGGTAATCAAAACCATTTTGGGGTGGGGAAAGAGGAGAGATAGGGAAAAAAATTTGATCTCAGAATCTTGTGGAAGTGAATGTTAAAATTAAAAATTAATTAATTAAAAGGGGAAAAAACAAAAAATAATTTCTGGTTCAAGCTAGAAGCTACATGAGCTAGAAGAAATAATGAGGCATTAAGGTATGAAGTAAATCAAGAGCAAATCAAGGGACTGCTAAATTCAGCTCCAATGGCCCCTAATTGTTAAATTTATATTGTGAGCATTAACATCTCAGAAATCAGCAGATACTGTAAATACAGTGCTTCAATTATTGCTTTACTGATTTCCTGACTTAAAAAGTGATGGAGAAAATGTTACTAAAGCAGATTAAGTTTAGTCATGTGTTTCAGCTGGTTGTTAAACATTTACCAGCATATCCCGGGAACTCAGGAGCTTGCTCTTCATTAATACTCTAAGTCATGTGGACAGGAAATGGAGAAAAAATCTACTCATTCATGGGCCTGAGCTTCTTCTACTTGCAGGTACCTCAACTCTAGGCTAATTTTCTTTAGGTTGGGAGTTTTTATAAAAGTAGATGGAGAAAGGGGGACTCAGATCCAGATAAAGAATTATGGAATCTAAATGCAGATCGAAGCATGGTATTTTCTCTCTCTTTTTTCTTTCTCATGGTTTTTCCCTTTTGTTCTGATTCCTCTTTCACAACATGACTAATGTGGAAACACGTTTAATATGATTGTTCGTGTATAGGCTATAACGGATTGCTTGCCAGCTTGGGGAGGGAGTAGGGAAAGGAAGGAAAAGAGGGAGAAAAAGGTTTGGAATTCAAAATCATATAAAAGTGAATGTTGAAAACTATCTTTACATGTAAATTTACATGTAATTGGAAAAAAATAAAATGCTATTAAGTGCAAAAAGAAAAAAACAATATAGTTTCTGTTTCTGTCCCTAGTAATCTTCACACCAATGTTCTCTACCATTCTCCCCTTTGCTTCTGGTTCCTGGATTGCCTTACATAAATGTGTGTGTGTGTGTGTGTGTGTGTGTGTGTGTGTGTGTAATATATATGTGCCCTTCTTACCTATTCTATTTTAAATATAATATGCCCTTCCAAAGCCACAATCCTGTTCCAGGACTTATACCACCAAATATCACAGATACTGATAAAGTCAAATACAGATCAAACACTATCTCTCTAAAAAAGCTGTTTTATTCTGCAACCTGTCTTTCTTTTTTTTAATCTTTTGCCTTCAATGGACAGAGGTAAGGAAAATACCACCTGTTTCATTTAGATTTTCACAGGATCATTTATGGCCAGATGCATGCCCAGATGAAAGTCATCTGTTAGGATAATTCTTTGGAAGTTTTATGTCATATCTTGGACTCATGTCTTAAAAAAAGACAACCAATTTCTCTGCAGGGACATACTGGAGTTAGTTCAAACTGACTCAAGAGAGCCAATTGTTTAATTTTGAGTGTGAGCATTTGTACCTCACAGATTAGCAAATACCACAAATCAGAGCTTGCCTTATTTCTCTGTTCATTCTCTAGACTTAAGAAAGTGGTGGTGAAAATGTTAATTATGCACATTAAACTTTAAAGAATATCTTACAGTACACTTTCTATTTGTTTTTTGGAGACCGATTGTTAAACACTTACCAACATCCCATTGCTTGTTCGGTAGTTATCAAGTCAATAGATGGCTGTCTCAGTACCTCCCAAATGGGAGTCACTGCCCAGCACTACACATCTCTTCTTCTGAGATGATTATCCCTTTACAGATGAGTAAATTGAAATCTAAGATGTAAATTGTCCAAAAAGATCTTTCTAATGGTGTTGTGGGAAAATCATGAGTTAGAATCAGAGGAACAGGGTTCAGATTTTGGCTCTGTTTAACTACCTAGATGACTGGACTGATTGCAATCTTTCTGGGTCTTTATTTCCTCCTTTGTAAAATGAGCAAATTGGACTAGATGATCCTAGAGAATTTCAAAATACATAATTGCTATTTCACACAGTATGAGTGCTGCCAAAAAGTATGTGTGTATGCATGTGGACATACCTAAATTTGTTTGACTGAATCTTGTCTTCAAGGGAGTTTCCAATCATTACTATTTAAAAGAACTTTATGATTTTATTTTTACTTTTCTTAAATTTCATTTTAGTTTTATAAAATGAATGATCATTTTATGATATGAATGATACCCTCTTTAAGCTATCTACATTTTTAAGTTTACTTTTCCCAAATTTCAGTCACAAGCATTAATGCAAAAATACTGGATAGCTTTGAGGATAATTGACAAGACAAAAATAATGATTAAACCCCTATGTATTACCTTCTTCAATAACATGAATGAGGGGAAACTTACCCTTATTTGTTTTGTTTCCCAACAAATAGAAGAAAAATGTAGTAATAAAACAAAACTACCCTCTGAAATAGAATGATAACATTATATGCATTTAGAGCCTGGGAGACCTGTTCTGCCTTGCTCTCCGCTTTAGTTATTTTGGAGACTGAAGACTACAGCACTGAGTAGCTGTTTTTATTTCCGTTGCACATCTGTGACCATTTATGTATCAGGTGGTTGTTGTGTTGCTGGTGTTTGATCTTCCCTTCTTACCTGCTGAGTCCTCAGATGTTAATGGTTGGGTTGCCAGATGACAATGAATCAACTTGGGAAACTTTAAGTGGGACTGAAGGGTCCATAATGTTAAGCTACTGAACCAGATAGGATTCTGCAGACATAAACATGATAAATGAACATTTTTAAAAATCTGCTTTTTCAATTAGGTTTCTAGTTAAGGAGCAACTTTTCAAAATAATTCTAAGCTGCATAGTTTAATGTTTTCCTATCTAACTTTCACTTTTATATGTCTTCATTGGCCCCTAATAAGCAACTATTCTAGGCTCCTAATGAATTCTCTAGTAGTAAAAGGTATGATGTGTGTTGCAGTGTCTTCTAAGAACAGTGGATGTATTATGTGCATTACAAGACTGGGAATTCATCCCACAAGTCAGATCTGAGAAAAAACAACTTTTTCCCATAAGAAAAACATTTCCCAATAGAGTTGAATGATATAAAAGCCCAAAGGGGAATTAAAGGATTTAGAGAATTACATTAGAGCACTAATGTCAAGAAGAGAAAGAAGAATGAAAACTTTTTTTTTGGTCTTCCCCATTCATAAAAAAAATGTTCAAAGTTTGTAACCTATTCATGTCTGTTATCTATATTATATTTATAATGTTTTCTTTTCTACCCACTCTATTGTCAAATTGAACTCATATGGACAATTGAATGAGCCTCTGTTATTTTACAGGAATATTTACCATCACTTGGCTCATATTGGGAAATGAAATTGCTACAAGTTAATACATGTCTACAATTTTAACAGATTAGTTAAACACTGAGAAGTGTAGGTACCATTTGGCTTTAGAGAGGACCTATTGAAGGTTTCATGATGTCTCATGATGATACTATGTCATAAGGTCAGTGAGTGCTAAATCCTTAGTCAATAAATCAACAAGCATTTATTAACTACCATGTGTCAAATCCTGCTTGGTCTTGGGGATAGAAAGACAAAAGTTTCTGCCCTCAAGAAGCTTATGTTTTACTAGACCTTCAGGCCTTTTCTATTCTCTCAGATGTTCCTATGCCAGAGATTATGGGATCCTAACTATAACCACTTTATATGAAAACTAACTGCACTTCCCCCAGCCCTACAATATCCCAAACCACCTGACCATTTTGGAATGCTATAATATTGTAAGTATTCTGTATGAACAGCCATAAGAACTATGGGAACTAGTTGTGTTCTTTATTTTCATACCCATGTCACAGGGACAATGAAAGCCAATACTGGCTAACCTAGGCCGTCATGCTGTAGCCTTTTAGACCTTACTAATCTCAACAAATACAACAAAGGCCATGCTTTTTTGAGGCATGCTTTTGTTTTTTATTTTGTTTGCTTTTGAGACCAAAGAGAGGAATGGGACAGGGAATACTGATAGTGGTACATTAAGTACCAGTTCATTCCAACCAAGTTTCCTAATCTGTAAAATGAGGGGTTTGGACTCAATGGTTTCTAAGATCCCTCATGCCTTTGTATCTCTGATCCTATTAAATTAGAGGAACGACTTTTTCGAGGAGATTGAGTACCCATGACTGATATCAATGAGCCAAGTCAGACAATTAATCAACAATTATTGACTCAGTACTTGTGATATGCCAGGCATTATGTTAAATATTTGGACACAAAGAAAGGGAAAAGAAATTCCAGTCCATGTCTTAGAAGGATATATCTTCCAAGAGGGGATTCAACATGTAAATAACTAGGTACATACAAGGTAGGTACAGAGTAGATTGATTTTTTTTAATAGCAAAGAAATTCATTTATCCAAATAAAAGAAAAACAGAAGTCAGAGAAGATATACATAGGGGAATATGTTCCAGACACTTCTAAGTAAGGGAGCTCTCCTTTTGGGAGTGAGATAACTCTGCTAGATGAAGAGTGTCCTTGTTATCACCAAAAGGGAAATGTCCCTGACATCTCTATACTAGAAAGCTAAGAATAGGGACAAGATGGAGACTGCCAGATACCTTCCTAGAGTCATTTCCTTAAGCAACTTGAAGTGGGGTTGGTATCTTCTATCTTAAAGCTGGAAGTCAGGAGTGTCTGAAGCAGTTAAACTTGAAGCTTGATGAGTACAGAATGGGACTGGCACTTGAAGAATCCCAAAAGGAGACTGAAGAAGGCTGGAACTCTCCTGCTTTTCTGTCAACTCCACATCACCCTTTACGCAGAGTAGGACATTCTTCTATGAACACAGAGACCCCACAACAATGAGCTTTGGACCCAGAGTTACACATGTAACATGTAATATAAATTGTGACACCTAGGTGGCACAGTAGATAGAGTGTCAAGCCTAGGGTCATCATCTTCCTGAGTTCAAATCTGCCCCCCAGATACCCACTAGACACTGAGCAAGTCACTTAACCCTGGTTGCTTCAGTTTCCTCTTCTGTAAAGTGAGCTGGAGAAGGAAATGGCAAAACAGTATCTTGCCAGAAAAAATCCCAAATGGGGTCATGAAGAATTGAATACCATTTTCCATGCCTTGCTTTGGGTATAAATGCTTACATTGTAAATTTAACAATTGGGGGCCATTGGAGCTGGCTTCAGTAGGCCCTTGATTTGCTCTTGATCTACTTCATACCTCAGTGCCTCATTATTTCCTCTAGCTCATGTAGCTTCTAGCTTGAACCAGAAATTATTTTTGTTGTTTTTTCCCCTTTTTATTAATTAATTTTTAGTTTTCAACATTCACTTCTACAAGATTTTGAGTTCAAAAGTTTCTCTACATCTCTCCCCTTCTCCACCCCAAGATGGTGTGCATTCTGATTACACATTACCCCTAATCTGCCCTCCCTTCTATCACATTCCCCTTCTCTTCCCTGTTTTTCTTCTATTTTCCTATAAGGCAAGATAGATTTCTATACCCCATTGCCTCTATATCTTATGTACCAGTTGCATGCAAAAACGATTCTCAACATTTGTTTTTAAAACTTTGAGTTCCATGTTCTCTCCCTTCCTCCCTCCCCACCTCACCCTTACTGAGAAGGCAGGCGCTTTGATATAGGTTATACATGTGTAGCTATGAAAAACACTTCCATAATAGTCATGTTGTGAAAGATTAACTATATTTCCCTACATCCTATCCCCCTCACCCCCATTTATCCTGTTCTCTCCTGTGACACTGTCTCTCCACAAAAGGGTTTGCTTCTGATTAGCCCCTTCTCCCATTTGCCCTCCCTTCTATAATCCCCCCCACCTCTATTATCCACCTTCCCCTTACTTTCCTGTAGTGTAATATAGATTTCCATACCCAATTGAATATGTATTTTATTCCCTCCTTAAGCCAAATATGATGAGAGTAAGGTTCACTTATTCACTCCCCCCTTTTCCCCTCTATTATGAAAGTTTTTTTCTTGCCTCTTTTACATGAGATAATTTATCCCATTCTATCTCTCCCTTTCTCCTTCTCCCAGTACCTTTGTCTCTCACCCTTAATTTCATTTTTTAGATATCAACATTTAATATTCAACCCACCCTCTGCCCTCTGTCTAAACATATCTGCATATTTGTGTGTGAAGATAGATAGATAGATAGATAGATAGATAGATAGATAGATAGATAGCTTTTCTCCACCTACCCTAATACCAAGAAAGGTCTCACAAGTTACAAATATCATCTTTCCATATAGGAATGTAAACAGTTCAACTTTAATAAGTCCCTTAGAATTTCTTTCTTTTTTAACCTTTTCATACTTCTCTTGATTCTTGTATTTGAAAGTGACATTTTCTATTCAGTTCTGGTCTATTCAGCAAGAATGCTTGAAAGTCCTCTCTTTCATTGAATGTTCATTTTTTCTCCTTGAAGGATTATACTCAGTTTTTGTGGGTAGGTGGTTATTAGTTTTAATCCCAATTCCTTTGACCTCTGGAGTATCATATTCCAATTCCTTAATCTAGAAGTTGCTCAATCTTCTGTTAACCTGATTGTGTTTCCACAATACTTGAATTGCTTCTTTCTGGCTGCTTGCAATATTTTCTCCTTGACCTGGCAACTCTGGAATTTGACTGTAATATTCCTAGGAGTTTTCTTTTGGGAATCTCTTTCAGGAGGTGATCTGTGGATTCTTTAAATTTCTATTTTCCCCTCCTGGTTCTAGAAAATCAGGGCAGTTTTTCTTGATATTTTCTTGAAAGATGATGTCTAGGTTCTTTTTTTAATCATGGCTTTCAGGTAATCCAATAATTTTTAAATTTTCTCTCCTGGATCTATTTTCCAGGTCAGAGGGTTTTTCAAAGAGACATTTCACATTGTCTTCTATTTTTTTTTCTTTTTTGGCTCTGTTTTATAATTTATTTTTCATAAAGTCATTAGCTTCCATTTTTCTCCATTCTAATTTTAAGGAATTATTTTCTTCAGCAAACTTTTGGATCTCCTTTTCAATTTGACCAATTCTGCCTTTTAAGGCATTCTTCTCCTTTTTGGCTTTTTCTAACTCTTTTATTATTTGGGTTAGTCTATTTTTAAGGTGTTATTTTCTTCAGTATTTTTGGGAGGTCTCCCTTAACAAGTTGTTCTTATTTTTCATGATTTCTTGCATCATTCTCATTTCTCAAGCCATTTTTTTCCTCTGTTTCTCTTACTTGATTTTCAATTTTTTGAGCCCTTTTATGACCTGCAACCAATTCATATTTTTCTGGGAGGCTTTTGATGAAGGAACTTTGACTTTATTGTCTTCTTCTGGTTGTATGTTGTAATCTTCTTTGTCATCAAGGTAAGATTCTATAGTCTGGGTTTCTTTTGTTTTTTGGTTTTTTTAAACACTGCTTGCTCATCTCCCCAGTCAAATACTTGACTTTTTAACTCTTTGTCAAGGTAGGACTCTACTTTCAGTAGGGGGGTGGATGTACTGTTCCATGTTTCAGGGATTTTTATCAGCCACTTGATCCCCCACTGTCTGTGGGCTGGGAGCTCTGGAAGCAGTTGCTGTTGCTGCTGCAGTTGCCCCTGCCCCAGGACTAAGGCCAGACTTGGTTCTTCGTTAGCCCAGGTCCCACAGTTTTCCCACTGATTTTCTATGCTCTCTTTGGAGTATGTGGGTTGAGAAGTCTGGAAACTGCCACAGCTACCACCGATTTAGTCCCCTGAAGCCTGCTACATCCCTTTCTATGCCAGTGCAGCCCATGCTAGACTGTACTCCACTCTTAGCCCAGTGGGATAGGCCCTTCCTGTCTACCTTCCAGGTTGTCTTGGGCTGGATATTTGTTTCACTCTGTCATTTTGTGGGTTCTGCAGCTCTAGAATTTGCTTAGAGTCATTTTTTACAAGTATTTAGAGAGGTTGGGAGAGAGTTCAATCAAGTCCCTGCTTTTACTCTGTCATCTTGTCTCCACCCCTAATTGAAATTAATCTTGAAAGGGATTTAAAAAGCCTCCTCTAGAAAGAAGGTTTTGAAATGAGTCTTGAAGGAAGGCAGGAAAACTAGGGTGCAAAGGCAAAAGGGAAGAATATTCCAGGAATGTGGATAATGAGAATAAAAACAAAGAAGGGAGTACTGAAATATCATGTGAAAGGAATTGCAAATAGGCCAATGGAGCTGACTTGTGACTTGTGTGGAAAAGAATAAGAAGACTGAAAAGGTAGAAAGAGGCTAGTTATGAAGAACTTTCAATATCTAATAGAAAATTATATTTAATTCTAGAGGTAATAATAATATCCTAGGGCTCATTGGATAATGAAGGGGGTAATGATATGATTAGACCTATGCTTTAGGGGGAAAAACTACCTTGGCAGCTTAGTAATAAATAGATAGGAGAAACTTAAGGTAAAGAGACAAGTTAGAAGGTTATTGCCATAGCTCTGACGAGGTGATATGAGGACATGAACTAAATATGTAGCTATATGAATGGGAAAAAAGGAGGCATATGGTAGAGATGTTATGAAAGTATAAATCATGAGATTTGTTAATTTGTTAATGAATTAGGAAAGTGGGAATGAAAAATCGGGGACAATATCAATATTGAGAACTTTGTTGACTGGGAATATGATGATACCCTAGGCAATAATAGAGATGTTTGGAGGTAGGAAATTAAGTATTTGTATTAAAAATATGAATTCTGTTTTGAATATATTGAATTCAAGATTTGTATGTGATATCTAGTTTGAGATATCCAAGAGTCAGTTGGAGATGTTTGACTATAGTTTAGGAGAGAGACTATGGCTGGATATGTAGACAGATCTGGAAATCATACCCACACACACATACACACACATATACATGTATATATATATATATATATATATATATATATGATAATTAAATATATATGTATATATATATATACATAGAGAGATGATAAGCATTTTAAGCACATGCTATAGTGTCAAGCTGTATGTTAAATACTGAAGATATAAATAAAAAGAATGAAACAATCCCTATTCAGATGAATAGCCATCTGGAAGACAGAAAGAAGGAATGGGCTTGGAGCCAGAAAGATAAGCATCTATATTGGGGTCCCCAAATTTATTCATTTAGAGAACAGCCAGAGATGGAAATCCCCTAAGTGATGAATCCATAACATAATTTACATAATCTTTGATCACACAAAATAGCAGTACTAGCCAGTCAACCATAGGGTCAATAGAAAGAAATTATTAGGAAATTAGAATAGAATTGGATTATAAACAAGAGTGAGCTAGCTGGAGGCTATAGTTTCCCAGAGTGTGGCCATATAGTCTTGCCAGGAATTAATACTAGCAAATAACCCCTAGGAGAGAAAAGGGAAAATTTCCAGTGGGCATAGAAAAGGTATTTTTGAATAATCAAATTTCAAACAATGTGTTCCTAGGGACAAGGGTTTGAACAAACCAAAAGGTAGTAAATAGTACTTCTGTATTTTGCCCTTATCAAGGCATCATGTAGAACACTGTACTCAGTTCTAGGCCTAGCAATTTGAGAACGTTGATTAAGTTGGGGAATATCCAAAGGATGTCAACTAAGTTAATAAATAGTTTTCAATACATATCATATGGGTACCATTTGAAAAAGCTTTTTTGTCAATTTGTTGTGTCCAACTTTTCATGACCCCATTGGAGGTTTTCTTGATAATTAGAGTAGTTTGCCATTTCCTTCTCTAGTTCATCTTACAGATGAGGGAACTGAGGGAAATGGAGTTGAGTGATTTGCCCAGAGTCACACAGCAAGTAAATGTCTGAGACCAGATTTGAACTCAGATCCGGCTAACTCCAGGCCCTCCACTCTATCCATTGGTCCATCTAGGGAAGGGAAGGAGAGAGAAGGGAAGGGATCTGTGATGCTTATAAATTCTACAGCCCTTTTGTTGAGGGTCTTTCTTCAGAACTCTTGTCATTGCGTAGACAGCAAAGAAGTACAGGGGTTGTCCTTTAGATGATCAGCCCACTTCCTTTCCTGGTCATACATTTTTCTAATTACATTTTTGTAGCACTTCAATAATCAATCAATAAGCATTCTTTAAGCCCCTAATATGTGTCAGACTCTGTGCTACGTGCTGGGAATACAAAAAGAGGCCAAAGACAATGTCTTCCTTCAATGAGCTTACTATCCAATACAGTCCTTTGTTAGTGTTTCTATCCTATGTAGGTATTTCATATGCTTCTCAGTTGCCTCTTTAATTTTTTACAAATTTATTGATTCATTCATTCATTCATTTTTGTTTGTTTGTTTTGAAGACTTTGCATTCTTTTGTCTTACAGAATGAAACAAAATTTCATCCTATATTTCCATTCCTCAGAGATAGCACTCCATCTCCCACTGTCATGTCTTTGCCCTGTGTCCCCCCCATGCCTAGGAATGTATTCCCTCTTCACTTCAGCCTTAGAAAACTCTCTTCCTTTAAGACACAGCTTAATTACCGTCATCTACACAAAGTCTTTCCTAGTACTTTCTCCAACTGCTAGTGTCTTCTTCCTCTAATTATTTTTATTTAACTACCTTAAACTAATATGTATTACTATAGTCATATTCATAGGGTGTGTATATGTATACACATATATGTATGTATTGTGTATACATATATATACACATATACACATACATACAGAGACAGACAGCCAGAAAGAGGTGTTTATATATGTAACACACATGAAATATGTTTTGTATGCACACACATAGAGATAAGTAAGTGTGTATATGTATGTATATATGTATAATCTTTCCCCTTAGAGGGAAAGATCCCCAAGAGTATGAATTATTTCATTCGTTGAATTTGTATCCCTAATATCTAGCATAGTACCGAGCATATACTAGGCTCTTGATGAGATTTGTTGGTGGATTGATCAGATACTTCTCCGTGCCCAGTATAAAAGAAATTCTAGGTCACATATATTTTTTCACTTTTACTTATGCCTAACTCCCTATAACTTAATATTGCTATGTGTCTATGAAGGACAGTATGATCTTTGTATTTTGCTTAGTTTTCAGATGTCAAAATCCTGCCCAAAAGATTAAGCTGTCCCAAGTTTTTGAGCTAAGCCACTGCTGAGAAAACAAGGACCCACAGAGTAACGGTTCTCTCCATTAGCTATGGAAACATCCTGCCTCTAGTGGGAAACTACATAGCTCCAGGGAAGGATAAAGTCTTTGAGAAGATCCTGGACAGCCCTTCTCCCTGTAAGCCATTGTCCACAGATACCGGCACAATGCACTACGTGTGCCGGGAGCCTAAGGCTAGGGGATGCAGTTAGAAGGATTTGGGAGAGTATCATAGACTTCCATAGTTCTAAAACAGCTTTGTGACATTTGATCTTCAAGTGTTTTTACAAGGACAGACAAAAGGTATACAGTGTATCATTGCCTCTGTCAATGACACCACTCCTTCAAGGATGTTTATTTAACGTGACATGCTAAAGGAATCTGAAGTCTGTGTAATCCCGCTATATTGAACAAAGAGCTATTTTATGATGACATTGTCATAAGTGCTGGAAGCAAATAATTAACAGTGAGTGAAAGTTTTACAGAATCACAGCCCTGGGAGAGCGCCATTCATGGGCAGGGTAGCTGCTGAGGTACTGTGAGTAATAAAATGTTCACATTCAGCTCAAGTTATTATTAAATATTCGAGGGGGAAAAAGAGCTTGTGTTTTGTAGACAAGAAAAGTCTTACACAGTTTGCGCTATTTTTATCAAGTTCTCCTCAGACATGAAGCCTAGACCTGGGGACTTGCCAAAGAAAGGGAAAGGAACATTTTATGACTTGTGGAGGACTTTTCCCCAAAACGTGTTCTTTCCAAGTGAGGAGCTGAAACATACTCACTAAATACAATTCGGTGTTTCCTCTTCTTTCTTTTGGGGGGGATGTTCTTGTTTCCCCCTTCTTATGTTTTGGGAGCTCATTTTTGTTTTGTTTTGTTTTTAGAAAAGGAAATTTCTAATTCAACACCTCTCCATGCCTTGTCAGCAGCAGAGGCTTTCATCTCATGATGCTTTGTTGTTGCCCTTTCTGAACCAGCTTTTCTATTTTTAGTAATGATAGCAAGAGGAGATATTTTTATCACACTTTAGACTTTTCTCACAGGATCACATTTGAAGCTCATACTGACCTTCTTTGAGAGGTGATATATTATTAGCTCTATTTTACAACATAAGGAAACTGAGGCTCAAATATGAGAAATCCGTTGCCAAGGTCACATAGGTAGTAAATATGGAGTTAGTTGAGTCACTCTTGATCCTCAGTCTTGTGCTCTTTCCAAAACATCTCTTATCCTCTAACTCTTTAGCAAATTTATAGTAAAGATTGATAATAAACAAGAAGATAATATAAGCCACTATACATGCATGTGTGTATAGATATAGAAATATACATCTAAATCTATCTATATTGATATGTAAAGATATCAATATCTGTGTGTGTGCCAATTATCCAGTAGGATGATTTTCTCGGTGATCACACAAGACAAAAAAAGAACAATATTTTTTCACATAAAGATAACATTTTAATATATTTTACATATTTAATAACTTTTAAATAGCATAACTCAAGTGTTTTATTATTGCAATACTAGTATTATATATTATAATATATAATAGAAAATACAATAAAATATGATGGTTTCATACAAATAAATATTGCCTAATTAATGTTTAAATAAATAATTCATACTTTTGTATTCATTTGTGCCTCACTTTTAGAAGACTTTATATGTAAATAGCAAACATAAAATACACTTTATTCATGTTGTGTTCAAGCAAAGAGTCAAAGATATGTATCATAGAGAACTGTTTTACAAGTATTTTATCTTAATTTTCTCCCTTTAATGGTCAAGGTTTCCCAATAGCAATAGAGAGATAAAATCATTAAATGTACATTGAACAACATTATGGACATATTAAAAGCCCAAATTATATCCCCTGATGTAAAACACATAATTTAATTCTTCTTTCAGTAGATTAAGGGTCTCCTCAAAGTTCTTCTTCCACCATTACAAGTCACTGTAGGTAATATGCTGTAACCAGCCTAAACATAACATACATCTCTGAATTTTTCCTTAAGTCACAATTATGACTCTTTGGGGAATATAGTACTCCATGATTAATAACCATATATCATCAAAAGGGGAAAAATGTATTCCAGAGATGGGTTTTTGAAGTAATGAACATCTCTTATTGAAAGGGCTGTACAATTTCCCTAATGTGATCCAATCCACAGCCTCCTATCCTCCAATTCACACACTGACCATGGATGACACCTGTCCATATTCCCTATATTGTAGCAAACTAGCTCAGTAAGGATCCCATCCAACTCTATGTTATAATTTGAGCAATATGCACTTTAATTCACTTTGTTTTTCCTATGTCAATGGTTCAGTTTTTTTTTTCCTAGGGACAGAATATTATTAAGAAGGTTGTAGAATATTTTAGGGCTTGGGGTGGTGCAGTGAATAGAGAACCGGCCATGAGGTCAGGAGGACCTGAGTTTAAATCCGGCCTCAAACACTTAACACAAAAACTAGCTGTGTGACCTTGGGCAAGCCACTTAACCCCAATTGCTCTACCCTCCCCCCCTCCAAAAAAAAAAGGCAAAAAAGAATATTTCAGGGCTTGATGCTATGAAGGCACTGTGAAAGAGAACCATAAATTTTATTTCTCTCTTGATGTGAATGGATCTTAGAAACCTGAATCTTACAAACTGGCTATGTTTCCATTCAAAACAGGGGTTGGAACAGTACACACATCTTTGTCCTCTGTTCAAAATCAGCCCATACCTGTCCTTGCTTCTAGGATGACAAAGTGAAATATTATAGATTAAACAACATAAGGGTTTGAAGCAAGATTAAGTATACATAAGCATGTCTGCAAAATAAAGGCACGTAAAAAACCAGTTACTTCTATTGAATACACAAAGTACCCTTTAAACAGAAAGAGAATTTCTTTCATAAAGAGATTGATTGTAGCTATGTATCACTGTATCTCTGTGTTTTCAGTTAAAAGCTTCTGCTGCTGACCTGTCTTCAAATGTTCAAGATGTGATTGTTTTCTGTGATAATTCAATAAGCACAGGAGTATTGGAAAATTTAAAAAAATGAAGGAATATCTCTGTCAATAAGAAATCATTCCTCCTATGAAATTCCTGAAAAACATCTTTCATAGTATTGGTGAGACTGTCAGTGAGCATTTCTCCTATTGGATTTGTTACTTGATAGTGATACTGATCTTGAACCAAGTCTTTTCCATTATACATCTATCATGGAATTTTTCGTGATCTTAACTTATAGAAAAGGGAAATTTTGCTTGAGGAGAGCTTTTGAAACAATCTTTTCCTCTATTGAATCAAATGCTTTTGTAATCAACAAAGAATAGCTTTAATAGGAGCTTTTATTCTCTTCTTGAGAATTCAATTGTCTGACTATAAAGACATGTTCTGTTGTAACAAACTACCTAAGAATGCTTTCCTTTTTCCTTCATATGTTTTCTTCAGGGATTAATTAATACATTGACCATTGTAATAAATGTTTTATACACATAAGAAAATAGGTATTTGGGTTGCTGTTATCATTTTGGTAGACTTTTTGTGGTACCATTCATGATCTTTTCCATTCTTTTTTGGTATGTCCTCTTTGGCATATCTTTAAAATGTTTCTCAGATTTCTTTTAAAGTTATGCCACCTCCAGCATAGATTGCTTTTCCTATATGTACTAGGTGAGGTTCAGTGACTCTGTAACTGTTTTAAACAAGTTAAGTTGGAGCCATACTCAGTGTCTATGAGGCATTGAAAACTAATTTGTCTGTTATGGCTCCAACTCCCCCATTTTTTGGCTTCCTATCAGAATAATAAGTTTAGGTAATTTCTCTACTTCTCTACTCCTCATTCCTCAATCCATAGTAAGTACTATAGAAAATACCCTGTTTTTCTCACACAATGTATTTTAGAAAGACTCTGAATTGAAAGACTCTGAATCTTCAACTGAAGCATTCATAATCTACTCCTTCCCTATATGCTACCCATTGAAGGCTTGGAAGCCATACACTGATATTGATACTGTGTGAGCAGCAATATAAGATATTAAAGTTTTTTTCTGTATAAGCTGATGCTTTTCATCTGAACTCCCTTGCATTATTCTTCTTTTGAGACTTTATCTAGTATGGTTTCAATTTTGACTTTTGCTCTAACCAGTCAATAATATGATTGAATGCAGAGCTAATTCTAAAATGTCTACCATATTGGTAATTAGTCATTGCATGTGTGTGTATATATATATATATATATATATATATATTTTTTTTTTTTTCACTTTTTTCGGTGATAAGGTAAGTACCTTCCAATTTTTTCAATGCTGATATTGAAGAATGTATTTATGGTAGTCTTCTGAAGTAGATTAGTTTTCATTCCATTCCATTTCTTGATAGCAAGTCATATTTTCCAGTGTAATTTTTGTTTTCTTCTCCTGTAGTCACTCATGCCTTTCACAAAGACCCAATTCCATTGCATCATAATCATATTGAAATGTTCTCAAAACCTGTGTCAATGGATATTAAACACTGGCAGATTCTACCAAGCTCTATTTTTTTTTTAATTCTGGCCATGACAATAGGCCAAGATGGCTGACCAATGACTATCTTAGCCAAGTTTAGAAAGACTCATCATCATGATCTTTAGACACAGTGATCAATGTAACCGATAAAAACCATAACATGGCACTTGATGCTATGCATTAAAAATGTTTCTATTTTTAAAAAATGCTGATCAAGTCTCTAAGCATTCATCTCTTGCCCCTAAAACCAGAGCTTTTAAAAAATAGACAATTGTATTTTCACTTGAAACCCCAAAAGCAATTTCACCAGGAAAAAAAAAGAAATTTGCTCAGAACATGGTAGCCATAGCCAACAATTTTCTAATGTTAAGTATTGTACCTCTTGTTTTTATTTCCATCTGCCATGTCTCGTTTAACAAATTTACTATCCCAGAACTCCCAATATGATGCTATAACAGTGTGTCAGCAATTATTTAGGAGGAAGAGTGCCACTTGTCAAGTTGCCAAGACTATTCCTGCAGTTCTCAGCTTTTCTTGAAAGTTTCCAGTCCAACTACTGACCAGGATCCATCCTATGTGAGAGACATCTTTTCTCCATGAATTTATGACTGAATGACAAGATGCTTTTCACTTTGCTATTTTTTTCTTTGCATATCCTATAATAGACTCTGGAGTATTTTGGGGTTTGGGGGATTTGTTTGTTTTGGGTTTTTTGGCCTGGCTTTGAACTTGAGCTCATCCAGTCAGCAATAAGTTTATAGGGCTTTGTAATAATCACACAACTGAGAAGATTTCATCTTTAGTAACATATAATTAGTGGAACCAGAATAACCCTAGAAAACATGTCTATCACTTCAAAGCAGATGCAGGTTTATTGGCAGAAATGTGGATTTTGGAACAAACTAAGTCTTTTAACAGACAATATCATGCCAAGGACTGATTCCTGGGGGAAAGCCTACTATAGTACTGAAATAATTTGCGTCTATGTGTCAGACTAATGAAAATTATTTCATCTCACACCATAGCAGCTACAAAGTCAACACCCATCCTGGCAACAACAGTAACAACAACAACAACAGCAACAACAACAATAACAACATCAATCTCATTGTATAGAAAGTTGAACATAATCTTGTTGCCCCAGTCTCTGTAGCCCTGCAGGCTTCTCCACCCCTTCCCAGCATAATACTCCCCCTTCCCTAGAAAGGGGGCCAAGCCCAAACATTCCGCCAAAGACCAAGTCTTGAAATATTCCAGTTCTAAACCACATTGATTATAAAAGGAGATTTAAATAATGATGCTCCCTCCTCTCAAGACCAGCTTTTAACTTTTAAATGAAGCATGACTAAGTTCTAACAAAGAAGATTTGATGTTTCCAATTAGCCCAAGGAGCTGAAAATAGTTGTGATGTTATCACAGAGTAGAGACTGTGAAAAAGGCCACATCCTAACACAGCTTGCAGAGCAGTGGTAATTTCAGAAGATCCATAAAGACAGTTTAATGGTGTAATAGGGGAAAACTTTCCCTGCCCCTTCCTTTTTTTGTGTGTGGCTGGTGAATATACAACTGCAATTTCTTGTTATGGCCTATTTTTAACAAACATTTTTTGGGTTACAAGAAAGTAATTGCTTTTTTCATGATAAGTCTTGGCCCCTTTTCCCATCTACCCATGTGTTATAAAGGATTTGTCCCCATTCAGTCCTCAAACCTGCATTTTAATGGCATAAGAGAAAAGTGTTAATTCAGCTATTTCCTTAGCATCATATGGCATAAACAGTGAGGGCAACTTATTGACAATGTAGATTTCATCAAAAAAGAGAGAAAGAGCACATGGGGAGCATTAATGTAAGAATCTTTTGTTTATATTTGCATTGGCTTCACTTTGGAATCCCATTCTCTCTTCTTTAGTTGTTTCTTTGTCCCCTCTATTTATTTTTGAGATTGGTTTAAAGAAGAAAAAAAAAGTCCATCCTGAATCTGCTATGTGGTTTTGGATAAACAAAGCATTTTTAAGTCAGTAAACTAGCTGTTATGAATTAGGGTTAAGTCTGAAAGAAATTTTTGTGAGCTGTCAGCTTTAGCAAACTTATAATTTATTCTTATGTGCATGAATAAATTTTGATTGTTCTATGCTTTAAAAAACAAACAATACACAAGTTTTGTGGGCATGTTTTGTTTTGGGGGTTGAGGTTTGTGTGCATATGTGAGTGTGCATGCCTATAATAGACACCCCCCTTAGTCATTTCTTCCCTTCCTCTAAAATAAATAGCAGTAAAGATATCTAAGACACTATGTAAATGGTTACTGAGATTCCTCAAATAAAGTCCTGTCTGATGAGGGTAATGACAGCATCAGTGAGCCTTAAGATATTTCCAGAATATAGCTCACTTGGAATGCTCTCCTGACCTCTTTGTTACTTATACTGAATTGTTTCACATTCTCCAAAAAGTATCCCCTGATCACTCAAGCTGACATTCATCCAAGTCTTTCTTAAATCCTTTTAAATCTATTATGGACAAGTAGTGCTATCTTATGATTATAATTATCATTATAGGGATAGTTGACTGGATCTAAAATTCTGTTGCTATAGGGAACTCCCGAGTGAGAAATACAGGTTAACACCTTTTCTGTAACTTAAAGTCTTAGAGAGTTGTCTAGACTCTAGAGTTTTTCTGAGCTCTAAGAGGTTCCATGACCTTCCCAGGGTCATGTAGTAAGGATGGGTCAGAAACGGTACTTGAATCCAGATCTTTCTGACTCTAAAGTCAGCTATCTATCCTCTATAACGAACCACCCCTCATTATGAGAATATTATTATAGGATATTGATATATAGGCATATGTATGCAATAGTGCTTGATTATAATATTATGCCAGGTTCCAGTGTCTCAAGAGGCAGGATAGTATAATAGAGAGAAAACTGTCCTTAAAGTCAGGAAGACCTGATTTCAAGTGAAGTAACCATGGAGAAGTCACTTACTTATCTGTCATTGTGGCAGGAAACTCTCTAAGACTATAAATTGCAGAATAGTTGCATGATCTGAATTGGTAGAAGTAATTCTCTCACTGGGAGTACCTGCATTAATGAATCATGGATCCAATCCATGGCTCCAATTAAACTGAAAGAATATGCACTGGTAGGTTCATTTAGGGCAAGATCCCCACCATGGCCACAAGGCATCCAATCCAGTCCTGACCACAACAGCAGGGTATTAATAAACATTTTTAAATTGGTCACATTTTTTTTGTTTTTGTAGTGATGCAGACATCTAGCTACCCCCAATTAATGTGATCACAGAAGGCTCAAATAGCTACACTGATCAATCAACTAATCAATAAGATTGACTAGGTCTGAACAAATTCTAATCAACTTAGGAGAAGAGTAGCATGCTCTTATTATAGTATGAAGAAAGATGATGCCACACCAGAAATATGATTGGATGAAATCATCAGATGCACCTGTGGGCCTATGCAAACCACAAGCAGTTAGTTCTAAATCACACATTCCTAGCCCCAAGACAATCTAATAGTAAAAGGACTCTAGTCAAGCTACAGAGAGAGAATCACTTGAAGGGAGAAGGTCTATGAGAGCCATCAGTGTCACAGACAGGCATTGGTAGCATCATAAACCAAAGCATTAATGACTGAAGATACACTGAGGAAAGTCAGCTTCAGGATTCTACAAGAAAATGGAGACTCCAAGATTCCTATAGATAACATCATGAGTACTCCAAGAAGGGGGGAAATTTTCATTAACCTGGAAATGTGAATTTATCCTTTGGATACATGTGCTCTATAGATCTCAGCTTAATCTCCCTAGGCACTTTATATGTGCAAAGGGAGATTGAGCTCCTCAAGCGCAACACAGTTTGTGGAATGCTTCTGTAAAAATTATCTTGGATATGCATTCTTAGAAAATATTTTTTCTAAAAGTTAAATATGTCTGTCTGCTAAAAATATAAGCTTCTAGGAATATTATAGGCAAATTCCTGAAGTCCCAAGTCAAAGAGAAAATTTTGAAAGCAACCAGAAAGAAACAATCCAAATATTGAGGTGGCACAATAAGGATCACACAAGATTTAGCAGCTTCCAACTTAAAGAAGCACAGGACTTGTAATATTATATTCCTGAAGGCAAAGGATCTAGTATTATAACCAAGAGTAATCTGTGCAGCAAAACTGAGTATAATCCTTTTGGGAGAAAATGGATATTTAATGAACTAGAGGGCTTCCAAGCATTCCTAATGAAAAGACCAGAGCTGATTATCAAATTTGACATTTAAATATAAGACTCAAGAGAAGTATAAAAAGATAAAAATGAAAGAGAAATCAAAAGGAACTCAAAGTTAAACTGTTTACATTTGGATTTCAGAAGATGATACCTTTCACTCCTAAAATCTTTATCATTATTAGGACAGTTAGAAGGAGACTACATAGATAGGGGTGAGACATTTATGTTGGAATGGTCTCCAAAAAAAAAAAATGGAGTGAGAAAGAGGGTTGCACTGGGAGACAGGGGAGAAAAGAGGGATAATGGGGAAAATTGTCTCATATATAATTGTCTCTCATAAACTCCTTATATAAGAGGAGTGCAAGGAAGAGTATTTAAAGTGTGGGGGGGTGGGAGGGAGAATGGGGTAGGGACAGGCAATTCATGAATTAATTATTATTATTAATACTAGAAGAAGAATAATATAATAATAAGAAGAAAGTCTTCTAAATTCAGAAGAAATAAAATGGTAGGATATAGGGAAGGGAGAAAGGAGAAGCAGGGATCTTTGGAAGGGAGAGGGTAATAGGCAAAAAGGGCATATAGTAGGATATTTAAATTTATGGGAATGGAAGGATAGGGGAGGGATACTTGGGGGGGTAGGCAAGCAATAGGAGGACAAGTTAATGGGTAGAGGAGGCAGGAGGGATAGGAAACAAAAGCTATGCACAATCATAAAAACAAAGGTCAAGAGTAGAATATGTTTGGGAAAGTATATGTCTTTTTATGTGTGTATATATAAATATATAGATGTAGAGACATAAATATAGATGATATAGATATAGTTATAATTATAGTTAGAGTATGGATATAGATATGGATATAGATGATACATATGGATATAGATATAGATATAGATATACACACATAGATACACACATATAAAGACATATAATATAGCTATAGAGAAATATAGCCAAACTTTATTGTAGCCTCCTGAGGGTGGTGGTGAGGTGGGGGGGGAAGGAAAACAAAAGTAAAAATAGTGCATAGCAGGGAACAAACTCACAAGGAAGTAAAGAAAAATGAACAATTCTCAACACTTTAGTATTATTTATCATACAGGCTTTTTTGAAATGAAAATTCATTAATTCATGAATTAATAATAGTATTCATTAATTAACTCTCACCAGAACTGATTCAAAGAGAATTTGTTTGAAGAAGAATGTGTGTATGTGTATATGTATGTGTGTATGTGTGTGTGTTTATGCATGTGCTTGTGCATATATGCATGTGTGTATAAATATGTGTATGAAGATGCATATATTATTTAGATACATGTGTGTATCTATATACTTGCATAGAGATACATGTATATATACAGACACACATGCATAAGTATGTGTATTTATTATACATACATTAATGTATACAATTATACATATGCATGTGTGTACACACACATACACACAGGGTTGACTATAGAAATATATCTTATCCAATAGGGAAATGGAAAGAGGAAAAGATAAGAAATAAAGAGGAGGGGAAGAGATAAGAAAAGGGAGGACAGGTTAAGGGAGGTAGTGGTCAGAAACAAAATGTACTTTTGAGGAAGGACAGGATAAGAAAAGAAAGAAGGATAAACAGAAGAAAGTGGGAGAGAGGGAAATATATATTTGGTTTCCTAACTGTGAATGTGGATGGGATAAACTCACTAAAAAATAGAAGCAGATAGCAGAATGAATTACAAATCAGATTCCAATGAAATGTTGCTTACCAGAGACAAACTTGAAACAGAAAGACACACAGGGTTAAAATTAAGGAGCCTAGGGGCGACTAGGTGGCTCAGTGAGTAGAGTGTCAGCACTGGAGTCAGAAGGACCTGAGTTCGTTTCCGACCTCAGACATTTAATGCACAAACAAACAAAAAACCTAGCCGTGTGATCTTGGGCAAGTTACTCAACCCCAATTGCCCTCCAAAAGGCAAAATAAAATAAAATAAAAATTAAAGAGCCTAAGCAGAACCTATTCTATTTTAGCTCAAGTGAAAAAGGCAAGGGGAGCTAGTAGACTGAGTGCAGTGCATCAAGTTATGAAGAATTCAGTTCATATCTGGCCTCAGACATTTATTAGTTATTTGACTTTGGGTAAGTCACTTAACATTATTTGGTTCATTTTCTTCATCTATAAAATGAGCTGGAGAAAGAAATGGTAAATCATTTCACTATCTTTGTCCCAAATGGGGAGCAACTAGATGGCACAGTGAATAGAGCACTGGCCCTGGAGTCAGGAGGACCTGAGTTCAAATCCGACCTCAAACACTTAACACTTACTAGCCATGTGACCTTGGGCAAGTCACTTAACCCCAATTACCCTGCCTTCCCACCTCCAAAAAGCAAAAAGCAAAAAAACAAACAAACAAAAAAACAAATGGGGTCATAAAAAGTCAAATATAACTGAAAAACAACAGCAATCATGATCTCAGACAAAATGAAAGCAAAAATAGGCCTAATTAAAAGAATTAATCCAGGAAACTATATTTTACTAAAAGATACCATAGACAATGAAGTAAATATCAAAAAATTTTACAGCAAGTTTCTCTGTTCAAGGCCTCATTTCTCAAATATGTAGATATATAAGTCAAATTTATGAAAATAAGAGCCATTTGATAAATTGTCAAAGGATATGAACAAGTGGTTTTCAGAAGGAAAATCAAAGCTACCCATAGTCATATGAAAATAAATGCTCTAAATCAGTATGATTAGAAAAATGCAAATTAAAAAAACTCTTAGGTACCACCTCATACCTATCAAAAATGATAGATGCTAGAAGAGAAAACAGGTACCCTAATATTTGGTGAAGTTGTGAGATGTTCCAACCATTCTGGAAAACAGTTTGAAACTATGCCCAAAGAGCTATGGAAGTATAATCTTCAACCCAGCAATACCACTACTAAGTCTATACTCCAAAGAGATCAAATAAAAAAGAAAAGGACCCTCATGTACAAAATTATTTATTGCAGCTCTTTTTGTGGTGGTAAAGAATTAAAAATTTGAGGGGATGCCCATCAATTGAGGAACATTTGAACAAGCTATGGCATGTGTTTGTGATGGAGAACTACTGTGCTCTAAGAAATTACAAGAGAGAAGGGGGTGAGTTCAGAAAAACCTGGGAAGACCTGTGTAAACTGACATAAAAATAAATAAGCAGGACCAAGATATGATCATCGAATATGATGATAAACTGTGAATAACATAGATACTCTGATCAACAAAATGATCCAAAATAATTCCAAAGGACTCATGATGAAAAATGCTATCCACCTCCAGAGAAAGAACTTCTAGATAGAGAACCTATTAAAGTATAATTTTCTCATTTTTTAATTTTTCTTGATTTTTTTTACAATATGGTTAATACAGAAGTATGTTTGCATGATTTTACATATATAATTGATATCATATTATTTGCCTTTTCAGTGGGTGAATGAGGAGCTGTAGTAAGGGGAAAAATTTGGAACTCAATTTTTTATGTTTTAAAAAAAGTTATAATTTTCTTTTTTAAAGTTTAAAATATAATTTTTAGTCTCATCATGACTATTTGTTCTGAAAGTATGTTACAGTTCTTATATTAGTATGGGTTGCTTAGTTTTCAAAATTCTTTTTTTTCCCTTTTTAAAGTTAACATATGAAACCAAGTAAAGTATTTTAGAAACTGTGGTAGTCTCAAGTACTATATTAAATTCATGAAGATAATCCCAGGTTTTCAAGAAAATTGGCTTTAAAACACATGTAGCAGAGATGAGATTTCTGCTGCTCCTAAACTGTTAATCTTTTGTGTCAAATGTACTAAGTAAAATATTCAAAACTCTAATAATTCAAAACTTTAAATTGTTAGAAGATATCATTGATTTGGAGAAAATGTAAGATTACTTTGTAAATCTAGTAAAATCCAAACTGAAATTTCCAATAATCCAAAGCATCTTGATACATATTAAGTGTCAGTGAAAGGGGCAAAATTTTTGGCTTGGGCAGGAGGCAAAAAAAAAAAATCAATTAAAAGCATTTCAAATTGAAATTTAAAAAAACTTAAATTATTTTAAAATACACTTTATTATTATTACATGATTCAGAGAAAAATCACAATTATAATGATTAGACTGCTTTCTCATACTTTTTTCTTTTTTGCTTTTTGGAGGGGGGAAGGCAGGGCAATTGGGAGTGTGACTTTCCCAAGGTCACATGGCTAGTAAGTATTGTGTCTGAGGCCAGATTTGAACTTAGGTCCCCCTGACTCCAGGCCAGTGCTCTATTCACTGTGCCACCTCGTTGCCCCTAGACTGCTTTCTTATTCAGTATAATATTCGACACCAAAAATCCATATCTGCCAAGTCAGTCCTAAATCAAGAATTGAACCATTGACTCCCTTAAAAGACTAAAACCAATCATTGGAAAGGGTGCCATGATAAACCTACTAGTCACGATTTAATAGTAACCATAATCTGCTTTGGTAAATTAATCTGCCCTCCATCAATTTGCAGACTGACTACTGATCTCTCTGGCTTCCTTTAAGTTCCACAAAAACCCTACCTTCTGTAGGAAGTCTTCCCTTATCCCTCTTTTATTTATTTCCTATTTGTCTTGCATATATCTTGCATTGTATATATTTGTTTCCATGTGTCCCTCCCATTAGATTGTAAACTCTTAATAAAAGGGATTGTCTTTTGCCTCTTTTTGTATCCTGTGCTTAGCATAGTACATGATGAATAGTAGGTGCTTAAAAATGTTTGTTGATTGATAGCACAAATATTTGTGCTATAGAATTCCAACATATCTACCTACTTCAAAAGCTACTGAATTCTTAGTGGTCAAATATAAATATACTGTGGCCAGGATATAGTTTTCTCTGGTTTTTGATACTCAGATTTAAGTATATTAGAGACACCCATGGGGTACCTGATATCCTATTCTAATATCCATTCTTCCCAAATGCAGATATTTCAATGGTTTTCAAATTGTATGTGAATTAATTCTTCCAGATTTATTTAATATTCTGAGTTAGCATTTTGACATGTATGGGTCTCAGAAAGGATGGCTTACTAATATATAATATCATCTAATATTGTTTGCCTTTTTCCCTCAGGTGAATCACTGTTGTATCTGCCCATCTCCAATTAAGTTATTTAAGTATGGGGACTATAGGGCAGGCTAGGTGGTGCAGTGAATAGAGCACCGGCCCTGAAGTCAGGACACTTACTAGCCATGTGACCTTGGGTAAGTAGCTTAACCCCAACTGCCCTCTAAAAAAAAAAAAAAACAAAAAAAAATTAAGAATGGTGGCTATATTTTCCATTTCTTCCATAGTACTTAACAATGGGAAGGATATAGTCACCACAAATTATTTGATTTAACAAATATTTATTAATCACCTACTGTGGGGACCTAAACTTTTGTAAGATAAAGATACAGACAAAAATGTTTTCCCAGGAATCAAACTTTCTGAAAATTAGAATGACCAGATAGAAGCTAATGACTTGGTAAGACAAGGAAAAAAAATGAAACAAAATCAAGTGAAAAAAAATAATGTATTTAATAGCAAAAAAAATAGTCTGAAAAATAAATCAAGGAGAGACAATTAATAATCATTGTACTTCCTAAAAATCATGAAAAACAAACAAACAAAGCAACCCAGACATCATATTCCAAGAAATCACAAAGGAAACATGCCCGGAGATGTCTTACAACCAGAGAGCAAAGTGGGGGGAAAAAATCATCCAGTCACCCCCTAAAAGAAAGCCCAAAATGAACATCATAGCCAAAATCCAGAACTTCCAGGTCAAAGAACAAATACTTCAAGCATTCAGAAGAATTAAAGTACCTAGGATCTATAGTTAGGCTCATACAAAATTTAGCAGCTACAGCTATAAAGAATCAGAGAGCTTGGAATATGATATTCCAAAAACCAAACTATATAGGCTTACAACTAAGAATAACTTAACTAGAAAAAATTAGTATAATCCTACAGGAGGAAAAAAAAACTAATGTTTAATGAAATAAAGGGCTTCTAAGCTCATTCCTAATGGAAAGGACAAAGCTACATAGAAGCTTTGAAGTACGAAGATAGGAGTCAAGAAAAGCAAAATAGTAAATACAAATAAATGCACAATCATAAGGAACTAAACACAAATAAACTGTTTACAATCTAATATGGAGAGATGATATCTATTTCCCCTCTGAACTCTATCATTTTCAGGGAATCTTATTAGAAAGAAGACCTAGAAATAGTTCTGTTATATCTTGATTGTCTTAAAAGAAAAATAGAAAAGGGAAAGGAATATAAGTACACTGAGGGAAAAAGAGAATGAAGGTTGGGCAAAATCAGTCAAAGTATGCAAAGAAACATTTTTATAAACAAGGAGAAAGATGTGGGTGGAGTATCTAACATTTTATCTTCACTTACATCTGAACTGGAAGGACAGAAAATATAAAACAAAATTGGGCAAAGAAATATATTTCCCTAACAAAAGAAATAAATGGAAAAGTGAGAAAATCTTTCAAACTGAACAAACGATTCCATTTCCTCTAACATACTGTCCCCCTTTACCTCCGCAGTCTATCACTCATTTTTAATCTTTCTGTCTACTGACTCCACCTACCTCCTACAAAGATGCCCACGTCCCCTCCATTTTCAAGAAACCTTCGCTTCATCCTTCCTTCTCTGCTATCATTCTATATCTCTTCTGCCTTTTGTGGCTAAACTCCATCTACAATAAGTGCCTTCATTTTCTCCTTGCCTTCTCATTTTATCCCCCCTAAAATCTGGTTTTCTATCTGTTCATTCCATTGAAACTCTGATCTCTCCAAAGTTACCAAAGATCTCCTAATTGCCAAACCCAAAGGTCTTTTCTCAATCCCCATTCTTCTTGACCTCTCCACAGCCTTTGACACTGTTGATCATTCTCTCCTCCATTATACCCTCTTCTAAGTTTTGGGACACCATTCCTTCTGGTTCTCTACCTCACTGCTCCTCAGTCTCCTTTGTTAGATCCTTTTCCAGGTTACTTCCACTAAATGTCCCACAGGGCTCTATTCTCTGCCCTCTATAATACTTCACTTGGTGATATCATCAGATCCTAATGACTAAAGTATTATCTCTATGCTGATGATTCCCAAATCTGCCTATTCTACCCTAAATTCTTTGCTAACTTCTAGTCTTATGTCTCCAGCTACCTTCCAGAAATATTGAACTGGGTGTCCAGTAGACATCTAAAACTCAACATACCCCAAATAGAACTCATTATCTTTCCCTTAAACTCTTTCCCCCCTCCTACTTTCCCTGTTACTATCAAGGACATTGACATTCTTCTGGTCCCTTAGGGTAATAACCTAAACTAGACCTCTAGCTGCCTTTTACCACTATACATACCCAGTCTGTTGCCGAGGCCTGTCAATCTCAACTTTGCAACATCTCTCAAATATGACCCCTTCTTTCCTCTGACATTGCCACCACCCTTGTGCATACTCTTATTGCCTCACACCTGGAATATTATAATAGCCTTCCAATAGGTCTATCTGCCTCAAGTCTCTCCCCATTCTGTTACATCTTCCATTCAGCCACCAAGATTATTTTCCTAAAACATAGATCCTGCTATGTTACCCCTCCTACTCAATAATCTCTAAAGGCTCCCTATAACCTCCAGGATCAAATACAAAATCCTCTCTTTTCCATTTAAAGACATTCATAACTCAACCCTCTTCTATCTTTGCAGTTTTCTGATAGTTTACTCTCTATCACATACTTTTCAGTCCAGGGACACTGACCTCCTTCTTATTCCACAAAAAAAGACACTACATTCTATCAGCTCTGGGCATTTTATTTTACTCTCTCCCATTTCTAAAATATTCTCTCTCCTCTCCATCTCTGGGTTTCCATGGCTTTCTTCAAGTCCCAACTAAAATTTTACCTTCTAAAGGGAGTCTTTCAGAAACTTTCATTCTAGGACCTTTCTTCTGTTATTTCCTTTTATCCTCTATATACTTTGTTCAAATATATTTGTTTGTTTACTGTCTCCCCCATTAACTTGTGAACTTCTTGGGGGCAGGTCTAGATTTCTATCTTTTTGTATCCCCAGGCAATGTACCTGGTACATAGGAGACATGTAATACATGTTTATTGACTGACTGATTGAGAAGGGAGAAGGGAGAATTAGAATAAAGATAGATTAATAAAATAATATAAATATAATTTATAATAGAATAATATAATTAGTGTATGATTATATTACGTAATAATATAATGTCATATATTATAATAATAAAATAAAAATAATATAAATAAAATAAAATAAACTCTAAAAATATGCAAAAATACTTACAACCCTTTCTTAAAATAGCATCTTAAAAAATAGAATTGAAGGGGGTCCCATAGATTGGGGAATAGATAGAGAAGTTATGATATGTCAATATAATAGAATATTAGACGTGTTTGAAGTGATGAAGAGTAAAATGGATAGAATGATGGCAATAATTTATACAATGACAAAAATATTGTAAAGACAAACATGGGATGCATTGCTAAGACGGCAGAGTAAAAGCAGGGAGTTGCTTGAGCACTCACCCAAACCTCTCCAAATTTCTGTAAAAAATGACTCTAAACAGTCTAGAGACACAGAACCCACAAAATGAAAGGATGAATGCTTTCTCCAGTCAAACACAGTTTGAAAGGCCAACAGGAAGGTTCTATTGCACCAGACTGAAAGTGCAGCACAGTTCAGTCTAGCCCACACTGGCAAAAACCATGCTGGAGCAGGCCACAGTGGACTAAAGCACTGGAAGTTATGGCAGTTTCTAGACTTTTCAACCCACAAACACCAAAGAGAAAGTGAAAGGTCAGTGGGGAAACTCTTCTGGTCCTGGCTGAGAGAAGAGCTTGGCCCAGCCACATCCCCAGGGTGATGGGGGTGGTTCAGGTGGTGGCAGCAGCAGCAGAGGCAATAGATCCACAGATGGTGGGAGGGGATCAAGTGACTAATCAGACAGTGATTTCAGGATTCTTCTTCCTGGTGCTGAGGCAGATTCTCTTGCTGTGCCCTATTTGGATCTGGGTTGCAGTCTTGGGTGACTCTCCTGGGCTTAAGAGGAGGGTTGATGTGGCAGACCTTGTGGTGGCTGTGGCAGGGGAGTGCTCCGCATAGTTCCAAGGCAGAAAAGAGTGCTTGTGGTCACTCAAAGACCAGAGCCCAGGCCAGGAGAGCAGTAAACACCTCTTCTTTGATCATACCACCTTAGAAGAACTAAAAATTTACAGGTGCCTGGAAGTAGCTCTGACAACAGCTGCACAAAACCCCTAAAAATTGGGACAAAGCACTATCCACTCTGAAAGCAGAGTCCTACCTTGACAAAGAGCTCAAAACTCAAGTAATTGGCTGGGGATATGAGCAAAGAGAATAAAAAATCAGACTATAGTATCTTTCTATGGTGACAAAGAACATCAAAACATAACAACCAGACTTCTCCTAGGGGTGGAGCCAAGATGGCGGAGTAGAAACAGCTCATCCAAGCCACTCTGCCCCGAGATTCGCCCCAAACTATGTAAAAGGGGACTCTGAACAACTTCTGGAGCCCCAGCACCCACAGAATGACACAGAGAAGCTAACCTCCCATTGAGGACAGCCCAGCAGACCTACAGGAAGGACCAGTGCAGCACTCTGGGAACCGGCAGCGTGCAGCATGCAGAGCCCAGGGAGCCGAGCCGAGCAGAGCCCAGGGCCCCTTCAGCAGAGGTTTTAGCCCCAGGGTGGCAGGGCCAGCAGCCAGCTGGAGGAACCCCAGAACACCAGCAGCTGTGGCAACTCCAGAATTATCAACATAGACATGCCTAGAACAAAGTGAGAGGTTAGTGCCCTATGGACTTTGGGACCAGTATTTGGGGAATGCATCGGCTCCCTCCCCTGGGGGCTAGAAGCCACTGAGGAGACACGCCATTTTGTAGTTTTCAGAGGCATTTCCGGCTCCCAGCCTACAAATCGTGGGGAGATCCAGCGATCAGTCTTGGGGGGTAATCGCTCTTGCTTTAACCTCCCTGGATCTAGATTGTGATCTAGGGTGGAAGTTGTGGGTGGGTTTACAGCTTGCCAGAAACGGAAGTTGCCCCCCACACGTTCGGGACGAAAATTCCTCTATCTGGCCTTAAAGCCATAGTGTGGCAACAAGCCCAAAAGTCAAGCAATTAAGTGGCAACATGCTAAGGCAAAGGAAACAGAAAAATGCAACCCTAGACTCCTATTTTGGGGGCATAGAGCGGGAAAAGGACTGTGAGGTCAGAAGTCCTGCTCCAAAAGCCCCAGGGGAAAACATGAGCGGGTTGCAGGCCATAGAGGACCTTGAGAAGGACTTTAAAAATCAAATAAGAGAAGTGGAGGAAAAATTAGAAAGAGAAATGAGAAGGATGCAGGAAAAGTATGAAATGAGGGTCAACAGCCTGACTGAGGAAAACAACACCTTAAAAAATAGACTAACTCAAATGGCAAAGGAGGCCCAAAAGGGCAATGAGGAGAAGAATGCCTTAAAAAGTCTAATTTGCCAGAATCTCAAAAGTTCACTGAGGAGATTCATTCCTTCAGAGTTAGACTGGAGTAAATGGAAGCTAATGACTTTATGAGAAATCAAGATGCTGTTAAGCAGATCCAAACAAATGAAAGATTAGAAGGCAATGTGAAATAATCTCATGGGAAAAACCACTGACCTGGAAAATAGATCCAGGAGAGACAATTTAAAAATTATTGGACTACCTGAAAGCCATGATCAAAGAAAGAACCTAGAAATCACCCTTCAAGAAATTCTCAAGGAAAACTGCCCTGATGTTTTAGATCCAGAGGGCAAAATAGAGGTTGAAAGAATCCACCGATCACCTCCTGAAAAAGATCCCAAAAAGAAAACTCCCAGGAATATTATAGCCAGGTTCCAGAATCCCCAGATCAAGGAGAAAATACTACAAGCAGCCAGGAAGAAACAATTTCAATATTGTGGAAACACAATCAGAATAGCCCAGGACCTGGCAGCTTCTACACTGAGGGATCGAAGGGCATGGAATATGATATTCCAGAGGGCAAAAGAACTGGGAATGAACCCAAGGGTCACCTACCCAGCAAAACTGAGTATTTTGTTGCAGGGGAAAATATGGTCATTCAGTGGAATAGAGGACTTTCAAGCATTCTTGAGGAAAAAACCAGAGTTGAATAGAAAATTTGACATCCAGACACAAGAAGCAAGAGATGCCTGAGAAGGTAATCAGGGAAAAGAAATCAAAAGGAACTTATCAAAGTTGAACTATTTACATTCCTATATGGAAAAGCAATAACTGTGACTGATGAAATTTTTCTCACTATGAAAATAATGGAAGAAGGGGGTGTGGTCATATGAATACATATGTGAATGCGTGTGTATATGGTTACAGTTATATATGGATAGAGGGCATAGGTTGAATTTGCTGGGAAGGGAGAATACTCAAGGGATGAAATTATGAGGTGAGAGAGGAAAGTGGCAAGAGGAGATGGGGAGAGACAGGGTAGGGTAAACTATCTCATGTAGAAGAAGCAAGGGGAAGTGGTTGCAAGGGAGGGGGAGAATAGGATGGCAAAAAAGGCAAAACCACATTCTCATTGAATTTGGTTCAGGGAGAGAAGGACATACATACTAAATGGGATATCTCAACCTGCAGCAGAATAGGGGGAAGGGGGAGGAGAGGAGGGATGATGGATGGGAGGGCATCCTTGGGGGGAGGGGAGGTTGCAAGTACCCACTATAGAAGAGGGACAGGATTATGTAGGGAATGGACCAGGTGGGGGGGTGGGATGAGTGGGAGGGAATTATAAGCAGCCTTGTCCAATATATCTACTATGATAATGTTTTGCATAGCTAGACATATACAACATATACTGAATTACTTATCTTCCCAGAGGGAATGGGTGACAAGGGAGGAAGGAAATGGATCTGAAATTTGAGGTCTTAACATTAAATGTTTCAAATATATATAAATACTATTATTAATACCCTTTTGCTTGTAATTGGGAGATAAGATGTGAAGGCATTGCCACACAAAGATTCACCTTCCTCTAATGGAAAAGTCAAAGGAAGTATGGGAGAAGGCATGGGAGAGAGCAGATTGGAGGAAGCAATATCTTCTGGGACTGCTATTCTTGGAGGTTGGGTAGGGGAATAACGGGGGGAAAATGATTGTAACTCAAAATCTGGCGGAAATGAATGATTTAAAACAGAAGTTAATAAAGCATTTGTTTAATAAAAAAAACATACAACCAGAAGAATATAACAAAGTCAAAGCTCCTACATCCAAAGCCTCCAAGAAAAATATGGAGTAGCTCAAAAAGGATTTTGAAAATCAAGTAAGTGAAGTAGCAGAAAATTACAAAGAGAATTGAGAGTGATGCAAGAAAATTGTGAAAATGAGTGAACAGCTTTCTGAGGAGACCCCAAAAAATACTGAAGAAAATAACACCTAAAAATAGATTAACTCAAACAGCAAAAGAAGTCCAAAAAGTCAATGAGGAGAAGAATGCTTTAAAAAACATATTTGGCCAAATGGAAAAGGAGGTCCAAAAGTTCACTGAAGAAAACAATTCCTTCAAAATTAGAATGGAGCAAAGGGAGGCTAATTAGTTTATGAGAAATCAAGAAATTATAAAACAGAACCAAAAAAATGAAAAAAATAGAAGGCAATGTGAAATATCTTATTTGAAAAACCACTGACTTGGAAAACAGATCCAGGAGAAGATAGTGGAAGTGAAAGGGAATGAGTTAACCCTACTCTCATTGGTTTTGGCTTTAGGAGAGAATAGCATTCACACTCAATTGGGTATTTTACCCTACAGGAAAGTAAAGGGGAAGGAGATAAGAATGGGGGTGGAGATGATAGAAGGGAGGGCAGACTGGGGGAGAGAATAGTCAGAAGAAAACACTTTTGAAAAGGGACAGGGATTGCCATTCCCAGGTCGGGCTTCTTTCGCTAAGAGGAAGAGGCTGCCAGAATGCAGGCTGCTTCGGGGCAGGGAGCTAGCTAGTGAGGGCCCGGGGTGGGCCGGAGGCCATGGAGAGGATGGATTGGAGGAGGCCACATGCGGGCTCGGGCTCCTCTGGAGGCAGCCACCCTGGCAGGCATCCCACAGGCAAAGCTGAAGATGGGTCTCGAACCTCTCCTTTCCATCTCGACCTATGGTTCTACTTGACATTGCAGAACTGGGTTCTGGATTTTGGCTGCTCCATTGCCATGATAATATGGCTTACAATGTCATCACACCATTTCTCTTACTTAAGCTCATTGAAAGGTCCCCCAAGACCTCGATTCCATCCATCCTGCATGTCAGCATCATCACCTTCATCATGGGCTCGAGCATTCATTCTGTGATCTTCAGTGGCTATCAGCACCACCTGTCAGTCCGGGAGAACCTGAAGCCAAAGAGCCTGATTGACTCCTTTGAGCTGCTTTGCCTCTACTATAATGAATATCTAGGACACTGCTTGTGGGACATCCCCTTTTTCCTCATCCTCTTCATGTCCTTCAGTGGCTGTTTCACCACTGCAGAGGAGAGCAGGATGCCCAGCTGAGCTCTGCTCTTGTTGGGGCCCAGCAGCCTGTACTACTGGTAGCGGGTCACTGAAGGCAGACCTTTGTCCTCTTCATCTTCACCTATTTTGCCACGATGGCATTTGTGATGCACCAGAAACAGAAATGCCTCTACCTAGACAGCAATGGACTCTACCTCTTCTACACCTTCTTCTTCAGGCTCCTGTTTGTGGCTCTGTGGGTGTTGTGGCTGTGGAATGATCACACCCTCAGGAAGAAATACCCTGGGGTCATCTATATTCCAGAACCATGGGCCTTCTACACCCTCCATATCAGCAGGAGCCTTTGATTTCCTCAGGGCCCACCACCAGGAGGGGCTTCTTGAGAGGGATTTTGTGTGAGCAGTTCGTGGGGAAGAAGCCACCCCCTTTCAAGCCATCAGCACCCGCCCCCAGCAAAGCAAAACATGCTTCTCTCTGCCCTTCCTCTTCCACACCCCCAACTAAGTGGGCTCATGATACAGGTGTATATTGTTAGGTATCCACATTTTGTTTTGGTCTTTGCAGACTTGGGTTTAGTTTTAGGAAACACAAACACAACAGGGCCGAGAATAGGCCTTGTGCAACAATCTGCCTTGTACAAAAAGCCTTCCCAAGGCCCAGTGGGTTTGCTGTGTTTGTATTATGTGTTGTGATTGTAAAAACCAGCCAACAAGGGGCTCCTGGGTAGGGACCCATGGCCAGTGGCATCCTAGGTGGCCTGATATAGAGGGGTTGGAGGAACCTTGGCTCTAGAATCATTAACCTTCTGCCATGCCCCATCAGCCCTGGACTTGAGGATCTCCAGTACATCTTCTCCATAGGCATTTGTTTCCCCGTAGTCATAGGATGAGAGAGAAGAATTGGCCAAAGCTGAGATGGTGCCTTGGAAGAGCTCAACCCTGGTGGCAGAAGTCCTAGGTCCTGAGGGATATGGAAATGCATAGAGAGGGCAGAGGCTAGGTGGACACACATGAGTAAAGAGGAGGGATGAGGTTCTGTCCCATCCCAGATTAGGTTTTGCTTGGACAGATGACTCATTTCCAGGATTCCTGTCCTGGTCTCTTAGGACAGGAACTAGGCAATCTGCCAGCTCCAAACAACCCATGAGCCAGTTCTCTCCAAGGGGTCCAGCTCTTTCCCCCCCTTGGTGGGGAGTAGGGTGGGCATAGGTGGTAGGGGTAAAGAGGGCTCTGTAGAGTTGTTCCTCAGCCCCATGGATATCTTGGTCCTGTAATGTATTTCTTTTTAACCTTCCTGTTCTTTTGAGTTGGCAGAAGAGTCTTCTAGTGCCTCATTGCCTCATTGCTGTTATGGAGGTGACCACACCAGAAGGGTCATGCCACCAAGTCTGAGGACCAGCCAGTATAAGCATAGAGAGGGGCTTATTTCCAGAAGGTCACTCACCAGGTGCTTAATCGGCTTTCGCCACTAGTAAATACAGTCTAGTGAAGTGTGAAGGGGATGGAACGTGTAATGCTGATGACATCTCACATCTTTTGAAGTAAATCACCTTGAGTTCCAGGAAAACAAGTGAACCTTGCCTCTGCTCCTCCTGCCTGGGGGAGCTTGGGAGGCTCTGGGGCTAGCCCAGAAACTTAGGGATGAGCTGCTACCCAGTCCAGGGACCCCTGGAGGCCCCTGGTCCACCCTCGGGCCAGAACAGGGAAGGGGAATTAGCCCTTCTTTCCCCCTCTCTTCTATGGAAGCCATTATTGATTCTTTTACTTGAGAAAAGTGGGGTAAACCCTCTTTTTATCCTAAACCAAACTTGAAGAAATGGAATGTCTAGTCTAAAGACTCAGTGCTCATTCTCTTATTCCATGGAAAAGTTGGAATACAGGTGGAGTAGGTAAAAACCTTCATTGTTCATCCTGACTCTCCCCCCTTCCCCTCCTGTTCTACTCAGGTCATCCATGCCCTGTCAGGGTTCCCCTTATCTAATGGCACATCTGGGCCCCAAGACTTGATGATTCCTCCCCTCTGTATAGACTCACTGCCCCTGTCCCTAACTGTAAATATCTTGGTTGCCATGGCTGTAGTTAATGGGAGTCTAAACAAATGTGTGTATTTGAGTGAGAAAAAAAGAAAGGAAAGGAAAGAAAAGGTAAAGGAGAGAAGAGGAGAGGAAAGGAGGGGAGGGGAAGGGAGGAAAGGAGAGGAGAGGAAAAGAAAGGAGAAAATAGAATTATGGTCTGCATTGCCAGCACCAACCGACATGTGGGAGAGTGAATAATGAGTCTGTGGGACAGGCAAAGATTATCAAAGCATTCATACTTCATTGAATGCATGCTTAGCAAGTCTCAACTAAGCATCTGAGGGTCCAAGTTTACATACTGTAGCTAAAGCACTTACATCATGCTTTCTCATGGGAAACTTCATGTAGTTTGCAACATGAGGCACCTAACTTGCAAGTTTGCCATCCACTACCCCTGTGGGAACACTTCCCTGCTTTCTTATCTCATGTGAGTGACCTTCTGGTAATAAGCCCCTCTCTATGCTTATACTGGCTGGTCCTCAGACTTGGTGGCATGACCTTTCTGGTGTAGTCACCTCCATAGCAGCAATGAGGCAATGAGGCACTAGAAGACTCCTTTGCCAACTCAAAAGAACAGGAATGTTAAAAAGAAATACATTACAGGACCAAGATATCCATGGGGCTGAGGAACAACTTGCACAGAAAATAAGTAACGGGGTGGAGAGTCAACTTCAGATAGTGAGCCCATCCTGGATTTGCACCCACAGGAGGCAGACCCATCAGAGAGCACCCATGGCAGACCCCTCAGAGAACCTTGACAGCACCCCCTACATAGGATAAGTGGAGGGTTGGGATAGGATGAAGGGAAATATAGTTAGGCTTTTACAATATGACTATTATGGAAATGTTTTGAATAATTACACATGTATAACCTTTATTGATCTGTTTATCTTCTCAGTGGGGGGTGGTTGGGGAGGGATGAAGAGAGAGAATATGGAATTCAAAGATTTTTAAAAACAAATGTAAAAAATTGTTTTTACTAGCAACTGAATATTAACATATCAAAGAACTTAAAGGCAAAAAAATCTATCTTGCCCTACAAGAATATAAGGGGGGAGGGAATAAGAGGAAAGGGGGAGATAGAAGTGAGGGCAGAGTGGGGGAAAGGGTAATTAGAATGCATGCCATCTTGGGGTGGGCATAGGGGAGAGATGGGGAGAAATTTCAGAACTCAAAATCTTGTGGAAATGAATGTTGAAAACTAAAAATAAATAAATAAATTCTGATAAGGTAAAAAAAAAGACATAGAAACTCTGATAAATGCAATGACTATGATTCCAGAAAGCTAAGGATACCCTTACTGATAGAGAGGCAAGACTCGGGGTCTTTTACCCTGGCACACAGAATCTCTCTCTCTCTCTCTCTCTCTCTCTCTCTCTCTCTCTCTCTCTCTCTCTCTGATTCTTTTTCTCTCTGTCTCTCTCTCTGTCTCTCTCTGTCTCTCTCTCTGTCCCTGTCTCTCTGTCTCTCTGTCTCTGTCTCTCTGTCTCTCTCTCTGTCTGTCTGTCTCTCTCTCTCTGTCTGTCTGTCTGTCTGTCTGTCTCTCTCACACACACACACACACACACACACACACACACACACACACACCCTTGAATGTGATGGGATTGATGGGTGGGGAGGGGTAGAACTAGGTGGCACAGTGGATAAAATGTCTTTGTAACTCAGGAAGACTCATCTTCTTGAGTTCAAATCTGGCCTCAGAATACTGATTAGCTGTGTGACCCTGGGCAAGTCGCTTAACTCTGTTTGACTCCGTTCTTCATCTGTAAAATGAAGCAAAGAAAGACATGGCATACCACTCTAGTATCTTCACCAAGGAAACCCCAAATGAGGTCACAAAGATTCAACAACTGAAATGGCTGAAAAACAACAAAGCGTGTTTATCTGTGTGTGTGTGTATGTATATGTATACATGTGGATATATTTAGACATGGCCAATGAGTAAATTGTTTCATTTGACTATACAGGAACTTTGTTTTTCTTGTTTGCTTGCTGGGGTTAGGAAGGGGGAGAAATCTCATTTTGCAGATCAAAAAAAAATATTTTTAAAGTACATGTCATATGTGAGGCACTGTGGTGGATGCTAGAAATACAGATGCAACCAAATAATTTACTGAATGTCTTTTTGAACTAAGAAATGTTTTTATTACTTACCTATATGAAAGAAAATGTAAACTAATATCTTACTATATTCATAAAGTTTATTGATTGAAACTTTCAAGTATAATATTCTATATAGTATACAAGGGACTATCCAATTAACATAAAAAAGAGAGCTAGAAAGTTCCTGCAGATGTCATCAAATCTATGCCCCAGGTAGAAAGAATTAGTATCATAGAAGTATAGACTCTTAGACAGTGAGAGCTCCTTCATGTTTGTGTTGGTATAAATGGTCCCTGAGGTCCCTTCCAACTCTCTAATTCTGTGATTTTATAATTTTCTGACTGAGAAGGATCATCAGAAATTATCTAGTTTAGCCACCAGCCAAATCAGAAATAGCATCTACAATATCCCTGAACAGTGATTCTTTCACTTCTGCTTTAAAAATCCTTCATTAAAGGATAGTTCACTATCCTCTGAGGATATCCAATTTTGGATAGCTCCACATGTTAAGAAATTTTTTGTTTCTTGTTAAGTTGAAATCTATTTTTTGTCACTTCTATCTATGAATTAATCTTACTTCTGTGCTCCTAGGTCAAGCAGAACAAGAGTCCTATTCCTTTTCTATATAATGACCCTTCACTTACTTGAAAATTGCTATTATACTCCCTCAAGCTTCCTTTTCCTAAAGCTAAAAACCCTCAGTTACTTCAAAACATTATCCTGTGGTAAGGATTCAGAATTTACTCGCTTTATCGTGGTTACCTCCTGGACATGCTCTAGGCTTGTCAATATCTCCTCTAAAATTTGGTATCTGAAATTGAAAGCAATATTCCAGTAAACAGTGAGGTAAGGAGCATTTATTAAGTGTTTGCCCCGTGCCAAAACCTTATCTAAGTGTTGAAGATACAAAGAAAGGTAAAAACAAACAAACAAAACAAAACAAAGCATTGTCTGAATCTTGAGACAACTCACCTTTTATTGTTTTAAGTATTTTTTCCAATTACAACCATTTAAAAATGAATACCAAATTTTTCTCCTTCAGTCCCCTTCCCTCTCCCTAAAATGGCAAACAATTTTATATAGGGTATATATGTGCAATCATAGAAAACATTTTCATGTTATTCATGTTGTAAAAGAGCAGACCAAAAGGAAAAAAAAAACACAAAAAGAGAAAGTGAAAATAGTATGCTTCAATTTGCATTCAGAGTCCATCAGTTCTTTATCTGAGTAGGGATAATGTTTTCCTTCTTTAATTCTTTGTAACTGGTCTTGGATCATTGCTAGAAAGAGCTAAGGTATTCAAAGGTGATCATTGCATAATGTTGCTAATATTATGTACAATGTTCTCCTGATTCTGCTCACTTCACTTTGCATCAATTCACATAAGTCTTTCCAGGTTTTTTCTGAAGTCTTCCTGCTCATCATTTCTTACAGAACAATAGTATGCAATTACATTCATATTCCATATGTTCAATCATTCCCCAGTTGATGGGCATTCCATTCATTTCCAAATCTTCACTACCACAAAAAGAGCTGCTATAAATATTTTGATTTATGTTCTTTTTCCTTTTTTTTTTAAATCTCCTTAGGATACAGTCCTAACAGTGGTACTGTTAGGTCAAAGGTTATGCAAAATTTTATAACTTTTTTTTTTAACATAGTTCCAAATTGCTCTCCAGAATGGTTGGATCAGTTCACAACTCTGAAAACAGTGCATTGGTGTCCCAATTTTCCCATATCCTCTTCAACACTTATTTTCCTTTTCTGTCATATTAGCCAATCTGATAGGTGTAATATAGTACCTCAGAGTTGTTTTAATTTGCATTTTTCTAATCAATAGTGACTTAGAGCATTTTATGTGATTGTAGATATCTTTGATTTCTCCATCTGAAAATTGCCTGTCAATATCCTTTGACCATTAATCAATTGGGGAATGACTTGCATTATTATAAATCTGACTTAGGAACTCACATTTTAATGAGGAAGATAGCAAAAATGACTATGTATATACATAATATATACAATGTAAGTGGGAAGTGATTACTGAGAGAATTAGCAACTGGAAAGGGATGGGGGACACTGGGAAAAGCTTCTCATGGAAATGGGATTGGAGCTGAATTGTGAAAGAAATGAAGGAAGTCATAAAGCATAGGTGAGGAGGGAAAGTATTCTATAAATGGGGGACGGGCAAGGAAAAGGCATGGAATTGATAAATGAAGCATTTGCAGAAACACAACTAAGATGGATCATATAGTATATGGAGGGAAATAAACCACAAGAAGCCTAGAAATGTAAAAAAAAAATGACCCAAGTTGTGAAGAACTAAAAATGCCAGAGAAAGTTTTATTCTGGAGATAATAGGGTACCACTGGAGTTTATTGAGGGAGAGAGAAGGCAGTGGAAGTGACATAGTCAGACTTCTTCTTTAGGGAAATCATTTTGGCAAATTAGTGAAGTATAGAGTAGAGAGTGGTAAGGCAAAAAGACTAATTAGAAGTATATTGCAATAGTATAGGCACGAGGTAATAAAAGTTTACACCAGGGTCTATATAAGTGGGAAGAAGAGCATATGTTCACAATATATAGGTAGGAATAACAACAAATTGGATAAATAGGGTGACTGGGAGATGACTTGGAAAATGTTGGTGCCCAAACCACAATAGAAAGGCTGAAGGGGAAGGGGTTCAGAAGGAAAGAAAATTAATTCTGTTGGAATTTTTTTTAGATGGCAATGGGACATAGAGCTGGATGTGTCCAAAAGGCAATTGATGATGTGGGATTGTAATTCAGGAAAGAAATTAAGGTTAGCTATACATACATACATATATATATGTATATATATATATATATATATATATATATATATATATATATATATCTGGGAATCACAGGAAAGAAGTGAAAAATGAACTCATGGGAGTTGGTGATGTCACCAAATTAAATAGTATAGAGGGAGAAAAGAAAATGGTCCAGGACAGACTCTCAGTGGATATCAACCATTAGTAAATGTAGCTTAGAGGATGCTCCAGGAAAAAAGAGTGAAAAAAAGTGGTCAGATAGGATAGAAGGAGTACTAGGATAGATTTATAAAAAGAAAAACACCTGGACAGGAAAGACAATCCAATAGGACAGTGTAATTCTTAGAGTCAAATGCTGCAAACAGAGAAGGATGAGGATTTAGAAAGGTAATTAGATTTAGCCACTGAATGTTTTCCTTCAGAGGAAAAAATGGAGTTATAGGAGGAAATGAACAGTGAAATTATACTAGTGAGGGACCTCAGCTTTTCCCTTTCAGAATGAGATATATCTAACCACAAAAAATAAGAAAAAAATTTAAGAAGATGAATAGAATTTTACAAAAGTTAGATATGATACACTTCTGGAGAAAATTGAATGGGAATAAAAAGGAGGATATCTTTTTTTTCAGCTGTACATAGCACATTTACCAAAAACTGAGCATATATTAAGGCAAAAAAACCTGTCAAACAAATGCAGAAAAGAGAATATTTAATGCATCCTTTTCACACCATAATGCAATAAAAATTACCTTCAATAAAATGCCTTGGAAGCACCAAAAAAAGGAAACTAAATTATCTAATACTAAACAATTATTGAGTTAAAGAAAAAAATAATAGAAAAAAAATAATTTCATTAAAGAAAATTACAACAATGATTCAACATGCCAAAATTTGTCAGATACAGCCAGAAAAGTACTTGTGGGGGAAATTATATCTCTAAATGCTTACTGCTTACAGGGGAAGAGAGAGAAAGAGAGAGGGAGGGAGAGAGAGAAACACAGATCAATAAATTGGGTGTGCAACTAAAAAAAAACTAGAAAAAGAACAAATTAAAATTCTTCAATTAAACACCAAAATAGAAGTTCTGATAATCAAAAGAGAGATTAATAAAATTAAAAGTAAAAAAAGAATCAATAAATAAAACTAGGGGTTGGTTTTGTGGGGGGGGAACACAATAAAATAGAAAAATTGGTTAATTTGATTTTAAAAAGACAAGACGAAAATCAAATTAGAAATATTGAAAATGAAAAAGGTGAATGCAACACCAAAGTATATAAAATTAAAGTGATTACTAGGAGTTATTTTGCTCAATATTATGCCAACAAAACTAACAATCTAAGTAAAATGAATGAATATTGACAAAAAAAATATTGATTTCCCCAGATTAACAGAAGAGGAAATGGAATACTTAAATAACTTTATCTTAGAAAAAGAAATTGAATGAACTATAAATGAGATCCCTAAGAAAAAACAATCTCTAGGATTTACAAGTAAATTCTACCAAACATTTAAGGAATAATTAATCCCAGTACTACATAAACTAATTGAAAAATAAAAGGTAAATAAGGAGTTCTACTAAATTATTTTTATAACATAACTATTGCTTTTATATAAAAACCAGGAAGAAAAAGAAATAGAATTACAAGTCAATTTCTCTAGTGAATATTGATGTAATATTGATGTAAAAATTTTAAGTAAAGTAATAACAAGGAAATTACAACAATATATCACAAAATCACCTGTTGAGATATATATGGATCAGGCAAGCCTGGTTCAATATTAGGAAAGCTATAAGCATCATTGACCATATCAATAGCAAAAATAATGAAAAATCACATGATTATGTCAATAAACGCAGAAAAAGCTATATAGATATATATAAAAATACAATACCCATTCTTATAACACACACACATATACACACTAGAATACATAGAAAAAATGGAGTTTTTTTCTCTTTTTTTACATTTAATTTTTATTTAATTTTTCTTTCTCTATTAGGTGTAAATACCTAATTTTGTAAACAAAAATTTTTAACATTTTTTTTATTGAGTTCCCTATTTTCTCTCCTTTCCTTCCCTCCCCCCTTTCAGTCAAGCAATTTTATATAGATTATACATGTGCAGTCATTTCCATAATCAGCCATGTTGCAAAATAAAATGCAGAACAAAAAATAATCATAAAGTGTTTTGTTTTTCAAGTAGGCTTCAATTTGCATTCAGACTCCATCAGTTTTTTCTCTGCAGGAGACTAAAATTTTAAATCATCAGTCCTTCGTAATTCTATTGCTGAAAATGGCTAAATCATTCATAGTTGATCATCACACAATATTGCTATTAATGAGTGTAGTGTTCCCTTGGTTCTGTTCACTTCACTTTGTAGCAGTTTATGTAATTCTTCCCAGTTTTTTTTTTCTGAAATCATCCTGCTCATTATTCCTTATAAGACAATGATATTCCACAACAATTTGTATAGTCATTTTCCAATTATCGGACTTCCCCTCAATTTCCAGTTCTTTACCACCACAAAAGGAACTGCTATAAATACTTTTGTACAAATAGGTCCTTTGTTTCCCTTTAATCTCTTTGGGATGTGGACCTAATCACGGTGTTGCTGGGTCAAAAGATGTGCAAAGTTTCATTGTCCTTTGGGCATAGTTACAAATTGCTTTCCAGAATGATTGGATCAATTCACAACTCCACTAACAATGCATTTTAAATGGAACTCTTCTTAAAATGATAAGCAGTATCTATCTAAAACCTGGGGCAGCTTCATGGTACAGTGTATAGAATACTAGACTTGGAATCAGGAATCATCTTCGTGACTTCAAATCTGGCCTCAGATGCTTACTTACTAGCTGTGTAACTGGACAAATCACTTAATCCTGTTTGCCTCAGTTCCTCATCTGGAAAATGAGCTATATAAGGAAATAACAAACCACTCCAGTATCTTTACTGAGAAAATTCCAAATGAAGACACAAATAGTCAGACATGACTGAAACAACTCCACAATACTAAAAATCTAAAACCAAGAGTAAGCATTATTTGTAATGGGGATAAAGTAGAAACCTTACCAATAAGAGCAAGAATGAAGCAAAAATGTCTATTTTCACTGAAGTTATATATATATATACAGAGAGAGAGAGAGAGAGAGAGAGAGAGAGAGAGAGAGTAGATATATTAGCTGTAGGAATAGGGCAAGGAAAAAATGAAGGAATAATAGTAGACAAAAAGGAAACAAAATTACCTCTCTATTCAGGTGATAAGATGCTATGCTTGGAAAACCATAATCAACTAAAAAGTTAGTTGAAACAATTAATAACTTTAACAAAACTGAAGAATATAAAATAAACATGCATAAATCATCAGTATTTCTATATATTACCAACAAAATGCAGACAGAAGAAATTGGAAGAGAAATTCCATTTAATATATCTGTAGACAATATAAAATACTTGGGAATTTACCTGCAAAGACAAAACCAGCAACTATATAGACACAATTATATAAAACATTTTCCACAAAATAAATTCAGATCAAAACATGGAAATTATGTTCATGGGTAGACTGAGACGATATACTAAAAATTATTATCCTATCTAAGTGAATTTACTTATTCAGTGCTGTATCAATCAAACTAGCAAAGAGTTATTTTATAGAACTAGAAAAAATAATTTAAAATTGATTTGGAAGAACAAAAAATCAAGACTATGATGGGTACCAAAAATCAAGGAAACCAAAGAGGGTAAGGGAATGTGAAGAAACAAGGTCTAGTTATAACAGATTTCAAACTATTACAAATAGGCAATCATCAAAATGATCTGTTACTGGTCACAAATGAGAGTCATGAATCAATGGGATATACTCACTATGCAATATGCCATAGTAAATGACCATAGCAATTTAGTGTTTAATAAATTCAAAGATATAATCACTGGAGGCAAGAACTCAGTATTTAACAAAAATTTCTTGGAAAAATAGAAAATAGCTTGGCAGAAACTAGACATAAACCAATATCTTACACCATATACCAAGATAAGACCAAAATGGACACATAATGGGACATAAAGGGGATATTACAAGCAAAATATGTGGATAAGGGAAGAATTTTGACCAATAAAAAATAAAGGTTAGATAATTACAAGTATGCTTAAAGAGAAACACTTGGCAATAATGAGAAAAAACACTATATTTTAAGTCAAAAGACCTATGTCTTAGTTTCAATTTTTCCAGTAAGTTGATCTTAATCAAGGTTTTGTACTTCCCTGGAACTCAGATTCAAAATGAAGGGTTGAAACTAGACAATTACTAATATCTCCTGCATACTTACCATTCTATGTCTATAGTTGTTATCTAGCTGTGTCTTACTCTTCATGACCTCATTTGGGGTTCTCTTGGCAAAAGTACTAGAGTGGTTTGCCATTTTCCAGATAAAGAAACTGAGGCAAACAGGGTTAAGAGTAACACAGTTATGGTGTGGCTAGGTGGCGCAGTGAATAGAGCGCCGGCCCTGGAGTTAGAAGGACCTGAGTTCGGAGCCGGCCTCAGACACACAAACAAAAACCTAGCCGTGTAACCTTGGGCAAGTTACTTAACCCCAATTGCCCTAAAGGGGTGGCTAGGTGGCGCAGTGAGTAAGAGCGCCGGCCTCGGAGTTGGGATGACCCGAGATCAGATCCGGCCTCAGAAAATGAGCACCCACGCATAAATAATGACTAGCCGTGTAACCTTGAGCAAGTTATTTAACCCCAATTGCTTAAAAAAAAAAAAAAAAGAGTAACACAGTTAGTAAGTGTCTGATTTGAACTCAGGAAGATGAGTCTTCCTGATTCCAGGCCCCATACTCTATGCACTGAGCAACCTAGTTGCCCCAGGGTCAATGTTATAGATTACATGTAATTAAAAAAAGATTTCTCATAAACAAGGCCAATGCAGCCAAAATAGGACAATCTTCAAAAGAAATCAAAGCTATCAAAAAGTCATATTTTTTAAAAAGTCTCTAAATCATTTTTGATTAGAGACAAGTGAAAATTAAAACAACTTTGAGGTATCACCTCACACTTATGAGATTTGCTAACATGACAGAATAGGAAAATGATAAACGCTGGAGGGAGTGTGGGGGAAAAATTGGTTCACTTATGTGCTCTTGAAGGAGTTGTGAACTAGCCCAACCATTCTGGAGAAAAATTTAGAACTATATCCAAAGGGCTATGAAACTGTGTATAGCCTTTGACCCAGCAACACCATTACTCACTCTATATCCTGAAGAGATAAAGGGAAAAAAATACTTATATACACAAAAAAATACTATAGCAGCTCTCTTTGTGGTGGCAAAGAATTGGACATTGAGGGGATGCCCATTAATTGAGAAATGAATGAACAAGTTGTGGTATATGGCTGTAGTGAAATATGTAATAAATGATGAATAGTTTGGTTTCAGAAAATCCTGTGAAGACCTATATGAACTGAAACAAAGTGAAATAAGCAGAACCAGGAAAAGACTGTACAAAATAATGGCTGTATTATGATGATCACCTGTGAAAGATTTTCTATTTTAATCAATACAGTGACCCAAGACATTTCCAAAAGAAAAATAATTAAAAGTGTTATCGATCTCCACACAGAGAACTGATGAATTTTGAGTACAGATTGACAGATACTTTTTTCATTTACTTTATTATTCTTTGTTTTTTTTGCAACATGGTTAATATGTAAATATATTTTGCATGACTTCAATTGTACAACTGATGTGTTACTTGTCTTCTCAAAGTTATTAAAAATGAATGCTAAATAAATAATTTTAATTAAAAAAACAAATCGAGAGGTATGGTATTGAGAGGATAAGCTGTAACTAGTTTATTGCTTAGTCAATATACTTTTATTGAGCATCTATTATATGCCAGGGACTGTGCTAAACTCTGGGGATCTAAAAAAGATGCAAAAGAAAGTCCTTGACCTCAAGTAGCTCACAGTATAATGGGCAGAGTAACTCATGAACATAACCTCCCTCACTCTGGACACTATAGCCTAATATGATGTTAGGAAGGGAGTTGTGGCATAGAGGTAAAAGGGCTGCCTTGGACTCAGGAAGACATTGGGGCAAGCACTACCTCGGAAATACACTTGTTCAAGAAGAATGAATACTGCAGAGGAAAAGAAGACTAATAGATTTGTCAATTTAAAGATCAATGATTATTTCTGAGAAAGCAATTTCTGTTAAGTGAGGAGGTCAGAAGGTAAATAATACTGGGTTAAAGCATGAGAGCTGAGGAAGTAGAAAAATTAGTATAAATGATGTTTTAGAGTTGGCTGAAAAGGAGAGACATTGGGTTCTATTCAGAGATTGGGATCTAATTTTTAAAGTATTTTAAGTAAGTAAATTGATTTAAAGGTATTTTACATAGCCAGGAAAATATACAAATATCATGAAGTGGGTGGGTCACAACACCTCCCAAAAAGAGACTGAATAACTTCCCTCTATAGAGACTTTCATTCTCATGGGTTCTGTAGTCAGAAAACACTTATTCATTCTAGTATCTACAACACTCATGACTATAAAATCAAACACCTACTTATTCATTAGTTCCTCTATTGGACAATTGCTCATTAAGTATTATTATGAGCAAAGTATCCTATTAGGTGCTAAGAAAGATAAAATTATAATATAATTAAGATATGTTCGATACCCAAATTGACTCTTATAGGTTTATGATCAACAATGATTTTGTATTGTCCTTCTACAAGGCAACCTTTTAATGGTTTTATATAGTCGGGTTTAATATCTTTCCCTCACATCTTGTGAAGAAAAGAGTTAAATAAATAAAAATAAAACAACAACCTTGGTGTTATTAAAACTACAAAGAGAATAAAAAGTACATTGCTTAATGGAAATATTCCTTAATTATAATATTCAATTTTGTTTATGGAATATTTTCTCTAAAGATCTTTGCATAACTTTTATAATGTTGCCAAACATTGTCAATCTGACTTACCAAAAGCCAGAGAATACTCATAGCAGGCTGGCCCAAAGAGGAAAAGAAAGGAGAGGGAGAAATACAATGTGTTTGTATGTTTTAATGGGACTAAAAATTCAATGATTTAATGAGTTAAGGGACAAGGAATGAAAAATTATAAAATGGTTTTAATCAAGTCTGAAAATTAGTAGATAGGAATATATCACCATTTGGCTTTCCCTCATTTTTTTTACCCCTTTTGAGTATTCCATAGATATAGCCACCATTCCTATTTCCTCCCCAGCATTTTTTAGGTAAGGTACATAGAGGTTTTTTCTCACAGAGATTTCATCCCAAGCTCTGAATCTCTCTTCACTAAGTTGGCCATTAGCAAATTAACCATTATTTTTATGAAAGTTGATTTTTTAAAAAAATAAGTAGAATGGACAAAATAACTCAAGATCTATACAACGACATGAGCACATTTCTTAGTTTATATAGACAATAGAGTCATATTTGTGCAATTATTTCTTGTCAAGCCACCAAAAATACAGATAAGTGTGGAGAGCAGCATGATTTTATAAATATTACCAAAATCTGGCATGTATGGAAGTAGCATGAGAAGCAAAATTTCAAAATAATTGCTAATACTCTTCCATGTCAGTCTATTGCTGTACAAATGACTCTACGCTAAAAAACAGTCAGATACAGTCCAGAATGCACAACCCCCCCAAACACTAGACCAAATGATCTAAAAATGGCTATTGAATGCATAATGGAAACACTTATTTAGAAATAAATTATAAACAAAACATTGTAAACTAACAGCCACTTGGGAGGGAAATAAGATGTGGAATAACAATTTTTATCCATGAAATGTTCTTTAAAAAAAATCTTCTGATAACTCACAAACGGTAAAGCCATGAATTTATGTATAAGATATAATACACAACAAAGGGATAATTCATATTCAAATCTCATGGTTCTCCATCACATATCCCTCTGTTTATATGTAGATAGTCTTATGAGAAAATGACACCAGGCACAACCAAAATTATGAGACAGCAAGTCAAGCCTGAAGATAATAATTGCTTAGTTCGCACACTGCCAGTGATATTCTTCAGTTTCTGGTCTTGGTGGCCTACATGGCAAATGCATCAGACGAAATAGCAAATTAAAAGGACAGTCTGACTTTCTCCCCTTGAACCACTTAATGAGCCAATAACTATGACAAAAGCATCAACCAATGAAGTTGAAACAAGGAAACAAGACAGAGATAGGAGAAAAACTGATTTTTTTTTAGGTTTTCAAACAAATAAAAGAATGAGTAACATTGAGAATTAATAATTGTTTTCTTTCTTTAAAAAATAGGATTTTAGGTATATTCAATTCTTTGTCCCCTCAGGAGATATTCTAAAACAAAATATGCTAGGAGAAAGTTATCTCTCATATACATTTAACATTATTAGAAATAATTGTATGCTACAGTGTTTTCTTAGGACTAAAGTCAAGGGAGGTGTGGTAAGTCATTTTGCAAAGTTGTTTGTTTCATCCAGATTTTCCCCAGACTGAATTTAGAATAATTTTAACAATTAATCAATGCATGCTTTACTTATTCTCATTCTCTCCACTCCATAAAAGTTCTGTTTACAGTTTCCTCAAATCTAAAATTTCCCTTATTCTTTGCAACACTCAGCAGAGTAATTAATTATGACATTGTTCTCAAACCTAATGCTGGCTGCAGACTGTGCAAAGTGACTGCCTAATATACCAAGCAGTTAAACTCCCTAATTGCTAAATATATTCACCTCACAGTAAAACTGCTATTAGTCGTTTCTTGGCAGGGTGGGGAGGAGTAGAGCTATTTTGGCAGTTCACCTACATCAAGTTTAACATCAAGATGCTTTGGTCTAATAATCTTTAAAAGAGCAACATGATACTTGTTAAGGAATGCCAACTTGAGACTTCATTTTCAGCATAATCAGTGTCAGCAAATGTTCTCCTTTCTTTAAAAAAAAGTTTTAGATTTTAAGGTTTCCCACACTTCCCATATACAAAGCTTGTTTGCCATTGGGAAAGTGGCTTCCCATTCTCACAGCTCAAAACAAGAGATACAAGAGAGTCATAGATGGGTATTATAGAGAAGCTCTGAGAATTTTATACAAGTTCAGGAATTCATGTTAAACCTTTAGATAAAAGGATTTTCTCTGCTTTGTTTTGACACTGTACTATTTCCCTGTAACAAGTGTATAAATCTTTTTCCCCCCACCTGGTTCCTGCCAATCCAAAGTGATGGCAAGGGAGAAAAATGAAGTCTAGATGTTCTTAAGAAAATCTCCTTTTGATGGAGGTTGGTGGGGGCAAGAGGGAAGGGAAGAGAATTTTTCTGTTTTAAATGGGGTAATAATAATATCCTGCCTCACAAGGTTGTTGTGAGGAGCAAAAGATATTCATGTATATATATATATATATATATATATATATATGTGTGTGTGTGTGTATGTATATATATATACATACACACATATATGTATATCTGTGTGTATATACTCACACATATGTAAATCAAATGTACACACACAAATGTACACACAGTGTGTGTGTGTATTTTAAAGTGCTTGGAACATAGTAGACACTATATATGCTTGTTCTCTCACCCCTTATCCCCCATTATGGAGAAGCGATGAGAAAACATTGAGAAATAGATGCATACAGTATAAAAGCGAGACTGGATTGAGGACAAAGGAGATGTTTTGGAACTGGGATCCAGAGTCACTTTTGAGGATATGTCCTACTAGGCATAGTTAGGATATTATAAAACATAATTTATCTTAATATATCAAATATATATAATATATGTATATATAATATATAAAATATACCAATAATGTATTTGGAATATATAATATGCCAAAGGATCATGAAGTACACCTCAGAGTTAATACATCAAAACTATTAGCTTATATTTATATGACAATTTGAGCTGTGTGAATTGATTTCTTCACTATAACTGTATAAGGTAAGTAGTATAATACATTAACATTTAAGGAAACTGAGATTTTAAAGGGGTAAGCAACTTATTTGGATCACCCAGGTGATCCAAGTTGAAGGTCAGAGACAGAATTCAAAGTCAGGTCTACAGACTCTAAGAACTTAACTTCTGGTTCTACGTGGCCTAATTTTTCAGAAAATAAAGCTTCAGATCATCAGTCATTCGGATTCTAAAGTAATGGAGGAAATGTTAGGTATTGATTTTAAGAAGATGGGGACACAAAGAAAAGGCTTTTTCCCTGTTGGTTAGGAAAAGTGTTGCAACCTATACTATTTACTTCAGTATTCAAAGCATCCTTTCTTTCTTTTCTCTTCCTAATCTCCCCAGATCCCATCTCAAAGTCACATTTCACTGACCTATAATAAGAATAATCTTAGAATTGTAGGTTTAGAGTAAGGACAGACCTTTGGAAGCAACCAGACTGTCATTTTACAGATGAGGAAACTGATGCCAAAAAGATTAAGTGACATAGAAAGGAAATAATAAAACTGACCAGAGACAGAAGTGGTAGTCGTTCATGTCTCTTACCCATTGACCCAGGCATATCATCTATTCACCCCCCCAAAAAATGGAAAAAATAAAACATCTCACTTTCCAGAGCTCCACAAAAATCTATCCCCAGTGCAAAGCAGACTATCCTTTTGGCTTTACCAGAGGTTCATGAACTAATGAAAGCTGCTAATGTATTTTGGTGGGACATTTGGGAAGGAGGGGACTTTAACCAGTTTAGGGAATTCCAGATGTGGAAACTTCCTCGACTGAAGCAGTTCAGTCACGTGTTTATAACATGGTTTTAAAGAGGTGACTGAGGCACTGAAGAGTTAAAGATTTGTCCAAGGTCACATAGCTGCTATGTGTTAGAGGCAGGACTTGAACCCAGATCAACATCATTCCAGAGTCAGAACTCTAACTTTTGAGACAATCAACCTTCCATCATAGACAATTTCAAGGATGCTTAAAGAGAAATGGTAGGCGATTGTGAGAAAAAACAACAACAAAACATTACATTTCAAGACAAGAGATGTCTATCTTAGCTTCAATTTTCTGCTAACCAGGCTAGGTGGTCTTAAGCAAGGCTTTGGATATCTCTGGGACTCTGTTGTCAGTGTCAAAATGAAGGGTTCAAGCTAAATAATTATGAATACCTCACACACACATTTCCATGTCTATAGTTGTTGTTCAGTTGTTTTTCAGTTGTGCTTGACTCTCCATGACCCCATTTGGATTTTTCTTGGCACAGATACTGGAGTGGTTTGCCATTTCCTTCTCCAGATCATTTTCCAGATGAAGAAACTGAGGCAAAGAGGGTTAAATATATTGCCCAGGTCAGAGCTAGTAAGTGTCTGAGGCCAGATTTGAACTCAGGATGAAAGTTTTTGTAATGGCAAGGAAAGAAGTACTTAGCACCTTGTTTCATCTACTTAAGTATTTAGCACCTTGCTTGAGCCCATTGTGATTTGAAGGTGGGAGGAACTTGCTGAGGTAACAGGAAAGGGCAGAACACGAAGGAGAACTACCATATATAAGGAGGAGAACAGATGAGACACAGTAGAACTAATAAAGGAAATGGTTGTGGAGGCCAGGCACTCTGTTCTATTGTGTTTGTGATACTTTGTACAGAAGCCTTGGGACTTTACTGGGAGTCCTAAACAAGGATTTTCTTGTCTGTTTACAGAAGTCCTGGAGAAGGGTTTCAGAGGTCCTGGGACTATACTGATGATTTGTGTTGAGTTCTCAAACCTTGTTTGTGGGTCTGTGTTGATTTCACAGGCAGATAGTGAATTGATGATGATGCCAGCAATGTGTATGAATGTTGCTTTGACTCTGTAAAGCTTTGTCTTCTCAGAAACAGTGAAGGACTTGTGGTCGACTGGACCCTGTGAACTTCAGTGTGGAATGGGAACCACATGAGGAACTGGACAAGGAGCTGGATGAGGTGCTCGACAAGTGGCTGGATGAGGATCTGAGAGCTGCCAGCCTGTGAATCCTGGGAGCTGGACCCATGGAAGTAGAACCATGGGATTTGGGAGCCAGCCTCAAGCCAAGATGAAAAGACCTTTCCTTGGGTACTTAATGCTGACTTACTGTGTACCATGATTTACTGTGATCTGGGGTGGGAGAACTTTGTACTCTGTACCTTCTACCCCTTAAGGATGATTGAGTTAAGGATGATTGGAAACTAATCTCCAATGAAGAAGAAAAAAAGGCTTCTTGACTGAGAGATTAGGACAATGTGATCTAGGGGTGGGAAAACTTAGAACTTTGTACTTTGTGTCCCTTAAGGATGATTGGTTTAAGGACTTACTGAATGATATCTTTTGTTTAAAACTATGTGGCCACTTTAAGTGAAAACTATGTGGCCACTTTAATGATAAGTTGTTATGTTATATCATTGTGAATGCTGTACTTTGGTTTCTGAGAATGTTTTGCTTTAGTTTACTGCTGAATAAATAGAGAGTTCACTATACTATGTGATCAGAACCTTTGAACTACTCACAGCAGCAATCCTCAGGAAAGCTACTTGTGTTTGGCTTTACAGTCTTCCCCATGCCTCACACTCTCTGGCACCACCTAGCTGTGCCATATCTACACTAAAAATGCTTTAATTGGGTCATTTATACAATATTCTCTTGGAAGTCTTCTTACATTATTGAAAAACATGTGCATATGTGTCTTTGTGTGTATATATATATACATACATACACACACACACACACACACACACACACACACACACACACACACACACATATATATATATACATGCACCCATAATGGAATGTTCATTCCAAAAGGAGAAGTAAGGAGGAATTGCTTACTAATCTGCCAAAGGATTTAAAAATTTCTGGCAATTGATTCTTACCTTTGGGATAAAGCAGTGTCTACAGATATTGAAGGCAGCTAGGATAGAGTACAAGACCTGGAGTCAGGAAGATTCACCTTCCTGAGTTCAATACTGAGATACTTAATAGCTGTATAACCCTGGGCAAGTCACTTAACCTTATTTGCCTCAGTTTCCTCATCTGAAAAATGAGCTGGAGAAGGAAATGGAAAACAGCACTAGTATCTTGGTCAAAAAGCCCCAAAACGTGTCACAAAGAGTTGGACATGACTGATAAATGACTGAACAACAGAAGATCTTAAGTTTTATTTTAACAGAATTTAAAAGGAAGATTAGAGGTATCAAAGACAAAGTCATTTTCCTTCATCATGTTGCTTAGATTAGACCAGGTATCTTTGTCACCATTTGTCTTTAACAATTGTATAAATTAAGCCATAAATCATTTCATAATATTCAAATAGGAAGGTCAAAAGATATATTCAAATACAAAGAACATTAAAAATTTGAGCACTAAAATGGAGTCTATGGGGGAGGAGGAGAAGGTAGGACAACAATTACACACAAAATTAAATATTTTATATTTCATTATTTGAAACACTATATCATACAGTATATTTATGAGTGGGTATCCTATGCTTATTGAATTCTCCTGATCTACAAGTTTAGAAATGTATATATATATATATATATATATATATATATATATATATATATATATGACCTGCTCTTGACAAACCCATGCTATACTTTTCTAAGTATTAAAACTCTTTCATTTCATAATAATCTCTATAATTTTTGTCAAAAATGAAAGTCAAATTCATTGGCTGGTGCCTTTTTGGATGCACCTTCTTTCTTAAAAAGAAAAAAATCTAAGTTCATTGGATGCCTCTGTTAAGTTTGTCATTAACATGGTAAGCCCTTGAGAGGGAAAGGAGGGCCAGGTTGCCTAAGGAGAGGCAAATTGTCTCAGGTCACAAATGGAACAAGTTAAAGCTTCCACAAGGTCAGAGTGGGAGGAACTCAGAAAATAGCTACTAGACTTCCAGAATTAGTCTTAAAAAAAAAGTCAACATAATACTTCCTCAAATCTAGTGTTATGACCATTTTCCAGTTCAATGGGAATTTTCAAAAATGCCCAACAGTCATATCCACTTGTTCTTTCAATTACTTGTTATATGATTCATGTTGGAGTGTGGGGTGTCTTCAGAGAAGACTAGTACTTCTGGTGTAAGAGCTGCCACACTATTTTTAGGGCTGTTTTTCAACTTTGGTGTTCACCTGATCCACCTAACCATCATGTGTGGCTCCAAGAAATTGTAGCATGCACGGTGGTCACATCCTGATGAATTGTTCCAGTAGATAGGCTAAATCAGGTTGAGGGTAACTGAGGGGTCTCAAACCTGTCAGTGACTTAGAAAGGTGTCCACTCCAAGCACATGAAGACTTCCCCCCATGGAATGGGCAGATGAGAACAATTTCTTCTGACAACCATGAAGGAGACTGAAAGCAGGTACTTGGTTAGACATCGAAGATACCAAGGTCATCCAATGCATCTTGAGCCATCATCAGTCATCTTGACTGACTGTGTCCTGAAGAAAGAGTGAGACTACTTCCTGCAACTCAACCTCACTTAAATCTAATTTACACATGAATCAAAAGAAATTGCCATTACAATTTTACCATATTTACCTATCTCGAGTCCTGTGGTGACAGATAAGTGATGATGAAGCAGGTATGGATACACTGGGAGCTATAATCACAACTCTGCACACAATGAGTCCCAGGTCCTAGAGCCATCTTCTCATGGAAGCAGCAGTAGGACACAGCTCACCTCCTGGTGTGAGGAAGAGGCTAGAGAAAATGCCCTAAAAATTGGCTGCTTGACCAATCCTGGCTTGATTACCACAGAAGGTAGGGATCTCAGCCTGTGGTTGAAGCATAAAAAAAATGTACAAAAGCTTTTCAAAGATGATTCCACTCACCATCAGCACATGTAATGAGCACACACTTATAGAAAACACAAAATCCAATAGACCTGAAACATGAACAGCTCTTTTTTCAAAAGAACTTATTAGGTTATAACATCCAAATTGTAGCCCTGAGTAAAACAAGGCTGGCAAATGAAGGCCAACTTACTGAAGTAGGAACTCAATACGAATTTTTCAAGAGTGACTTTAGTGAAAGGGAGCACCTTAAAGTCAGTGTACGTTTTGCAATCAAAACTAATCCAGTCAACAAACTTATATGCCTACCAACAGGAATGAACAAAGACTCAAGACAAAGCAATTACCACTTGCAGGAAAACACTGTGTTACCATCTTCAGTGTCTATGCTCCCACTGTGGCAAATCCTAATGAAGTCAAAGAAAAATATTATTAATATCTAGAGACCCTTATGATCAATATGCCAAAAGAGGACAAGCTTATGATTCTGGGTGACTTTAATCTTTTCATAGGCTCAGACTACCAAGCATGGCAGGGAGACTTTGGGAGGAATGGAGTTGGAAACAGCAACAACAATAGTCACTCACTACTGAAGACTCATGCATCTCATGACCTTCTCATCACTAACAGTCTTCTGTTTACCTGAATGCAATAAAACTTGCAAATGTACCTTTGCAGCAAACACTGGCATTTAATAGACTATGTGATTGCAAATAGAAGACACAGACAGGATGTGAGAATGACAAAGGCAATGTATGGTGCACAGTGCTGCACTGACCATAGACTTATTCCCTCCAAGCTAAATATTCACATTCAACAAAAGATGCAGCCCCAAGGCAAAATGACTACTAGAAGAATTAATGTTAAGAGTTTAGAGCATTTCTCTGAGTGGGGACAGTTTGTTGCTAACTAGAAGGGATATTGAGCCAAGACATAGTTGGCAACAGCAAAGCAGAAAAAGCAACTTTCAGAGATTTGGAGTATAGCAGTGCATTTATTCATCTGCATCAGAACATTCACAAACATCAAGACTGGTTTGATAAAAATGATGAGGAAATTCAGAAGCCAATAAATTAAAAATGAGAACTCCACAAAATTTACCAGCAGGATAGTTCATCTATCTCTAACAAGGCAGCATTTAATTACATCAAAAGTGAAGTACATTTGAAGCTTAGAGAGATGCAGGATTCTTGGCTCAGTAAGAAGGCAGATGAAATTCAGTTTTATGATGATAGTAACCATCCAAATAACTTTTATGATGCCCTGAAGGCTATTTATGGGCCAAGAACCTCTGAAGTATCTCAACTACATGGTGTTGATGGAGCCACATTGATTAGTGACAGGATTCTAGAGAGATGGACTGAACACTTCCATAGTGTTCTCAACTGACCATCATCATCAATCAATGCTGAAACCATTGACCATTTACCTCAGGTTGAAGTCAATCATTTCCTAGCTGAAGTGCAAACTGAAGAAGAGGTTTTGAATGCTATTAGGCTCCTTTTTGTGTGTCAAAGCATCTCAATTCCAGCTCAGATTTTCAAGGTAGGAGTCCATTGCTCATACAAAGATTGACTGAATTTTTCTGGATTACATGACAAGAGGAGTTTATCTCCTAAGAGTTCAAGGACAAAGACACCTCCATTGTTCATTTTAGTAAAGGTAAATGAAATGACAATCCTGGGCCAGGGGAGTGGTGGGGGAAGACATGCCTTTCTCCTAGTCATTGCTAGCAAGATTCTGGCCAGAGTCCTCCTTAATACACTGATTCTTCACCTGGAAGATGATCATCTACCTGAAAGCCAATATGGCTGCAGAAAGGGCTGAGGAACAGTTGATATGCTGTTTGTTGCCTGAAAACTGCAGGAGAAATGCCAGGAGCAGAACAGAGATCTGTACACTATGTTTGTAGATCTGACCAAGGCCTTTGATACTGTCAGTCTTGAGGGCTTATGGAAAATTATGTCAAAATCTGGTTGCTTAGAAAGCTTCATCAGTATTGTACATCAATTTTGTTATGGCATACTTGCCTGGGGTTCTGGATAATGGATGATGTTCTCATGCTTTCTCAGTCACCAATGGAGTGAAACAAGACAATGTGCTGGCTCCCATGCTTTTTTAGCATGATGTTTTTAGCCATGTTGTCAAATGCCTTCAAAGAGGACAAACACACCATCAAGGTCAGTTACCTCACTGATGGCAAATTCAACTTTAAAAGGCTACAAGCCAATACTAAAGTCAAGGGAGTATTAATGCATGACTTTTTTGTTTGCAGATGATTGTGCATTCAATGCAGCCTCTTAGACTGATATGCATCAAAGTATGGATCAATTATCTGCTGCTTGTGCTAATTTTGACTGAACAATTAACACCAAGAAAGCACAGGTGCTTCATCAGCCAGAACCATACCATCCATACTTGAAACCATTGCTTTAAGCAAATGGAGAAGTTTTGAATATGGTGAATAATTTTATTTACCTCGGTAGTGTACTTTTCAAGAATGTACACTTGATAAAGAGGTTGATACATGCATTAATAGAGCTAGCTCAGTGTTTGGGAGGCTCCAAAAGAAAGTGTTGGAGAAAAGAGGTTTTAGACTGACTACCAAACTGAAGGTCTACAGAGCCATTGTGCTGACCTCATTGTTATGAAACCTGGACAGCTCACCAGCACCATGTCAGGAAACTGAATCAATTCCATTTGAATTGTTTTAGGAAGATTTGGAAGATTACCTGATAGGATAAGGTATCTGACACTGAGGTTCTTTCTCAAACTAAACTGCAAACCATTCAAACTCTACTGCAGAGAGTGCAACTCAAATGGCCTGGCCATGTTGTTTGAATGCCAAACATATATTTGCCAAAAACACTATTTTGTGGATAACTTACAAAGGGCATGGTGGTTCAACATAGTTCACGTGGTGGTCAAAAAAAAGTGATACAAATACATTCTCATGGTCTCTCGTAAGAACTTTGGAATTGATTGTATGACATGAGAGATGCTGGCACAGCACCATTCAGCCTGTCATGCGCTCATCAGAGAAAGTGCTATGCTCTATTAGCAAAACAGAATTGAAGTAACTCAAAAGTAATGTGAGATATGCAAATTTAGAGAATCCACCCCAAATGTTCACATGGACTATTTCTGCTTAACCTATGGTAGAGCATTATGAACTCAAATTGATTTAATCATCCATAGTAAGACACCCTGTAATTTGACCCTAACATAGCAATGTCCCCTTCAAGAATGAAGGACAACAACCATATGGTTCATGTTAATCAATTTATTTTATCCTCATTATGTTCTTTTCTTTGGTAGAGAAGACAGACACAAAATAAGACATACAGTTCTATTGTCTCTTGGTCATCTGTTACCATTATTTCATCCTCTTTCTATAATAGACATTCTTTCTTTGGTTATTTTATTGCCCTTTCAAATTTTTAATGCCCATTTTCTTGCCATTAGCATTAGTCACTAGCCTCACTCTCTTTTACATTTTAGGCATAATTTTTATATTATGGCCTTTCCAAATTTGTGTATCATCCTTGTTTTCTTGCTTTGATCCACTGTGCATATCTTAAATTTAAAATAAAAAAAAACTAACTTAAATTAATCTGTGTTCTGAAACAACTTGCTATTTTTCCCCTCTCCATCACGACAGTTTCATCAAATTTTCTATATTAAAATCATGGCATCTTTTTGCGTTCTGATTTATTTTACTTTTAGTCTATGGAATTCTACCTATGCTTTCTCTTTAAATTCACTTTAGCAAAATTTAGGATTTCAAGCTATAACTTACTTTCCTTCCCTGTGTATCACAAAATTCAAGCGGAAACCATCATTTCTTAAGGTTTTCACTGTTTCATAAAGGCAAACGATAACAACAACAACAAAACAGATCTTCTTTATTAGGCAGAATTAGCAATAGAACATTTTCTTCCCTAGGCTTTGGGGAATGAAAATATGATTTAAAAAGGCAATGATTCGACTTGAAAACATTCACTGAAGATTTCTAAATAGTGATGCGGATATTTTAACCATATAACAGTTCTATACTGAACTTTAATATGTTTCCAAAATATATCATTCTTTAATTCCTACTGAACAGATTGCCTGTAGTTTAAATTTTTCCCCTTTAGGTCTTATATTTTTTCATCTTATATTCAAAAGATCACAAGTTGTTCAAAAATAAGAAAGACAAATTTATAATAATTCAAATTTTTTTTGTATTTGAACCCCAAGAATATATTTATTATTTTACAGAATGTAAATGAACCTACAACCAATTCATAGAAAATTATTTAGGTCAGATTTTTCATTATCACCTTTAAGAGTTTATCTCCTTTGAGATGTGGTAATTAAAAAATGAGACTATAGCTCTCATGTTATTTTGGAAAAACATAATATTCATTCATTTTTTAATTTTACCTAAAAATTAATAGCTTTCTTTACACTCTTTAATTTTTTATAAATTCATTTAATTGACAATTGTTATGTAAGACATTTTTAATCCAGTTTTAATTTTACAACCTTTAATGTTTCTATTATATTCAAATTTTTAAAATACAGTTGTAATAATGACTAATTTATGTTTCAAAAATATGTGAATAACTTCTAGATAAAAAGATTTGTAAATAAAATACTCAATAAAATCTTTTCCATTTTCTTAAGTGTTTGGATTATTATTTTGAATATGGAAAAATAGTTCTTGGTTTGTTTGCTTTGGGGGAAAAGGAGATTTTTGCTTAGATTTTTTTGTGCCAGCAAGGCCCCTACATTATGGGGGGTGGGCTTTTGGAGTCTTAATTTGCCACTAAATAAGTCTTTATTAGCATTCTATTAATCAGAGAGAGAAAAATAAAACCTTTAATGGCTTTCCAATTTTCTTGCTTTTAAGAAGAATCAAAAAATGAAAAATATTCACAGTGGGTGACCCTACAAGATCATCTTCTCCAATCAGATGGTTCTCCAATCAATTGCTTTTGGGAAAGAACAAAAAAAAAAACCTCCATCATCATGCTTAGCTTATTGCTTTGTACCCATAGCTCATGGTAAGCTAAAATATACATAAAATAACAAAGTTTTCATATTAAACAACCTCTCAAATGGTTCCATCAACAGCAGCTTCAAATCACAAATTTGTTTCAGATATAAACCACCTTCTTTTACAGAGTTGCCAATTATAAATCCAAGCTTAGATGAAAACATAACTTAAAAAAACTTAACAGGTTTTCAAACATAAATTTAAAGGGCTTTTATGGCATATGGTAACAACCTTCTAAAGTGAGAAGAGAGCGGCTAACTGTAAACTCTCTCTTTAATATGATTCATTGAGACATATTATTGTAAAACTTTTAAAGCATCTTAGAGGCAATGGCAGTATTTCATCAAATGTGAAGCAACTTGCTCCTTTCAATGGAGACATTAAAATCTTAGGAGCTACTATTGAATAGGAGGCTGAAGGCAACAATAAAACATATTGAATTAAGAACATTCATCTGTATTCCAAGTGTGTTCATATTTTTTTTAAATTACATATTTTGAGCTATTGGCTTCTTGACAGCTCTTGTTCCTTTCACTTCTCTTGTGTTTATTGCACATCTTTATGGAGAAATTAAAATTATTATAAGGGGAAAGTATTAATAGAATATAATCTAGTAAATCTCTGAGAACAAGACTAGTACTGTTACAACTATATTGTTTTGATGCACGAAATGAAGTCCAATGTTCATAAAGACTGAATGGGGCTTCCAAGTCTAGGTGACTTACTCAAAGAAAGGAGCTTATTAACTGAAAGGCGGAGTGGTCATAAATTGAAGTAAAATTTCTACAAAAATTTTTACTTTATGTTAATATGTATATAACTGAGTTTATTTTATTTTATAGCTGTATAGAAACTTTTCCTGTAATCATTTTTATACATTTTCCCATATTAAAATATGAATCAGAAACATTCCTTTCATTTGCATTTTATTCAATTTACTATTCAAGTTCTTATGGGCTATCAGTGGGCAGAAAATGATTGTCGTAGTTTGAAGGAAATAGTGACTGATGGCATGTCTTGAGTTATTCTTTATACATACATAAATATATACATATACATACACATATGTACACATATAATATGTGTATGTATATATATATGAGTTAAGCAGAAAATATGCATAAATAGAGGTGTGTTGGTGGGTGTATATTTCATTTTCAACAATTGGCCAATGTCCAACATTGGCATGAGGTGAACGTTTAATGTAAATCAAAAGAGCAGAAAATACTCCCTTGAATTTTAAATGCACTTTTAATTTCACAACTGCATCCTTCTCGATTGAACTAATAAGCAAACTATTCATACTTCAAACAGATGATTGCCCCTTTTCAGTTTAAATTGAATATTAGTGAACCCTTCCAGATAATGTTAAAACAACAGCAATAACTCAAAAATAGCTCTTATTTATACAGCACTTTGAGGTCTGTCATGTTCCTTACATATTTTATCTCATCTCATTCTCACAAGAAATTGAAGGTCAGAACTAGTCATTTGTCCTGGGTCACATAACTAGCAACCGTCAGGAACAGAATTCAAACCCAGGTCTTCCTGATTCTAAATCCACTATTCTGTCCACTGTAACACAGTGTGATAGGCATTAGCCTCTTATTGAACATTAATTGCTACATGTGTGTTATCTTGGTTCCACTTGTTTCATTCTGCATCTGCTTATCTAGGTTTTCCCATGATTCCTCGATCTCTATTTCCCCATTTCTTATAGCACATTAGAACTTCATCACATTAACATGTCACAGTTTTGTGAGCTCTTCTTTAAAAACTGCCTTCAGTCTCCATATCCTGTTCAATCAATCAACAGTCAGTCAATCAACAAATATTTATTAAGTGCTTGCTATGTGCTAGGCTCTGTGTTGCACTCCTGGACATAATAAAAAGCAAAACTAGTGAGTGTTGTTTTAAGTACATTCAGTTGTGCAAATCCTCCTCCTTGAGGGAGGATTTAGATTTGGGAATTAGCCCAAAGGCATTCATGAACAAGTTAGGTGAACACAGGGGGAAAATAAAGGGTCAGGATCAAAGAATGAGACTGACTTTGTTAGTTAGCTTTTAAACTGTCTTGTATGGCTATGTGAAAAAGTGCCTACCTAAAAATGCTCTTAGTAAAAGCAGCATCAAAAGTACATGTTTTTAGATATGTTTTCTATAGAAAAATTAAGTCTATGGGAAATAAGATGAGAGAGTCATTAGAACACAGCCAAATGTAAAGTGCAAATTAGATGGTTATGGAGTCCATTCGATTTGACCAAGCTTAAATTCTTTGGTCAATTAATTAGAAGACAGAATTCATTGGAAAAGCCTTTGATGTTGGGAATAATTGAAGGCAAAAGGAGGAGATGAAGAAGGAGAAGATAAATAGTGTCATGGAAGCAATTAACATGAGTTTGGACAAATTTCAGGAGACAGTGGAACTTAGAAGGTACCTGGGGTCATGAAGGGTCAGGCATGGTTGAATGACTGAACAACAACAAATTTTTAGGTAGGCAGATATTGAACTTAAATCTTGATCATAGTTTTCTGGGTTCCTTGATATGAAAAGAAACTTACAGAGTCCTAGGTTTTGGAAGGCAGTGGTCAAAAGGAAATTATTTTTTAAACTATAGTTGGTTGATGTACAGAGCAGTGCAAGGCAAAAACCATCATTTCTTTGTGACAAGCTGACACCAGTCTGAACCAGAAGAAGTCAACTTATCAATGTCCTGCCTAAAGTGTTATTATGGCATGAAGTGGCAAAAGTGATGCAGTAAATATTAATAAAGAAAATGAACATTTAAGGTACAAAACTAAATTTGTTCCTCTTTTAAATGGCATGGCATGCTGTTCTATCTTCAGCCTTGTTCCTTAAAAGAATTAATCAGTTCAATTCAGGGGAACTTCTACAGACATCAAACGTAGGGAATTCATTTTGTTTTCCTGGTCCACAAATCAAATGTAATATGTGAATAGAATTTTTATTCAATTTTAAAAATAGACTCTTATGGTTTGGAAAAAAAAAATCCATCACCCAACAGTTCACTTTCTGGTGATGACCCTTTCTGCAGTTAGTTGGGCTCATCCTTGGGCAGTATACATAGCCTGTCACCAGGACCAAACTTGAAGCTCTCTTTGCTCAATAGAACTAGCAAAAACTTGTGCTTCATTTGGCATCGTCTTAGAGAACCTAGCTTGGCCTCCACATAAAATGATGAATCAGAGTAGTCCTTTTCATCCCAAGCTACTCATTGTCACAAAATCCCAATGTTTAAACACCGTGATACTATACTGTTATACATCCTCAAAACTCCCATCTTAGAAGAATCACAGTTCCAGGTGACTGAGAGAACAAGGAGAAGAGTAGGCATGTTCAGGGTGGTACAGGTTATAGGATCCCCAGAAGGCAATGGAAAGACATATGGGAGCTATACGTAGGGAACAAGATTGAACTTATGATTTTATTAAAGGATGGAACTCTCAGATGAGGAAACTCCCTTGGCCAATGAAGGCTGGCACCTCCCCTGTAACCTAGAGAGTTAGAAAGTAACCTAGGTTACTGAAAGGTTAAATCCTTGCCCAGGCTCATGCAGCCAATATGCATCAAAGTCAGAACCTGTTCTCTTGGAAGCCATCTCTCTATCCTACTACACTGTTTCTCTGGGATTATTGGCTATAGAATACTACCAGTGATAAGTTGTGCATACAAGTAGTATAAAAGATATCATAAAAGACCCTTAAAAATTCCATCAAGAAGGTAGAGGGAATGTACAAGATGTCAGGAAGGCAGAAGGAGAGCTCTAGTGATACAGTGAGCTGCATCACACATTAGAAAAACCTAAGGAAAGTCTTCAGTATAGATAGGTCCTCTCTATATGATCTATGTATGGAAAGGCGTGGCCAAGATACAAGATCAGAAGGCATGGTTGGGCCCTTATTTATACCAATCAAAGGAATCTAAAAACTAGTGAGACAGAGAGTATATGTTGAAGGGCATTGGGAATAATTTCAATTCATTTCATTGAGTGTTTATTAAGTGCTGAGGATACCACTGTTCTGGGCACTGCAGACACAGAATAGAGTCAGGAAGTCTTTCCTGGCCTTAAAGAGTTTATAAATAAGTAGATGGGGATAATTCATATACACAAATATTACAATGAAACCTAAATATGCAAAAGAAAGAACAAAGTTAAATTCTGTGATACATCCAGGTGGAGAGTATCATAGAATGCTTCATGAAGGAATCCAACAGGAAGATATGGGACATAGGAAAAATACATAAGATAATAAGAAGGATGGCATAAAGTTGGGAGAGGAAAAGATAAGAACTGTACATCATGAACAATGAGATTTAGCTAAGGTATAAAGTATCCCCAGGGGAATTGTGCAAGAAAATTCAAAGACAGGATGGGGCAAATGATGATGGGCCTCAATGCCAAAATAAATCATGTGTCACCCTGTATTTTAGAGGTAGGGAGCCACTGATAGTTTTGAATTAAAGAATGATGTTTTAAAGCAATGCATTAGAAAATTTATTCTCGTAGTGGTATGTAGGCTGGATAGGAAAGTGGATAGACTAGAGACCAACAAAAGAAGCTTTCTGAGGCCATAATAATCATATTGATATGAGTTAGTGAATATGGGACTAAAAAGGAGACCGATGAAAGAGAGCTAGGCAGAGGTAGACTCAACACGACTAGAAAACAGACTGCATGTGGAGGTGAGGGAAGAAAAATGGGAGAGCAAAATATTGGTGATTTTATCTGAGTGAAGAATTCCATTCTGATTGTAGGAGTGTCCTCCTCCAGCAGAGATCACACATCCCATCCTAAAGCAACCCAGATCGGCCCTAAAGCATTGCCTGAGGCCCATAGAGGTTAAGTCAGGGTCACACAACTGAGAAGTGTCCTATAGCCTGAGTTTTCCTAATGCCAAGCCCAGTACTTATTCACTATGCTATTTGCCTCTTATAATAACCACTTTTTTGCATAATGATTATAATTAAATCCAAGTATTCTCAAAAGATGTAAAACTAAGGGACTTCAATAGCAAAATGACTGTATTGTTAAATACCTAATTTATTGCAAAAGAAAATACAAGCAATTTTAATATAGTTCTTACATCATACTTTTTATTCTCAGCACTTAAAATTTAAAACCATCAACTTCTTAATTTTCACAATGTCCCTCTAAGGCAAGTAGGTGGCATTTATCACCCTCTTTCCCAATGAAGAAATGCATTAGGTAACTGGCTAACTCACCTAGTTAATGATAGAATTAGTACTCTGTTTAGCAGGCCAGGCTGCCCAGTTAGTTTACATCATTTGTTAGTCTGAAATCAAACATGCCAGTCAGTTGAACAGCTAGCATGGTTACCTCTGTGAAGTAACAGGAATACTATCACACTGAAATGTCAACATTGGGAGAGAATGATGAACCCACACCTTTATCTAATATTCAGTCAAGGGATATGCCTTAACTATGCCTATTAGTAATTATAGAGTTGCTTCCATCCATCACCTGTTCATTCACCTATAAGAAATGATTTTGTGGTTTGGGTCCAATTTCTTAGTTGCATCACAAAAGCCCCTCCATCATTACCTAACACTTGAGTCCCAGTAGAGGGAATAAGGAATGAATGGACATAAAGATTTGACTCCCCAGTAACCTTTCAAGGTTCTTGCCTCTGCAGAATCACATTCAAATGTGTTAGGAGAGCTGCTTATACAGAGACTGTCCTAAGGTTTCAGCTCTGAAAATGAACAAAAGATTTATATTTCTAGTCACATTATCTAGGTACATTTCACTTAAATTGGTTTTATTAAAAATGAGGAAAAATAAAAATTTAGAATCCCCAACTAGACAATCTCTCCTTGTCATTTGGATGAGCCTAAAGTTCACTAATTACCTTGGCAATTAAACTCAAGACCCTGCCAGTTGTATCCAGCATCAAAGTTCCCATAATGTCATGCTACCTTACTTTCAGTATTTCTTTAAAAAAATGAATAGAAAGGACTGGAGGAGAGATTTAATTGATAACATTAGAAACATCCCACATTTTTCTGATTGCAGCAGGTTATTTCTGCTTGACCCATTACTTTGGCAGGGATTCACTCCATTTAAGTGTATTTTTCATTCTCCCACCCATTCTGAAAGCAAAGAAGAGGTTTACTGCATGGTATAAATATGTAATATGAAAGCTATGCTAGCTGTCAGAGAATATTCCAGGGCTTAATGACAGTTTTCAAAATGTAAGGTTTGCAGATCTCAGATACCACAGGTACCTCTGCCAATGAGAGGAAGTCATGCTGCTGCTGTATTGATTTGAATATTTCAGTATTTTAAGCTATTTGCATCCATCCAAGGCTAACCAGAGCCTGAAATCTCAGAGTAAGTGCTCCTTACAAACCTTGTTTCAGAGTCACAAAGGAATAGAGTCAAAAGCAGAGACTGAGTGAAAAGCCCTTACCAGAATATCAGCCCACTCAAAGTGACAAAAAAAGACGTTGTCAAAAAACAAAAGTTGTCCTACTTTTCCAAGTCAGGTGAAAACAAACAAAAAAAAGAAACCAATGAAACATTCTCTCACCAAAAAGAGGGCAAGAAATATTTCCCTAGACCACAAAAGAGTATCAAAACTTAACACATTCTGACAATTCAACATAAATTTAAAATTAAACTTTTTAGACAGTTACCACCCTGAACAACTAATTAGAATGCTGCCCTTAAGAGCCTGTCCAGTATGTCCCATTAACAATTTTCAAGGGACAGCTGTGAAATTCTGCTAGAAACAGAAACTTTTCATAAAATTGAATTTTATGACTATTATAATCTATGGTATGATTTTTATTATTTAATACCTAGAAGTCTACTTACCCTTGTAATTTATAAGTACATTTCCTGTCAAGGAAATTCAAGTTATTAGTATAATATACTGACATTAACTTAAAGCAGATATTAAAGTAGTATTAAAATTAAAAATTTTTCATGAGACTTTTAGCTTCATATGTCTCTGTTTTACTCTTCTTTCAGGAGTCTAATAGTTAAAGGGATTCTGTATTTCCCTTCTCTCTATGCTGTTGTTCCATTTCTGATTCTCATTACCCTAGTGTCTCCAAAAATGGATAACAGAAAATTTAAAAAAAGAAGAAAGGGAAAGAAAAAGAATATTAGGGCCTAACTCCATGAAACCCTGTCTTATTTAAGATCTGTTTATTTTTGAAAGTGCTTGACAGATTCGTATGCTGCACTTAAAATTAATGATCAGTAAGATGAGTTTAAGATGGTAAGCCTTAATTAAAAAAAAGATTCATTACTTCAAATATGGTAAGGAATTGCATTAAGAGCAAAACATAATGCTCTGTAGAATATTAAGACCTTTTAAGTCCAGTACATGTGTGGAATACTACATAAAGGCAGCCAATTTAAATGCCTCCACTGCCTTTATGCTTGAAGAAACTTCCAACCTCACATCAAATCAGTACATTTGTGATATTTCAAGTTAGAAAAGTAGAGTTCAGCTAATATCAGCAATTCGGTTTCCAAGTTTTGTTATCCTCCTTTTCTACAAAAGAGGATTGATACTCACCCCAACTTAGAAAATATATGGAAATACTGTGACAAAAGTATCAAAGCTGAAATTCTGTGGATGATATTGTAGCTAAAGTTCTTCAAGAGTGATCCTATCTATGCTATGTGCAAAACGTAATAGATATTTTATTCTATTTATTTTGCCTCTTAATTCTGTGTGATTAATTCTGAAGACCAAAAATGAGGCTTTATGCTCCTGTGACAGCTCAGAAGCAGCCATAGACATCTTAAGGACTCTAGAAATGTTACTTCCTATCAGTCAGTCAATAAACCTTGGAGTTCCTACTATGTGCTAGGCAGTGGGGATACAAATCAAGGTAAAAGACAGTCCCTGCCATCGAGGAGCTCACAATTTAATGGGGGAGATAACAAGCAAATAAATACGTACAAACAAGCTATATAAAGGATAAATAGAAAGCAATTAAAAGAGAGAAGGCAGTAGAATTTAGAGGATTGGGAAAGGTTTTCCATAGAAAAGAAGATTTAAGTTAGGGACTTAAAGGAAGCCAGGGAAGTTAGGAGGCAGGGATGAAGAGGGAGAACATTCCAGAAATGGGGACTAGCCAGAAAAAAAAATATGTGGAGCTGAAAGTTGGAGTGTTTTGATATTCACATGTGAGAGTTATGTAACTCCATCTAATTTCAAAACACTAAGAAACTATCAGGGTACTTATTTTTAAAATATGCAATGAATAGGAAAGTTAGAGATCACCAGAAATTATTTTAAGTTGAAAAATATGACAAAAAATTTAATCTAAAAACAAAAGATTAGAGAGTTGGAAAACAATGGATTCAATAGTATTCATTTGCTTTTTGCTGTTTTATCTGTGCCATCACCTTGGCTGAAAGCTGGAATGTGCTACATCTTTATCTAAACGTGGATGGATTCTGATTGCATTTTTTTAAATGCACTTCAACTGAATTGATTTTTTCCCATCGTTTAAAACATCAAGGCACTTCTTGATGTTTATTCTTTAAATCTTCTATTCCTCTTCTATGATTACACAAAGGGACCAGGTAAAATGTAAATGAGTGACAGTGAACAGTAGTGAAATAAACAGAATGACACCATCTACAATGGCCAGGGATTGTTCTCACCTTTAGCTATAACTTAAAAGGTCTTAATATTCTACAGAGCATTATGTCTTGCTCTTAATTTTCTAGGAGGTGACTAAGAAAAGGCTTATCCATGTTTAAAAGCTCTCCTGAAGAAATACAAGAGGTATGGGAAAATAAATGAGTTCTTTCTCAGATTGGCATAAACAAAATTTAGAATCTGGACACAAGAAAAAGAGAAAAATGAAGACTATTCCTGAAAAATGAGTTTCTTTCATATTTTAGAATTTCCAGATTTCTTTCTTCCAATCTATTTACCAAGCTGCACATTATGCCATTTAACTGTCTCTCCATTTCCTCATTAGAAACTCTTGGTTTTATGAACCTAGAAAGGAAAAGGATAGGGTTGGCTAGGTGGCACAATGAGTAACTCATCGGCCCTGGAGTCAGAAGGACCTGAGTTCGGATCCGGCCTCAGACACTTAACACACACAAACAAAAACCTAGCAGTGTGACCTTGGGCAAGTTGCCCTCCAAAAAAAAGGTGAAAAAAAAGGAAAGGAAAATAACAATTGGAGAGTCATCACATTAAGATGTACGCTGCTAGCAACCTTGCATTTCTTTTTTTTTCTTTTCTTTTCTTTATTTCTTTTTTTTTTTAAGCAATTGGGGTTAAGTAACTTGCTCAAGGTTACATGGCTAGTCATTATTTATATGTGGGTGCTCATTTTCTGAGGCCGAATTTGATCTCGGGTCATCCCAACTCCGAGGCCGGCACTCTTACTCATTGCGCCACCTAGCTGCCCCTTTTAGGTCAATTGGGGTTAAGTAACTTGCCCAAGGTCACAGGGCTAGGTTTTTGTTTGTGTGGGTTAAGTGTCTGAGGCCGGATCCGAACTCAGGTCCTTCTGACTCCAGGGCCGGCGCTCTACTCACTGCACCACCTAGCTGCCCCACAACCTTGCATTTCTAATCCCAGAAACATTGATGGCAGAAGGCAGTGATTCCTGGAATGTTGTTACACTACTTGGTAATGTGTTCAACCCTGTGACAACCCTGGAAGAAAATAAATTTGGGGAGGTTAGAACTTTCAGAAAGGGCACTAAAACAGCCTCACAAGCAGATAAAGATGACATGAGAAGAACTCTGAAGGCATATCCATGGTTGAAAGTTCCCAAATCCTCCTAACATACAGAGGACAAAAACCTAGCAGGAGTTAGGACCTCTGTACATGTCAGCATGATAAGAATCAACTCTCTTATGATTGAATTTTTAAAAAAATTCACTTGGCAACATTCCTTCACAAAAATCTGAAAGCTGCTCCCTGCTTCGTATCAATATGGCATTTTGGGGAGAATGCAAAAGCATTTATGAGGAGGGCTGGTAAAACTAATAATTTGTTTATGTGGAAAATTTTTTCCAGAATAGCGCACTGGGGAAACATCTCCAAAATTAAATAGCATAAAGGCAAATAGCAGCCTTCTTGTTTCTTTCTTGACCACAGATGCAAAGGCTCTATAAATTCTCCAGAGCATGGTACTGTCAATCACAAATAGCCCCCATTTAAAATCAATTCTGGAACCAAGTCTCACGTGGCATCATGCCAGGAAACTACGTACTTATAACCTGCAACTTCTGATTCCCCTCAAGGGAGCGTGGTTAGCGCCAATGTCTTGTTGCCCCTCGTCTAGCCTGGTATGTTTGTGGCTACAGTTTATGCCACTTCATGGGAGAATAAGAGCTTTCTTAGTGTCTACTTTGGTAGGTACAGATAAGTACTGTAGTTGGAGGCTGGGCATCTGAACTCAAGGAAAATAGAAGAGAAGGCTACATTGATCGAAAACTTTCTGGATCCAGTTCCTTCCCTTGTATAAGCCTGAAAATTAGCCTATTTCCACAGCCCAGATGGAAAAAGAAGGGTGTAAGAGGGACAATGAAAATTAGCAGATGACCTAAAGGATTTATTGCATACTGCACTTTTCCCCTTCCATCCTTTTCCTTTGATGAGAATTTGAGTTCATAGGGCTTACTAAATAAATGTGATGCTGACATTATTTGAGCTCAATGTTCTGTGTAGGGATTGACTAGCAAGAAGCAAAGGATCACAACCTTGTCATTATTCTCTTTCTCTTCTACCCTAAATATTCAATCAGCTTCCACATCTTGTCATTTCTACCTCTACGATGTCTCTTAAATCTGTCTTCTTTCCACTACTCCTATGATTAACTCTGTCATTTAATTAGTCAAGTCAATAAAAATTTTTAGGTACCTACTATGTGCCAGGTACTGTGCTAAGCACTGAGTATATAAAAAGAGGCAAAAGACAGTTCCTACTCTCAAGGACTTCTGTCACCTTTCTCGTGGACCAGTATAATAGTGTCCTAATTGGTTTTCTTGCCTCATCTTTCCTCTTTTTTTTTAATCAATCCACTCCCTGGCTGCCAGTGACTTTTATAAAATTCAGTTCTCATCATGTCACTTCCCCCTCAATAATGCTCAATGATTCCCAATTGCCTCTAGGATCAAATTGTTTCTGCTTAGCTTTAAACATGCTTTATAACCTGGCCCCACCAGACTCTTCCAAAGTCAGTATACATTATTCACTTTCCCACACTGTGTTGCAGCCAAATAGACCTTTCTTCTGTTCCCTTCGAACACTTAACTCTCTTCTCACTGTTTTCGTACCTGGAATACACTTCTACCACCCTTCAGTTTAGGAGCCCCCCTTGTTGGCCCCTGGAGGGGAAAAAGTCCCCAAAACACACTTTGAAGTCTAACCTACATCATTAACATTTTATCCATCACTTACTTGAGGCTAGACAATCAACGAAATTATTAATCAAATCATATCTGTAGAATTTGCCAGATTTCTAAAGTGGAAATGCTCACGCTGAAAATTTAACAAGTGGTTCTCATGCTACACACCTCTAGTTTCCTTCAAAATTTTGATCAAGAAAAATATTCTACATGAAGCCCTTCTAGATCCCTAGTCCAACCCTAGCTTCTAATGCCCTTGCCTATTATATCTTTTATCCATTTTGCATATTTCATATTCTTATTTATTCAGTGTATGTACACATTGTCTCTCTTGATAGAATGGAGCATCATTAGGGTGCTTCTTCTTCCTTCTTCTTCATCCTTCTTCTTCTCCTCCTCCTCCTCCTTTTCTTCCTCCTTCTTCTTCTTCTCCCCTTCTCTTTCTCCTGCTTCTTCTTCTCCTTCTCTTTCCTGAAACAGTGTTCAGAATATACTAAACATTTTATAAATACATGGTGATTGATGGATTGAAGGGACCCTAGTGATTATCTAGGTCAACATTCTCATTGTACAGATGGCCCAGAGATGTAAAGGGGCTTGCACAAAGTCCCATGGGTAACAAATAGTGTAGTCATATTGAATTCATAGGATTCTGGTCTTCTGACGAGTACTCTTTTGATAACCCCTTAGTTGCTAATGTGAATAAATGTGAATGGATTAAAATTTTAGGCAGCTGGTTGTTCAACGAATAGAGTGCTGACCCTGAAGTCAGTATGATTTAAGTTCAAATCCAGCCTCAGATACTTACTGGCTATGAACTTACTGGGCCAGTCACTTAACCTAAGTTTGCCTCCATATCCTCAATTTTAACATAGGGATAACAATAGCACCTACTTGAAGATTATTGTGAGCATTAAATAAGATAATATTTGTAAAAGTAATTAGTGTGGTATCTGGCACATAATAGGTGTTATATAAATGTTTATTTCCTTACCTCCAAATATTTCTCTAAGGACTATTCCCTCTCTCTGGATTTTCTCTCCTCCCTGATTTTTGAAAACACTGCACTTCCTTGGCTCTTCTACTTCTCTGATCACTCCTCCATCTCCTTTGCTAAAATAACATCCATTGACCACTCCCTAAACTCATGTATTCACCAAAGTTGTGTCCCAGGGTTGTCTGGGTTTTTTTTTTTCTATATCTTCCCTCTTGAAGATGTTCAATTAACATCTCTCTCACTACAAATGACCAGGAATTTCTATATCCAGTCTATGACTCTCTACTGAGTTCCAGTCTTTTCTCACAAATTTCCCACTAGATATCTCTACCTGCATATCTTATCAAAATCTCAAGCACATGTTCCAAATGAAATCCATTTTCATTCACATTAAGCTCTTAAACCATTTTCCTATAAACTTCCTTATTTCTCTTGAAAGAACCACAATCTGCCTAGTCACCTAGGTCCATAAGCTATAAATGATCCTCAGTCCCCCTCCCTCCTTACCTCCCCTTAAATTTCCAAAGCAGTTGACAAGTCTTGTCAGGCTGTCTCCATAGTAGCTCATATCCATTGCCTTTTCTCCACTTAAAGGGCCACCACCCTAGTTCAAGCCCACATCATTTGTCATCTGAGCTCTTGCAATAGCTTATTAATTGGTATCCTTGCTTCCCATTTTCCCAATTGACAATCCCTCCACCAAAGAACTGCCATAATAGTCTTCTTAAAACATAATCATGCCACTTCCCTGCTCAAGGATCTTTCACGGTTCCCATCCATTCCAATAAATATTTATTAAGTTCCTGCTATGTGCAAGATATTATATTAGGCACTGCAAATAAAAAAAAGATAAAAGAAAAAATTCTTCCTAGTTTTGAAACTAATGTGGGGTTTATTTTATGATTTTGAAAAGAAATTTTAGACGTATATAATGGAGATTCATGGTTTTCTATGAAATTGTCTTTTTCTGTTCTTCTTTGTAGATGGAAATGCTCACATTTGTCATGGTTGCCAAGATAAGAATGACAAAACATACATTTATAATAAGTAATATTTTAAAAATAAAAACTAGCTTTACCTTCAAATAGCTCTTTTGGCTCTAGAATAAAATGCAAACTCCTCAACTTGACATTGAAAGTCCTTCACAACCTGCCTTCAGTTTCCCTTTCCACACTTTTTGACATGACTTCTTTATATCAACTTTAAATTCCAGCCAAACAAATTAGCTACTGGTCATTCCCTTAAAACAATATGCTATCTCCTACCTCTTCATCTTTGCACAAGCTTCTCTCCTTTGCCGAAATATATTCCTTTTGAGAATCTTTAGCTTTTTTCATGATCCCTTTAGTTGCTGGTGCTCTCCCCTGCAATATGGCTATGTATTTTAGCTCCTAAGCTTCAAGCCCAGTGCCTTGTAGGCCTTAATAAAATCAAGTTAAATTTTTCTTATAATTCTCCTACTGCATTGGAGGTAGCAGGGGCTGAACAACTTCTTTGAATCTTCTTGGTATTATGTGTGTATTATATTCTGCCAACAGGAAATAAACTCTTCTTTAGTTTTTCTTTTTATATCCCCAAAACCTAACAAAATTCTTAGCACATGGGAATTTGTTGTTGCAATTGTTAAATAGATGCAAAGAAATCTATGAACCAGGTCTAGAGATACCGTCTCAGGACAAAAAAAAATTAAAATCCTTTGAAAAATGAAGCACACAGAACTGATCTCAGCAAATTAAGCAATCTTGAGTGAGATCATATTTTCTCCTTTATTCTGAGAAAGGGGACAGGCACCTAAATTTGGAGTTATAAATGGCTCTGTACTGGCACGCATATTACTTTAGAACCTAGAAAATTAGGGTAACATTTCTTTTTTCAAAATCCATTCTGTTGGACAAGTCCTTTATTTCTCCACTAAGACTTAAGCTAACCCGGATTCAGGCCACACTCACTAGATGGGTTTAAAGGGCTTTACATGAAGCGCAGTTTATATTGAATTTCTTTGTTTCTTGTTTTGAGGGTCCCTAAAGACATAGTAACTACAAAGCAACCCTGAGTAACAGGAATGTTGGAACAGATGTTATTTAGGCATTTTCACATAATAAAGACTTCTAAGAATCCCCAATGCCCAATTATCTAAACAGTTATTCTTAAGTTTTCATTCAATGCATGATAAATGTAGTCAATATTGGCTGGAAAAAAACCTCAATTACTTAGTTTGCAGGTGATGTCAATCAAAGTAGACACACAAACACTTAGGGTATCTTTTTATTTCACAGGGTCCTGATAAGCAAGTAACCCAGCTCTGGGCTTACATGATACCAATTAGTCATGTAATAAATGCTATGTTCTCAGAAGGAAATTATCTGATTATTTGAGCATTACAATTCCAAAGCTTTATCCTCAGATCTAGACATTGCATGTTCCTTGATAACATATCTCATATGCACTCTTATCTCTCTCTCTCTCTTTCTCAACCTTCCATCTCATTATAAGACAGTAATGCACCATGTATGTGAGACAGTGACATGGTACCACTACTACCACTCTTTGCTATGTTTCTTTAACAATCCAGGGAATGAGGATCAATTACAACCTGGAATACTATCTATCTTTGCTCTGGATGAAAAATGCAATATTATTAAACGATATAATTTAGCTTTCATTAAACATGTAATTTCAAAAAAAGAAAGGAAATCAGGAGAGAGGAAGGAATGAAGGAAGAAAGATGCGAGGGAAAAAAAAGAAACAGAAAAGGCATTTGCACAAGGACAGAATTTGGCACCAAGATGTTTTATATCTATAATATTTTCTCCAAAGTACTTCCTATTCATGCCCTTACATCCTTGCTCCTAAGCTCTTTATGACCTGACAGTAATATAAGACTGACATCAAAATACAAGAATTTGCAAGTCAAGACCAAGCCTAGTTTAGAGATCCAAGATTTTCAGATTATATAAACAGGCAACAAATGACTTTTATACTTCTTGGATAATGTGTTAAGAGAAACTAGATTGGCTTAAAGGCAGACAAATAACCTTTGGTGTCAGGAATATAGATCTGATTGTTGACAGCTATCTACATATCAGCTAAAATTCCCCTCTGAAAGACATTTAAAAGCATATAAATGAGGAGTCAGAAATTAATAACCCTTTCTCTCTACTGCCCACTCTCTCCCAGATAAAAGGTGGAGGAGTAATGGAAGAAATTCTTGATAAATGAATCCTTTCAATGCCACTCAAAATTCAACCTTGAAGATTTGTGTTTGTGGTAGCTTCATCATGATTGACAGAAAAAGAATGTGAGGTAACAAGAATCTAACATTCCCAGAGTCTCCTGAAATAGTGAAAATGATGAGTTCATTTTTATTAGTGCATTTGTTTTGTTCTGTTTTATTTTGTTTGAGGGTTTTTTTTGGGGGGGAGTGGAATTGATAATCATCTATAAGTTCAGTAATGAAAGATCTATATAAAATAGGTACCTTCTACAAGTTAGGATGGTGATTTAGTTCTTTTTTATACATGCAATTGTTCAATGGAGTGGTAGAGATTTCTGTTAACACTCCATTAACAGATCTCATTAAATAAGCCACAACCTGGGATACAAGAACACTGGGATTTTCTCCTTTAGTATCTTCATTCCTTACACTCCATACCTTGCAGGGACTTCCTGAGTCAACATTATGCCCACGGCTATAAGAAGGTATGGAAAGCCCAGTACTCCTCTGCCAACTTCCCTTCAACCCGTTCAACTTTTCTGACAGACTGCCCTTCCAAATTACATAGCATGCATTCCTGGGACTCATCAATAAGCCTCTTTTTTTCATGTGTGGAAGTATGAAATTAAGGGATACAGAAATCTCTGATTGATATTCCTCCCATTCTTCCCCACCCCTTTTAATATTCACTGACCAAGCCAATCATGGAAAAGAACTACCATTCCCTGACTGACAGGCAACAAGGTAGAAGTACTGGCTCTGGAATCAAAAGCCATAAGTTCAGATCCACCTTGGAGGTTAACTACCTGTGTGACCTTGGACAAACCATTTAATATTTGCCATTCTAATCTAGTATTCCATATGGAATTACAGAATTTTAAAGGACTTTATACATAATATAATCTTACTCCTTAATTTTACAGATGAGGAACATAGAATGTTTTGCTCAAAATCACATAACTAATTTATGGCAAAACTGGGACTAGAACTGAGAAAATCTTTTCCTGTACCAATGTACTTTTCAGTGCCTCTCAGGCAATGAAGGGTTACAGGGAGAGTAGCAGGAGCTTTGTGATAGCTAGAACCATGGATTGTTTGTGCAAGGCAGTAGCAAAAGTGAGTGGAAAGCAGTATCCTTCAAATGGATTAAACAGAAAAGTCAAATCAGAGGCTAAATGCAAACCCTATTATTCCCTTCAGTGTTTTGTGATACTAGAGAAGGTATTTGAGCTTGGTTTTTTACCATTAATCACTTCTAGGAAATCAATCAATCAATCACCAAGAATCTATTAAGTAACTGCTGTATGCCAGGCACTGTACTAGGCGCTGGAGATACAGACAGAAATGAAATGATTCATACCCTCAAGTTCCTTAAATTGTATCAGAGGACATAAGACATGAATGTGGGACACTTAATAAACACAAGGTAATTTTTGATGGGGGGAGGGGATAGAAGCAAAGAGGCGGTGGACAGAATTTCATTATCAACCAAGGAGATGAAGGAAAGCCACAAGGTAGGAGAAACCATTTTAGCAGAGACTGGAAGAGGCTAGGGGTCCCAAGAGTTAGGCATAAGGTGGAAGAACATTCTAGAGAGGAAGACAGGAGACAATAATTAGGAAGCCTTTTCCAACTATAACTAAAGAGTGATTCCTTTTAATTCTAGTGTTGTGGAAAACAATAACAACTATATTATAGTTTTTCTGTAATTCAACAAAAGAGATTTTCAACTTAAATCCACAATAGAATAGTTAAGGATTCTAGAATAGAAGTAACATATAAGAATGTAACAGGGGTGGCTAGGTGGCGCAGTGAGTAAGAGCACCGGCCTCGGAGTTGGGATGACTCGAGATCGAATCCAGCCTCAGAAAATGAGCACCCACACACAAATAATGACTAGCTGTGTAACCTTGAGCAAGTTACTTAACCCCAAATGCTTAAAAAAAAAAAAGAATGTAACAGACATTGGTAAAACATTTGTTTATATTAGGAAACTTTGCCTACTGAAGTTAGTTAAATGGGTTTACAAGGGTAGGTCAGGCTACCCAATAGTCAGTCTATAACTTCCAGAATGGTCCTAACTAGACTAGTACATGGCCAAGAAGATCAAGGATCTCTGATACTGGATTAACAGAGAAGTTTCCTTTGAAAGCCATCTGATCATCCAATTAAGGACAACTAGTTATTAAAGAAAATATATTATTTTCATTAGGAAATAATAGGAAATAATCTTAGCACATAGAAGGGGAAGCAAAATTTTAGGTGGAATTCAATTCAGAGAAGTTTGCATGGACTAGAACAGTTAATGTGCTACAATGGAACAAGCCTCAAAAGGGTTGGACTTGGTCCAGGCTTGATCACTAATTGGCTGTGGTACCTAAGGCAAGCCACTACCATCTATCTCTCTGGACTTCAGTCTCCTCAAGTCTAAAATAAAGTTATAAGCAATGTTCTTGGTTTTTTTTTTTCAGTTCTATGCTTCTGAATGTTGGGAACTTTGAACATCATACTAAGTGGATATAATGATTTAAATACAGGGCTTTTGTTCTTATTATAGTTGATTATTATCTACTTCCTTTATGTATAGAAAGCATAGAATTATCCCTAGTTTTTCCCCTAATTAAAAACTTTTATTTGTGCATTTTATATCAGAATAATTTCTAAATATTCCTCTCATGAAATTCTCCCTTGAAACAAATAATTAAACAAAAAGACAAGCAACTTTGGCTGATGTCTCATAACCCTCTACTGTGAATAAAGTCTGTTTCCTCCACTTTTCTGTACCTGTCGATAATTTACAATCATTCATTTATTCAATAGATTTTAAACTATGAATACAAATGTACTGGGCACTGGAAGAGATTAAAGAACACATGGCTTCTTTCCTCACTGAATTTACAGTCTAATATATATGGACATGAGGTATAGGAAAATAATTATAATTTTAAAAATATAGATTACAGAAAAAGTATGAAGTACTATAAGCTCCAAATGGAAAATATATATGTATGTATATATGCATACACATGTATATATGTGTGTATATGCATATACATGTATATATGTATATATGCATATACATGTATATATGCATATTGGCAAATGAAGCTGTTGGGGAATTCTACAAAGGAGTTTTTTTTATTTTGGTATTAAAAGACAAGTAGTATTTCCTAAGGTAGACGAAGAGGAGGATATTAATAGGCCTTGGGAAAGACATGGAAGTCTGATTATATGGGGCACATCCAGGGAATGACTAGAATGTAGATCATATGGAGAAGAGAAATAGGAGACAAATCTAGGAAGATGAATGCTGACAAATTGTGGAGGGTCTTGAATACCAGGCTAAAGAGTGTGGATCTTATTCACTAGGTAACAAAGAATCCTTAAAGAGTTTTGAGTAGAAAAGAGATAACTCCATCTAAGTACAGCAAAATTGACCTTATGGTAACATGAAAGACAAGTTTGTGGTGTATGTGGGGATCAGGGAAAGGGTGAAAACCTGGTCATCTATAGCAAGATCCAGGGAGATGCTCATGAAGGCCTGCTCTTGAGTGGAACGGGGAGCAGCAGAAAACAGGAGACATAAACAAGACACAATGCAACAGTATCATGTTGCTTCTGCCGCTGACCTTCAGAAATTCACTTAATCTCTCTGGGCCTCAGTTTCTTCATTTAAAAATGAAGGTGTTAGAGTGGATGACTTCTAAAAATTCTTTACATCCCTAAATCTCTGGTTCTATCATCCTAGGAGCCAGACTTAGTCAAGAATTGGAGATAGTAGGTGACAGACAGGGAAGAGTTAAGGAAAACAAAGGAAGCTAGGTGAAGGAGGGTGGGGCTGACAGTAATGAAGTTGGAAGAAGGAACAGGTTTGGAAGGAAAACATAAATTTCATCTGGGGGTACTGGCCATTTAAACTGAAAGAATGGGCCTAACACACAGGTCAGTCCTAATACTGTCAGAGGTACTAAGTTTGGCAATGCTAAAAATGGGTTTTTAAACGCTAATTTAAGTTGTGGTTATGAAAAAGTGAGATGAGAAGAATAAGATTTTCCATATCAGCTTTTAATTTCTTTTAGAACCCAAGACAGTTATTACCAAAAACATTTTCTAAGCCCTCAGAGTGAAGTTAGTGCTTGTATTCCAACAGTCTTAAGGTGACATTTATAAGGTATAGCCAAACCATTTCAGCAAAGCTGAATGAAGGTATCATTCTAATCTTTCTGCCCCTTATTTCTTTCTGTGACCTAAGGTCTAATGGCAAAAATCTATTAAAAGACTCCCTGAGAATAAAAAAAGTTGACATTTCCCATGGTCAGAATCGAAAACCATAAGGGATACTGTCCACGTTTAATGTGCTGGGATTTATACCAGCAGCATCTATTAACACATGGGAGAGTGAAACCTCTCAAATTTCAGCATAAATACCCAGAAACCTCCTAATAGGACATCCTAAGAATAATCTCAAGGGAAAAGGTGAAAGCTGGTTAGCAGTGCACAAAAACACATTAAATGTCTAGGATTAGGTACGCGGCATATACAGATGACTGGTTTTTTCTGCATTTGAATATTGGTTTCTTCTGCTTAATGTATGTTTCAATCTCAACTGGGACCTGTGTGTGCTGGAGTGGTGATAGAAGGAGTATAACTCCTCCTTATTACTGAATTGAGGCAATTTCCTTGTAATGATAGCATATTTTTATTATATTGATATCTTCACGCATAGCATGTAATTAACCCCCACAACTTAAGAAGAGTATTTGAGATTTCTTGAATTTATTTTTTCCTTTCATGAATATCATTTCCTAGAAGAAATAAAACCTTGCATTTAAGTACTGCTTCTCATAATTAAAGTATCCTCACACACAGTGTCAATTTACTCTCCACCCCTACATGTAGTTACCACTACAAACATTCTACAGATGTGGCATGATTTATAAAGCTCTAGACCTGAAGTCAGAAAGACTTGAATTCAAATCTGACCTCAAGCACTTATTAGCTGCTTTATCAACACTAAAATGTATGGGCCTGAACTTGTCAGTGAGTATAAAATAAGCACTTGTACCAGTTCATGAATACTTTGAACATGTTAATGTGCCAGTAATGACTCTGGGGTGATATTTTTCATGATAGTTCAGTGGCCTGAATGAGCCAATGAGCATATTTGATTTATTTCTATTCATCTACAGTACTGAATGAAATATGATAACATTCTGGACTTTAGTATAAGAGAAGGAACATGGAATTGTGGAGAAAATGATGGTACTGACATCAGGACAACCTGGATGAAGTCTGATGTCTGTCACATACAAGCTGTGTGAGCCTGTTCAAGTCCCTTAACTTCTCAGTGCCCTATCTTATTGATCTTTAGGACTATAAATTGAATAAATTTCTTGAATGTGGAGCTCCTGATACCAATGAAGTCATATCCCTGGGTATAAATATTCAGCCATGCATATATATATATATTATAATATATACACACACATGCGTATATTATCTAATTTTCTCATTTGGAAAATAATAGGTAAAGTTTTTATTTCAAAATATAGCACACCTCTGGATCAAGTTGTCAACAAATGTCTATTAAGCACCCACTATGTGGATGTGCTAGGCACTCTGCTAAGCCCTGGTAATACAAAGAAATATATGTGTATAGACGCATGTGCATGTATATGTATGTATATATATACATTTATGTATATAAATATATGTATTGTGATGATATTGATGATAATGATATTTTAATATACTAGTATTTTGTATACATACATAAAATACATCCATACATGTCAATGTATATATGGCTGCTCTGAATTTGTGGATAATATTTTTATAACCCTAGTTCCTTACACAGATGAAATCATATGTATATTGTGTTGTATATTATATATACACACTAAACATATTATATGTATATGTAAATGCCTAGCTCCTCTATTATTAACATGTTTTATATAAATATATAATCTATATTCATGTATATATTAATGAATGTAAAAATATAACTTAATTCATACTAGTTATAAAAACAAATCCATGTGATTTAATCACTTAAATATTTTCAAATAAGTATGCAAAGATATTCTACTAATTTCTTTCCTTTTCCTTTTTTGCATGAATAAATTGAAATCATAATTTCATCTGTATAGAGAATTCCTGGTATAGTAACCTCAACCACAACTACAAATTAGCAAGTCATCATTAATTTAAAGTTTTAGAGAAATGCCTGAGATGCTGTACTTAAGTACCTAAGTAACTTACCCATGGCCACAAAATTAATATATGTCAGAGCAAGAACTTCAACCTAGCTCTTCCCTCATTTCCAAGCTGGCCTTCTATCATTACTATGGTATGTCCTTGTTCTAGTTTATAGGCAGTGGAATATTATTTTCACTTAACATCTTTGTTTTGCTTTCTAATAAATTACATAATCATCATTATGGTTATTGTTAAACATAAAGGTTAAAGATATTAAAATAAAATAACTACCCAGGAAAACTAAGAGTAGAAAAATAGTAGGTTAAATGAATAAAAATTCATTCAATTAAAAATGAAAAAAAATAATTCTGAAACTTGGTTATTTGTTTGTTTGGTTGGTTGGTTGTTGTCCTTTATTCTTGAAGAGGACCAAAATGACATCACTATGTTAAGAGTCAAGTTTCAGTGTGTCCAACTGTGGCTAATCAGACCAATAAGAGCTCAGAATGCTCTACCACAGCTTAGGCACAAATAGTCTGTGTGAACATTTGGGGTGGATTCTCCAAATTGGCACATCCCGCATTTCCTTTGAAATTCTGAGGCTTAGTTGGCAAGGTTATGTTTTTACATATATGTGTATGTATATCCATGAACACACATATATACATCTACCTCTATCTCTACCTCTACATCTACTTATACATATGCATATGCATGTGCACATGCATAGACATAGACATAGACATATATGTATATCTGATGTCATTATCCCCCTTTGTCAACTATAATCTAATTTTCTCATTTGGAAAATAATAGGTAATGTTTTTATTTCAAAATATAGCACACCTCTGGACCAAGTTGTCAACAAATGTCTATTAAGCACCCACTATGTGGATGTGCTAGGCACTCTGCTAAGCCCTGGTAATACAAAGAAAGATATGTGTATAGATGCATGTGCATGTATATGTATGTATATATATGTGCATTTATGTATATAAATATATGTATGTGTGCAGTCCCTGCTCACAAGAGCATAGTTTAAATTTGAAGCAATAAAAAGATCTGAAACAATAAACTTTCTGAAAACGAAGCAAAGAGCATAACCAAGAATAGCACTGCAGTGTAAAATGGAAGTTAAAATTATATTAGCTATTCAAAAAAAAGAAGTTTACCATGTCAGAAGCAAGTTAAAACCATCAAAAAGGTTAATTTTTCATCCCGACCCACCTCCATTTAGCCTTAACCCTGAGAAATACCCTATCAGCAAGAATATGACCAAAACAACTTTCTTCCTGACAAAATGAACCTGAAAACACCACTTATCTGCTGCAAGAATTCTGACTATTTCTAACTTTCTCCAAGTGACCAGATGGCAGGGGAAAAAAAAAAAACTTGACATAATGGTATCCTTAAAGGATTTCTCATCACACTGGTCAAAAAGGACCACAATTCAGGATAATCTCCTTCTCACCCCCTCCCTCTAAATTGGATGACTTAAGTTTCCCCTATCTGAGTCAGCAAACTCAAATGGCTCATTTTTTTTTAAACAAATACTTACTCACTGTGAGATTGGAGGTACCGCTACAAAATAAGATCTTCAACAGCAATACAATACTTGTAATCTACAAGACAAAAATACATACACCAAGAAATGAACTATAATATCACCTTCATTAAAAAATAAATAAGTAAAAGTGAAGAGGAGGGGAAGGCCAGGGCAGGGAGAGGAGAGATGAATGAAGGGAAATGAAAAAGAAACATAACTTCCCTATTTCTACCACTCAGTCCTATTTCTTATTCATGGCAATTGGTGAAAATGGAAGAAGACATTGGGGGCATGAAAGTAAACATAGATTATTATGTGGGGGATTTATTTTTTCTTGGAGTTTTATTTTGTTTTCATTTCTAAAGGAATCATATACTGAAAATTGTCCTCTTTGCCTGAACATATAGTTTAAAATCTCTCTTTCAATTGGTTTCTACAGACTCTCTTTCCCAATCAGGCCTGACTATTTAATAGAACAGGACTATTACTAGTACCAGTACTATTCTAGTACACACTAGAATGACATTACTGTCCTCATGAGCAATATTGGCTTTAAAACCATTCCATTCAATCATACTAATCCAAATGCAATCAGTATCCTAGACTTAAACTAGTACCCTAGAACTTAAAAATACTGCCAAATGTAAATCAGAAGAGTTTTCATTTCAATACAACAGTGAGCATTTATTAAATGCCTAATACATTGCAGTCACTTTTCTAGGTACAAAGGTCCAAGATAAAAATTAAATATTCCCTACCCTGAAGTAACTTACATTCTACTGAGGAGGGCAGGGGTGGTTGTGGAAGCATTCATATATTCACAGAAAATTAAAGTAAAAACAAAATGTGTATTTGTTACTAGAATTTTGCTTTCCTTTGGGGGAGGAGGGTGAAAAGGAGAGAAAATAAACGTTTTTTAATTGAAAAAAGAGAATTCATAAATTTTCCCCAAAATGAATAATGTAAATTATTATTTTTTTTTTTAAAATTAAAGGTTAATCTTGTTCTGGACTTAACTAAAGAAAAATAACTGTTAAAAAATTTTGATTCTTACACACAGATTAATAGGACAATTCACATGAAGTCCAGGTTGGGAATGAGGGTGGGGTAGGCTGGTTCATTAAGGTGGCTCTTCATTTAGTATCACTTCGTGTTCTTTTATTTTAGAGATCTCACACACACACACACACACACACACACACACACACACACACACACTCTAATGTGATGGGAAACATCCAAGATCTGGGGAACACTTGCAAATCGTGATGCTTTTTATACTGTTCACTCTTTCCATTGATGGATTAAGTGATCAGGAAAAGAAACAGTGACTGAGTTGGAAGGCATCCAGGAACCAGTCTAAACTGATTCCTACTATAAAAATACAGGAGAGAATAAGCTCAGTTCATCAAAGTATCAGTTCACCAGAAAATTTGGCAAGAGAACTAAAAATAATGTGGTAGATCACCTTAGTTTCTAAAAAAGCTAGGAGAGCCATTCCTAGATATCGCATATACAAATGTAGGTCTCTACTGCCTGAAGGCCAGCTATGTTACATTTCACTCTCCCCCAGGGCTCTCTAGTATCCTTAGGTGGGAGGTGGGGAGGATACAATTTATCTCTACCATTGGATCAATCCCTCACCAGTTGTGTTCCACCAATATTATGAGTCTAAACCCTACGATTCCATTTAATCACAGAACAGCTCTTACTAAGAAATATTTAATTTAAAGATATAGCAAAAACAAACATAAAAATCTCCCATCCCTAATACCTCAAGGTCTTAATACCCTATCACCACTATCTCTCTATCTCTGGGGAAAGAAAAGGAAGGGGATTATGTTCATAGCTTAGCTCAGGTCCTACATAACATTAGTCCCACTAAGTTTCAACTCCAAAGTGCCCCACTGGCTTTCATCTCAGGACACTGGTTTCTTAGGACATGCCTTCTGCACTAGTTGCAACATCTGGCCCCTTGGATTCTAAGGTACCCATGGCTCAAGTTTCCAATTTGGAGATTCTACCTACCACATTTAAAACAAAAAAGCATTAACTAAACAAAACACCAGAACCCCAAACTTATTTCTCAAGGCCATGGGACCTAAGGTAGAGTGAAGGAAGGTAGCCCTCAAGACTTTCCCTTCAGCTTATTGTATGGTATCTCTGTTGTGAGTGAAAGGTCTTTCCCTGTAGACACTGAGGGGAGAGAGAGAGAAAGAGAGAGAGAGACAGACAGACAGACAGACAGAGAGACAGACAGAGAGACAGACAGACAGAGAGAGACAGAGATAGACAGAGAGACAGAGAGAGACAGACAGAGAGAGAAACTGTTAATTCACTCAGGTGGATTTAAACATGAGGGCTTTTCTTTCAGGGCACTTATACACAAATAATGCAAAGGGATTGCTTCCAATCACTTAGAAAGAAATGTAGAATGTCCACCACTATACTAGCCCTCTCAAAAGCAGGTCCCAAACATCTCCCATGTGAATGTCACACTCTTAAGTAGTTTAGGCATGTGCATGTATTCATGTGTGCATGTGTATGAGGTCTATGAATATATATATATATATGTGTGTGTGTGTGTGTGTGTGTGTGTGTGTGAATTTGTGTGTACATACATATAATAAATACAAGGTATGTGCCTGTGTATATAGATGCACAGGTGTATATCTATGTATATGCACATGTGTTGAATACATTTGTATGTATTTATGCATGCATATAAATGCATGTGTGTATATGTATGTAGCTAGACAGAGAGACAGACAAACAGATAGATAGACAGATAGATAGCCTTAAAATTAATGTTAAATGAAAATAGTCTTTGGATAAGTATTCTACCTTTACACAACTGCATTTAATCTTATTACCTCTTATTTCAGCTACATGGCCATCCCAATTATAAGAGTGTTGTCATCTTTCCCAGATGTACTTCTTTACAGTAGCAAGGAAGACTCAGAAAAAAATACACTCAGACCAAAGCCCAATTAGCTTAGGTTATAGCCAGTTACACCATGGGGCCATTTCCCTTAAGAAATTTTTCTGGCTCATCCTTTTTTCCCATGCCCCCTTATGCTACTCAAAGGCAGAAATAACAAGTCATCTACCCTGAAGCTCCTCTTCTCTCAGAAACAAAAGCTAAAACATGTTTCCCTTGGGGCAGTCCCTAATGGTTTAACCCAGGAGAAGAAACAAACTCCACAACTGGCTACTGTATAAAAAGGATTTCAGATGTGGAAAGAGGGAAATTTCCTGAGTTATAATGTCCTGTCTAAAAATCTTAGTTTGGGATCACAGAAGTCCCCAATATGTTGTAACCCTCTATCTATGCTGATAAAGATAACTAGAATTAAATAGTTTTTTTTATCACATATTGATTATATCAACCAAAAAAATTCAGGAACACTATGCAAACAAAATATAGAGAAGGTGTTTTGGGGAAAGGGGAAGGGAAAGCCTTTGCATTGTATTTACACTACATTTCTGATCAAGATATACAAGAAACTGAACCAAACATACAGAAACAGGAGATAAAATAGATAAAAGGTCAAAAGATATGAATGAATGAGTAATTATTAAGTGCTTACTATGTACAAAACACTGTGCTGAGTAATGGAGATCTGAATAGAAATATAAGTTCTGCTCTCAAGATCAGGCAGTCTTCAAAAGAAGAAATGCAAAATATCAACAACCGTACTAAAGAAATAGGAATGACTTACAATGAAATTAATTCAAATTCAATCAAAGGCAAAGAAGGCAAAAGATAAAAATGATAAATATTGAAAAGGTAATACTACTTAACCATATAGGAACATTAATGCACTCTAAGCTCTTTAACAGCAGGGATGGTTTCATTTTTGGATTTGTATCCCTAGCACCTGAATCTTATTATATCCCCGATGACTGATTGTTAATTAAACTATTAAATGGGCCAACTCTCCTGACCAACAACTTGAGATCTATGTCACTATACTGCACTAATCCTTTGACCCAGTGATATTACTATTCAGTGTATTCCCCAAAGTGGACAAAAGCAGAGATAAGGTCACACAGAATTTGCATGTACATATTGTGTATTGTATATAAGTGTATTGTGTGTGTGTATATATATGTATAATATGTATGTGTATGTATGTATTTAAAGAAGCTTTAAACAAAAAAAGTGCTCACCATTTGAGAAATAGCTGAAGAAATTTTAGTATATGGATGTAATGGAATATTAACACATCATAAGAATCAACAGATATAAGGTATTCAGGGATATTTGGGAAGATTTAAATGAACTGAAGCAGAAGGAAGTCAGCAGAACCAGAAAAATAAAAACATAGGGCCCCAGTAATATTAAGGAAAATACCATTAAAGATATAACTCTGATCAATGCAATGATCAATTGTCACTTGAGAGGACTGACAGTGAAGCATTCCTCCATTCACTCAGCAAATGGGGGTAGAGTATAGATATTGGTTAGTATAGATCATATGGTTTGTGATCAGTGCATTGATTTATTTTGTTTAATTTTTTTTTTTTGTGAAAAGAAGGTTGGGAGGCTGGGAGCAGGAGAGGGAGGAGTCATTGGAAAACAACAGCAATGTGCAAAAAAAGAGAACATCCATAAAGCATCAAAGAAGAAAAAATTGAGGAAAATAGGGTGAGTTTGAAACCTGAAGGGCACCCCAGGGAGCAATGACCTTGACTTTCATGGCGGAGGCGGTGGGGTGGGGGGGCAGAGGAGGACAAATCATTAGAGGATATATATAGGGTGGGGTCACAGTCTCTGGTGGAATCAGAATCTCAAAGCACATACTTTGGAAGTACTACCTGAACAGCTTCTCTCCCTTTCCTGCACACCTGAGCCTGCACATTCTCCGTCTCTCCACTGGCTGTAATTGCATGGTAGATCGAGTTTCCACCCACCCACTGCATGTGGATCTGTTGACTTCCTGTCAGTTGTCTCTGGCCTAGAGCCTCAGGCCATTTCCTTCATGTCAGTTATGATAAGTTTATGTTTCTGACACCTAAAATGCCACTTTCAGAAGAGGGATGTCAGAGCACAGAACTTTACCCCTGATAACTACATCTAGTTCCACTGAATGTAGCGGACTTCTTTCTTTTCAGTCAGCAGTTCAGTAGTGTAATGTCTATTTGATAGCCAGAGATTTTATATGCACAGCTCATGGATTCAGAGGAAAGAAAAATCCATCATTTTGGGTAGAAAGAGAATGTCAGAAAAAAAAAGGCTACTATCCACTTTAATTTTCCTTTTACATCACTCCCCTGCTCCAAACCTTCCATGGCTCCCTATTGCCTGTTGAATGCTTTACAATGGCACTATGTCTGCTAGGCAGTACAGTTAATAAAACACTGGACTTAGAGTCAGGAAATCATGAGTTCAATCTAGACTCAGACATTTATTAGCTATGTGACTCTAGGCAAATCACTTACCCTCTGTCTGCTTGTGTTTACTCCTCTGTAAAATGGGGATAATAATAGTGCCCATTTCCCAGGGTTGTTGTGAGAACAAAATGGGATTGCATTTTTAAAGAGTTTTGCAAAAACTTAAAATGCTATATAAATGCTAGCTATTTTTAATTTTTTTTTAATTTTCTTCAGAATCCGGTTTTTCCAAATGACCCTTCCAATCACATTTCATACTACTCCCCTTTATCTATCCCATGCTCCAATCAAACTGTACTCCTAAATGTTTTCCAATATCATTCTTTCCTCCATAATTTCTGTGACTTTGTACATATCACCCTTCATGTCACCATCTCTGCCTATAAATATCTTTCCCTTCCTTCAAAGTCCAGTTTATAGAGAATCCCCTCCTGGAAGCTTTTCCTTCTTTCCCTATCTAGATGTGACTCTCAAACCACTCTCCTAGACTTAACATGTTCAAATCATTTTCTAACTGTTATAAGAGCTAGTTGTCACTTTGTCTCCTCTGTCAAATTGTAAGCTCCTTGAGGGCAGAATCTGTGCCAATTTTCATTTTGTGTACTCATAGCACTTAACATGTGATTGATTTTTAATAAATGTAGCTGAATTGAATTGAAAATTTTAGTGAGTTTTAATAGTTTCACATTCTGAACATAACAGCCCCCATTATGCCATTTTTAGAGTAAGGTAATTTTAGGGAAACAATTTTGACAAATAACCTCATTAGTCCATTATGGATAATAGTTTGAGCTGGCTTATCATATCACCTTACTGTTCAAAAACCTTCAATGATTCTTGTTACCTACCAAATAAAGTCAAAGTCTGAGCTACACATCCAAGGGCCTTCATAATCTGGATCCAATTGACCTTTCCATTTTTATCCCATAATACTTCATCTCACAACCTAAATGTTTAATCAAAATTGGACTATTCACTATTTCCTAAGTATCTCTCACCCTGTCATCTTTCTTTTTCATATTGCTCTCACTCTAGGGGCGGAGCCAAGAGGGCAGAGTAGAAACAGTTCATCCAAGCCACTCTGCCCCCAGATTCCCCCCAAACTATGTAAAAGGGGACTCTGAACAACTTCTGGAGCCCCAGCACCCACAGAACGATACAGAGAAGCTAACCTCCCACTGAGGACAGCCCAGTAGCCCTGCAGGAAGGACCAGCACAGCACTCTAGGAACCAGCAGTGCACAGCATGCAGAGCGCAGGGAGCTGAGCTGAGCCGAGCCGAGCCCAGGTCCCCATGAGCCGAGGTTTTAGCCCCAGGGCGGCAGGGCCAGCAGCCAGCTGGAGAGACCCCAGAACACCAGCAGCTGTGTGGACTCCAGAATTATCAACATAGACATGCCTAGGACAAAGTAAGAGGTTAATGTCCTATGGACTTTGGGACCAGTATTTGGGGAATGGGTCAGCTCCCTCCCCTGGGGGCTAGAAGCAGCTGAGGAAACACACCATTTTGTAGTTTTCAGAGGCAACCCCAGCTCCTGGCCTGCGAATTGTAGGGAGATCCAGCGATCAGTCTTGGGGGGTAATCCCTCTTGCTTTAACCTCCCTGGATCCGGATTGTGAGCTAGGGTGGAAGTCCTGGGTGGGTTTACAGCATATTGCTCTCACTCTAGAATTGGGAGACCACTTTATCCTCCCTGTTCACAACTATTCCTGTATACACCCTTTTAGTCAATCAACAAGGATTTACTAAAACCCCATTCTGTTCCAGGCATTAGGGAAATAACTATAAAAGTGAGATAATTCCTATCACCAAGGATTTTACATTATACTAAGGGGATAGAACATATTCACCAAAAAAATTAAAAATATACACTGATTTGGAGTAGTGAAACTAATAACTAAGGAAATGACTCTTGAAAGGGGTATAACTTAAGCTGAGGCTTGAAAGAAGTTAAGGGATTCAATATGCAGCTCAAATGCCACCTTTCACAAAGCCTCCCTGAGTCCCCCAAATAGTATTGTTCTATAGTTTGTCTTCTCTGGAAGTACTCTCTTTTATTCACTTTCCCCAACTCCAATACATCTGTGATCTCACTGATGTAAATAGTCTCTCAATAATGCAAATCACAGCCCATTCATATATGCCCATCCTATCTGACTCTTGTTCATGTTCTCATTGAGGTCACTCTACTGGGTCTGCCCAAAGTTCTGGAGATCTTACTTCTTCTGATATCCCAATAATATTTAGTAGAGCACACAACCTATCCATTTGTCATCCTTCATTCTAATTATGTGATTAGTTCACTTTAATTTAGGATCATATATTTCTTTGATGATGGTCATACTGCTTCTCATTCAAAGTTCTATATTTGTAATGCCTTATAGCCCGCTCACACCTGTCATGCTCCCTTCCACTACCTATTGGATGACCTTCAACTTAAATTATCTGGAGACTAGGCTCTCGTCTATAAAGATAGCCGTGTTTAAACAAAGAAAAAAGATGCCTTTAGTTAAGGGAGAAGTTTTGGGGCCATTAAAAGAACTTTGTAATGTCCCAGAGTCCACCACCCTGCTCTTGGTCCATTCTGAGACCAGTCCCTTACGTCTTTGCAGTGTCTATCACAGATGTATTTGCTGAAAGACAAGTTCCATAGGTTGTAGACCCAATTGCATACAGTGGTCTAGGAAAGAGGCACTCTTGATCCACTTAGTTATGTGGTGATGGTGGTAGTGGTGGCAGTGGTTAGCAGATAATTGAATCAAAATCCTTCCTAGTGACTGTGGATTCAGTTTAGGAGGTCATGTTATGTTTTTTGTTTGTTTGTTTGTGTTTGTTTTTGCTTTTGGGGGGGTGATTGGGGTTAAGTAACTTGCCCAAGGTCACATGGCTAGGTTTTCGTTTGTGTGTGCTAAATGTCTGAGGTCAGATCTGAACTCAGGTCCTTCTGACTCCAGGGCTGGTGCTCTACTCACTGTGCCATCTAGCCACCCTATATTATGTTTTGAAGTTCAACACTAGCAAGATAATGTCATCCTCAAACAGAAGCAGATAGGAGATGCTTAATAAATATTTCTTGATTGACTGATTCATTCATTACTGATAGAGGATAAACTTCTTTGACCTTTTCTCTACACTGGGTGTCTGACTACCCTCCATGACAGTGGCAAATAACCTTGATCAAACAACCACTTCCCTACCTTACACTTCACTTGATATAGATCATTAGAAGCTTGTTGAACAAGATTGCCTCCATCGATATATCTTTCAAGAAATCTTGTACAATTTTGATGACTGCACAAAAGATTCCTTGTTGAATCAAATGTGCATTTTGTTCTGCCAAATCACATGCTTTTTCATAGTCAGCAAATAATAAGCTCAAAGAGATCTTGTATTCTCTATATTTTAAGTCATTTGTATGACAATAAAGTCCCACAACATATAATGTTACTTGTTCAAAGCTGACAATTTTTGTCTCATACCTTCCTCAGGGATGTGACCTGATGCATATGTAGACTATTCTTATAAATATTTTATATGAATGGGAAAGAAGGCATAGGGGTGATCCCAGTCACTTTGGGGAAGTGGGGAAGAGGTAATAAAGTTTTAGAATTATTCAACACCCTATGGTGTTTTCCTTTTATTCAGATACTTTGAAAATAGATCTCTCAACACACTCAAGAATGTTTATCCCCAATGTTTCTTATGGACGTATTGGTCTAGGTCAGCTACCTTTTCCCAAATTTTATGCCATTTCTATTTTCTCAAGAAGCTTCATCAAGGTCTGTGCTTATCAGTGTCAGATGAAGAGATAATTTTGTGACCCAGATAGGAAACTTTTTCTTATTAGGAGTCAGGATGTCAGGAATATTTTCCTAGGTGACAATACATTCACCAAGATTGTCAAAGTTACCTCCCTAAATTCTAGCCTTCACATCCCCAATTAACAACCAAAGGGTTGGATATCACCTGGGTTTGGACAGACAAATCTATGATAGAAGAACTAGTACTGAATTCATTATAAGTCCAAGAACACATAGGAAGTTAGGCAGCAGGTGCTAAGAATTCCAAGTTAAATACTCTTTAGATGGTGCTGAACACCAGAATGAAATAAGAACCTTCTCAAAGTTTCAAATCTTATCATTTTTATCTGTCACAGTGTATGACACCAACCTCCCTCTCCCTCACTCCCACTATATTTTCCCTGAAATATTTTTGTGGGAAATTCCCTTTTAAAAGACATGAGTGGTTAATGTGCTAAGATTAAGGAGTAAGGAAATGAGAAGACATTCTAAAACCTTTCGAAAATGTTGAGGTCTTGATGGCAAAATGTGCAAGAAAGCAATGGTTTGCGGGGCAGAGCCAAGGTGGTGAAGTAAAAGCAGAAACTTATTTAAGCTCTGGCTCCAACCACATCCAATATCTGTAAAAATAGACTCTAAACAAATTTTAGAGCTACAGAACCCACAAAGTGACAGAGAGAAACAAATCTCCCACTGAAGGCAGCCTGGCAGACTAACAGAAAGGAGCTATCACACTGAGCTGGGAGCCAAGCACAGTCTAGCATGAGCTGTGCCAACCCAGACTTGCAGCCCAGACCAGCCCAGAGCAGACTTCAGAAGAGTGAATCACTGGCAGCAGTGGTGGTTTCCAGACTTCTCAACCCATATACCACCAAAGAGAAAGTCAAGGGTCAGTAGAGAACTCTGCTGGAACTGTGTAAGAGAGGAACATGGGTCCAGCCCGTGTCCCTGGGGTGAGAGGTGGTCTTGCTTTGACCCACTGTATTTGAGTTGCAGTCTTGGGTGGTGGTCTTGGGGTGAGAAATACCAGTGTGCCAGAGCTTGTGGTGGCTATAGAGAGGGAGACCTCCTCATAGCTCTGACAACAACTCTGACAACATTTCTGAAAACCCCCGTAATTTGGGATATAGCCCTCTCCCTTCTGGAAGCAGAGTTCTACTGTGACAAAGAGCTCAAAAACTCAAGTAATTCACGAGCAAGATGAACAAACAGAGGAAGTGCAATCAGGTCTTAGAATCTTTTGGGAGAAAGAAAAAGGATCAAAACATGGAACCAGGAGAAGTCAACAAAGTCAAAACTCCTGCATCAAAAGCTTCCTTGAAAAATATGGACTGGTCACAGGCCATAGAGGAGCTCAAGAAGGATTTTTAAAATCAAGTAAGAGAAGTGGAAGAAAAAATTAGGAAGAGAAATGAAAATGATGCAAGAAAATCAGGAAAACCAAGCCAATAGCCTGATTGAAGAAAATAACACCTTAAAAATAGACTAACTCAAATGGCAAAGGCAACCCAAAAAGCCAATGAGGAGAAAAATAGATTAAAAAGCTGAATTGGCCAAATGGAAGATGAATTTCAAAAACTCACTGAAGAGACTAATTCCTTCAAAATTAGATTGGAGCAAATGGAAGCTAATGACTTTATGAGAAATCAAGATACTATAAAACAGATCCAAACAAATGAAAAAATAGAAGGCCATGTGAAATATTTCATTGGAAAAATCATTGACCTGGAAAGTAGATCCAGGAGAGAGAATTTAAAAATTATTGGACTACCTGAAAGCCATGATAAAAAAAAGAGCCTAGAAATCATCCTTCAAGAAATTCTCAAGGAAAATTGCCCTGATATTCCAGAACCAGAGGGGAAAATAGAAATTCAAAGAATTCACTGATCACCTCTTGAAAAATATCCCAAAAAGAAAACTCTTAGGAATACCATAGCCAAATTCCAGAGTTCTCAAGCCAAAGAGAAATTTTTACATGCAGCCAGGAAGAAACAATCTGAGTATTGTGGAAACACAATCAGGATAACAGAAGATCTAGCAGCTTCTACATTAAGGGATCAGAGGAATTAGAACATGATATTCTGGGGGTCAAAAAGAGTTAATATTAAAACCAAGAATCACCTACCCAGGAAAACTGAATATAATGGCTCAGGGGAAAATATGATCATTCAATAAAATAGAGAACTTTCAAGCATTCTTGAAGGAAAAAACAGAGCTGAACACAAAAATTTGATTTTCAAATACAAGAAGCAAGAGAAGCATGAGAGGGTAAACAAGAGAAAGAAATCATAAGGAACTTATTAAAGTTGAACTATTTGGATTCCTACATGGAAAAATGATAATTGTAACTCATGAGACTTTTCTCAGTATGAAGATAGTTGGAGGAAATATATGTGTGTATATATGCATACATATATATGTATGTATAGGAGGGTGTATCCATGTATAAATACATATGTGAGTGTGCATATATGTGTATACATGTGTACATAGACAGAGGGCACAGGTTGAGTTGAATAGGAAGAGATGATATCTAAAAAATAAAATTAAAAGGTGAGAGAGAAATATATTGGGAGAAGGAGAAAAGTAGAGACAGAATAGGATAAATTATCTCATATAAAAGAGGCAAGAGAAAAGTACTATAAAGGAGGGGAAGGGGAAGAGCAGGAAGGTGAAAGGGAATGCGTCAATCTTACTCTCATTGAATTTGGCTTAAGGAGGGAATAACATACACCCTCAAATAGATATCTTACACTACAGGAAAAGTAGGAGGGAAGGGGATAAGAGAGGGGATAACAGAAGGGAGGGCAGATTGGAAGAGAGGGTAGTTAGAAGCAAACACTTTTGAAAAGGGGACGGGGTCAAAGTAGAAAATAGAGTAAGTGGGGGGCAGGATAGGATGGAGGGGAATATAGCTAGTCTTTCACAATATAACTACTTTGGAAACGTTTTGCATAACCACACATGTACAACCTATATTGAATTGCTTGTCTTCCTAGAGAGGGTGGGTGAGGAGGGAAGGAAAAGGATCTAGAAATCAAAGTTTTAAAAACAAATGTTAAAAAATGTTTTTACATGCAACTGGGAAATAAGATATACAGGCCCTGGGGTATAGAAATCCATCTTGCCCTACTAGAAAGTTGGGGGTAGGGATGGGGAAAGCAGATTGGGGGTAGGGGTATTCAGTAGGCTCACTATCTTGGGGTCAGAATAGGGGAAAGGCAGGGAGAAAATTTGTAATTCAAAATTTTGTGGAAAATGAATGTTGAAAAATAAAAACAAATAAATAAATTGGTGGAGGATTGCTGGTAGAGAAAGCTGTCTCATAGGCGCTTCAGAAATTTAGACACAACTGTAAATGACCTGTATTTCAGGTTAAAGCACAGAAAGGTGAGAAATGTTCTGGGGGAGTCACAGTGATCCCTCCCATGTTGTCATTAACATTACGTTAAGTCTTAACTTATGTTGGACTGTAGCTTGCCTGAACATTATTCTATCAGATTTGTGCCAGCTCTATCATCCGATAAATGTTATTGAAATAGCAAAAATTTCTGGTATTTGTTTTGTGGATGTGTTTTGATTCTGAAAGCTGAAAATAATTCTTCTAATTAAGGAGATTTTCTATGTGATGATATGCAAATAGTTTTGGTTTTCACATTTTAATCCAACAGACTGATTAATTATATTAACCACTGATTATCCAAAGCATCATCTACTGTTACATATTAGATTAGATATTCATTCTATTACATATGAACCAATTGAACCTGAACTCTGACATGATGGACTATGATCATCTTGGGGGACCTTTCTCAATTATAATCACTATGGTTCATTTTGCTCCCAGCCAAAGTTTACCCTGAAAATATGAGAATTTTGCCAGAGATTATGCCCCAGAGGTCCCTGAGGCCTTTGGCAAGCCTTCATATTAACAAGACATGAGATATAGAATGTGTATGATTTATCACAACAAAATAGGCAACACCGAGTCCTTTGACAATCAGACAAACTCACTATGAAGCAATCCTTCATTACTAGGCTTCCCACCTGCCTGCCAGAACCTAGAGTTTCCATGACTTACACTACAGGTGAATCAATAGGTCCTGAGTATTTCTCTCTACCCATGACTTCATCTAGCACTATTCTTGGTATAACAGATGGGCCTCTCTTTAGGTTCAAGTAAGGCTTAAAATCTATCTTCCTTTACAACTCCTCTCCCCAATATTCTGAATCGTTTCTTTTTCTTTTGAGTCTCTGTCTTTCCTGTTTTTCCATCTGACCCTATGTGAATGTGGGTTCCCAAAGGGGCTATATATACAGTCCTCTTTCCAGGACCTTCTTAGACAGACCAGCTTCTCTGTGTCTGGCCTCTCTCTGTGCCAGTCCTCTATAGGTCTCTATTTCCTTTTTAAAGGCCAAGATGAAGAACAGCTCGTGTGTAAACTGTATCATTAATGGGTACAAAATAGGCACCAAATACTGTTACTGCTAATTTGATCTTTGAAAGAAAATTGACATTAAGGTCCTGGCTTTCTGAAGTAAAGCATAACATAGAGGGGCTTAAATTAAAGGTACTCCAGAAATCATGGGAAGGGAAAACCTTCCTAGTTCATGTTTTCTGTGCATTGATTTGAAACCCTTTCAGTGGCTTGCAAAGTGAGGCATTCACTCTTTGAAATGAATGGATTTTTTTTCCCTGATAGTGGAGATTTCAAATGACAAAGAGGGTCCAAGAGATGGAGGCATCACAAGGGCAGAAAAACAACAAAGGGTCATCTCAGCAACATTCCTACAGGAAGCATTTTTCTCCTGAGTTTTGAAAGTATTCAGGGACAGAGACAGAAAGAACATTTTAGGCAATGAGTCCCTATTTTCCAAAATCACACATTGGTAACAAAGTGTGTGCTTTGGATAAAGCAGGATCCCTTAACCTGGCCTGTTGCTAAGCACTTAAATTTTACATGGTTGTAGCATACCTTGAGGAACACCCCGGAATGCGGCTCAAAGGAATATGCAGCTTCCACACATCGCAGTTGTCTGTCTGTGACAACTATGACAGTTATGATCTTTCCGCCTTGAAACATAAATATATTTATTTACTTTCTCTTTCAAAGGAAAGAAAGCATAGGGCAATGATGCATAAAAATCACCTGGTGAGACAATCTTTGTGCCAGCTGCCAGGCACTTAAGACTTTTAAGACGCCCAGCTGGAAGGCACCTTGAGCAACCACAACTCGGCTGGCTGAAATCCGAGAGCTGCCGATAGGCTTCTCAAGTGGCCTCTTCCATGTTGAAAGGAGAAAGGGGAGATTCATCTCCAAACTTTCCCCAAAGCCTCAGAGCTACATCTAAAGAGAAATAAGTGATTCTTTAACTCCCGTCTTTCCTTGAGTTAATAAGGAATTTGGGGGTTTCCTAGGTATTGTCAGTATATAATAGTCACTCCTATAGTTATAATAGCATTTAATAGCATAAGTCAAGGTTTTCCCTGGTGTTTTGCTGCTACAGTTTAACTCAGGCAGGGTTGCTAGAACTTTCTACTAATTCCCTTTGTTGTTCACTACAACTTACTCATTAGGAGCACTGGTGTAATTTCATAGGTAAAGGAAGAATACATACCAAAAGGATAAATTTTTGCCTAAGAAGCAACATTTATCAACTTCATAAGAAGTCCATAGCTGTGTTGATATTAAGACCAAAATCCCCATATGCAGTTCCATAACCCCATGAACCAAACTATTTAATTGTTATAATTGTATTTAGTACCTTGAAAGATGAGCAAAAGGAACCATTATAGGCTCTTTCACTCACATTGCATATAGAGTGAAGTAAAGTCTCTAAATGAATCATGAAATCCCCTGTGACTTTCCATGAGTTTTATTAAGAGAATCTGCCATTCCATGTTCTACTGCCCAATGCCATAGTTCCACTGATGTCCTTGAAAGATAATTGTGCCAGCTGGATATATTTTATTTGTTAATTTTTGAAGTATGTCAATAATGTTCAGCTAGATTTATTACTTCCTGCCTAAAGTAATGGACTTCACAAAACACTGCTTTAAACATAAAGAAAAAATCCACACATTAAATGACTTACTTTCGATGATCACTGCATGTTATTTTCAATTCAATTCATCCTCAAAAGATTCTAACCTCAAAAGAATTCCATTTTCCATAGATTAATAGGAGTCACATTTGGCTTTCAAATTTACAAAATAAATATAAGGAAATAAGTGGGCAGGGGGAAAAGGCATTAGCAAATCTTGATGTGGTTTAATAGAAAATTTGCTTTCACAAAGCACTATATTATAAGATTTCATTCCTGATAAGATTCTGGCCCTTTCTCAACTTTCAGAGATAACCCAATTCAGTAGAATTAATCTGTAATCAATGTTAATTTTTTTCTCTTTCCATTTGCTTTTCTCTTTGCTATTTTGTTAGGAAAAGCAGATAGCAGCAGACCAACAGGACCCCAAAAGGAAAACACAGCTTTAATCCTGCCCTGATTGGCAGCGCCCCAAAGCTCTAAATAATTTAACAAAAGACTTAACTTCTAACAGCATAGCAGTGACATGTACAGAAGGAGTCTTCAAACAGGTGAGAAGACACACAATGAAGTAAAATCCCATTCACCCTCATCCTCTTCCTCTTCCATAGTTCTTCTTTTCTACCCCCTCTTGTATTCCTTATCTACCAAAATAAAATAAAATCCATTCTTGTTTTGTTGTGGATTCCTTTGGCAGTTTGCTTTACCATTTAAAATATTAAAGTTAATGGAAGACAACAAGAAAGAAAAGGCAGACTAGTCTCTGGGATTCTCCCATGATCTTTCACCTTAAAAATGCCATCATTTTGTGACTGGCAAAAAAAAAGGGAAGAAAGAAAGGAAAGAAAAAAGGACAACTACCAATAGCTTTTTTCCAAAAAAAATTGATATTTCAATGATAGTAATATAAACCTATAGGCCATGAACTCTAATTTCCCTGAATTTAACCAAATAAAAATCAGTGAATAGAAAAAAAATGATGTTATTGATATATTTGTCACTAGGCAGTGAAATTGAAAAACATAAAGGATATCAATCAAAGGACAGTCCCTTAGATATTCAAGCTATAAGAAATCTGAGTTAATTAGCAGCTTGACCACCATGAGCAATTAATCCCATATTTACCAAAAATATTTACCAACAATACCATATCAGTTAAACCCCTTAACTGTGCAAGAGTTATCCAATTATTTCTAAACCTGTATAATTTCTCCTTTACTAAACAGACAACATGCTAAAAGAAACTTTAATAGAATGTAGATACCAGAACCTGTTTCTATTTGCTAAAGATTATTTTTACTCTGTTTTTGGTTCTCCCTTTGGGTATGTTTCCAGAAATGAATATATTCTCTACATGTGTTCTTTCTCTGTTGAGTGTAAATGTAAACATTGTTTGTTTGTTTGTTTTTAAGGAGGGAGAGAGTTTTAACTTAATAGAAGTTTGATACACGCCTAGATTGCCTAAAGAGGTATTACTGGTGTAGAAGATGCTGGAAACCTGCTGGAAACTGGAGGATGGGAGAGGGCTAAGAGTACCCTTCTTGGTACGTGTGGTCTGGGGTTTGGACCTTTTCATGCTTCTGCAGTCCTAGGTGTAGGAAATGGAGTCTCCAGCCTGGGCACTCAAGCTGCAGGAATCCTCCAGTCCCAGAATCCAGAATGAATATAGAAGCTAGCCCAGGAGAGGAGGCTGGAGGGGCAAGCTCCTGCTCTCCACTGCCTCCCAAATAATGTGGTTGGCATTCAGTTGTGTTCAATTCAATAACATGTAAGGCACTGTACTAGGCATTGGGGATATACAGACAGAAATGAAATAAAAAAAAGGTTTGGGGTATGCATGTACATTTGAGAAAGAAGGAAACATTCATAATTTGAGAAGAAAAGGGGGGAAGAGGAAGCCTGAATTAAATTAAAAAACATACACATTATTGCTCAGATCATTTCTTCCCTATTTGCATTCTCCACTCCAGTAAAGTATCCTTGAAAATACTTTCTATTTCCCTACTCCTGCAGCCTGGCATAATGGATGGACTCCGTCCAGAAAATCTAGATTCAAACCTTGCCTCCTAAACAAGCAAAGTGATGATGGCTGAATACCCTGATAATTTAGGGCCTCATTTTCCTCATCTGCAAAATGATGATTTGGACTAAATTGTCTCCAAACTCCCTTTGAGTTCTAAATCTTATATAATCTTTACTAGTGTCATATTAGAATATTAATTAGAACTTTTATTTTTATTTAATTTGTCACATGTTTCTGTATAATCATTCCTGAGAGATTTTAAATTCCTGAAAGGCAGAAAGATTAAGTCTTTGCGTTTTTTTATCCTCAGAATGCCTAGGACAGTGCATTGTCCACAATAAGAGCTCAATATTTGTTTTCATTTGATATAATTTGGTAAATTTGATTTTTATTATAAAATAGCCCTTGTCTCTGAATGGTGAAGGTCCTTAAATAAAGAATAGAATTTAGGTGGCACAATAGATAAAGTGCTAGCCCTGTAATCAGGAAGGCCTGAGTTCAAATCCAGCTTCAGACACTTACTAGATATGTGACCCTGGGCATGTCACTTAACCTCTGTCTGCCTTAATTTTCTCATTTGTAAAATGGGGACAATAATAGCCCCTACGTCCTATAGTTGTTGTGAAGATCAAATGAGATATTATTTACAAACTGTTAGCACAATGCCTGGCACATAATATTTTTTATAATGACCCCATTGAAGATTCAGAATCACTCCTAATTTTAAAATTGTATAACCTCTTATCCACCTTTACTCCTGCTCCCAAATCACTGTGCCAAATAAATAAAAAGTCCACTTCATTTCAATTGCTTTGCTCTGCTATGAAGTAAGTTATACAAAGGAACTTCCATGAGGAGAGATGCTTACCTTAAAATAGAATGTCTTTTGGAGAAATCATCTCATTTCAATGTATCACCAAGCAGAATGATTATTTATTATAAAGCATCAAGATGGTACAGTGGATAGAACACTGGGCCTGAAATTAGGAAGACTTAAGTTCAAATCAGACCTAAGACATCAAATAGTTATGTGACCTTGGACAAGTCACTTAATCTCTGCTTTTTTTCTCAACAATATGACTGGAGATGATAATAGCACCTGTCTCCCAGGGTTGTTGTGAGTATCAAATGAGGTAATATTAATAAAACATTTAACACAGTGCCTGACACATAGTAGGTAATCTAAAAATGTTCATACCTTTCCCCTTCCCTCTCCATATAGATATCTCCAGAGTCTTTTTCAAACAAGGGAAGGAAGTTCTTGAATTACCTCTTCCAAGTTATCTATTTAAAAATATATACACACAGAAATATTTGATAATAATCTGGACTATACCTAGTCCCATTTGATCTAGAAGCACCAAGTTCCATCACAGTGACCCGATTCCTAAATGTGTTTTCATTCTTGGTCAAATCTCTTTACTCTAGAAAGTATTAAAGTTATAAACCTGCCAAAGTAGTAGAACAAAGAAGATACCAAGTATTATCTATAATATCTTTGAGGTAGACTTGGAAGAGCCCTTAGAGATCCTTTCCAGCCCCCTCCTTGTGTAGGTAAGGAACCTGAAGCACAGTGAGATTGGGACTTTTCCAAAGTCACAGGGGTAGATCACATCCTGTGATGATAGAATCTGGATTCAAACCCAGGTCATCTGATGCCAATTCCAGTATTTTTTTTTCATTTGTTTGCTGTTTTGGTTGACTTTGGTTTGGCTTTCTTTGGTATGGATTAGTTGGTTGTTGCTGTTGTTTTGTTGTTGTTGTTTTCCCCACACTGAACCAAGCTGACCCCAAAGATGTACTTTTGTCTTTCTGGTTTAGAAAACTCTGAGGTAAAATAAATTCCTTATTAACTCTGCTAAACCCAAGGGATCAAATAGCGATTAAAGTACATTGCCTCAGGAAATATAAAAGCATAGTAAAAGATAGTTCATGAAGGTCTGACCTTGGCAAGAAAACACAACTTGATTGGTACCCTTGGACATAAGAAGAAGTGAGCCTCTCCTTCCCTCAGCTGTTTGCTTTGAAAACCAAAGAGGCCATTCCTTTAATGTAGAATATGACTTTCAGTGAAGGGAAAGCCTACTATGATCACACCATGGATATTAATATAATAGAGTCAAATACCAGTCCTCTGGTACCTATGCAAATTATTATTGGCTTACTCTAAAACATTAGGAAGACTTGAGTTCAAATCAGACCTAAGGTCACTTGGGCTTGTAGCAGACAGAGTGCCATATTGAAAATCAGGAAGACTCAGGTTCTAATCATGCCTGAGATACTCATTATCTATGTGACCTTGTGTAAGACACTTAACTTCTCTTTATCTTAGTTTCCTCATCTGTAAAATAGGGATAATAATGTCGACTATCTCCTAGGGGTTATTGTAAAGATCAAATCATATTTTATGTAAATCACTTCCCAAGTCTTAAAGCATCACATAAATGCTAGATATTATTACCAGCCTATAGTAAGTTTTGCAGAACAAATCCTTTTATTGAGGAGACTTGTTCTGTGAAGTTTGGATTCAGTTAAAGGGCCACACTTGAGGTCCTAGAGGGTCACATGTGGCTTCTAGGCTGCAGGTTCCCCACCCTTGGATATTATAGCACACACTATGTCTTATTGTTCTTGTTTATTTTAAAATAACCTTTCTTCCTCAGTATCCAAATAATTCATAAGATCAACCAAGGAGTTCATGCTATTAGTTTCAAGATTTAAGACCTTTGTAAGACTAAATGTGTTCTCTGAGGAGGACCCATCTTTCAAGTTCTCTGCCTGCCTTATCCAACTGGGTAGCAATCTGTTGCCCTTAAGAACAGGGGATTTTTTTGTTGTTGATGTTGAGTTCAACCTTCAGTGGGATGATTCTTTTCCCATGATTGTTTTATTTTTTTAACTGCAGCTAAGCATTTTTAAAGGTTTTGTTGTCAGCTGTTATCCTATTAACTTAAGCAGTGTAAACAGCAGGTTGGATAATTCAGTCTCCCAAGGGTATTTTCACTTAATTCTCCAAATAACTGGTCAAGGCCAGCAAAGGGGGTAGTGGGCTGGGTAAAAATCAATAAGACTCAGATTCAGGTCATACTCCTGATATATAATGTCTGCATGACCCTGACCAAGTCACTCACCTTCTCAGGGATGCCCAAGCAACTCTCCAAGCCTGTAGAAATTGCACATCAGCAGTGGTCGAGGAAGTCTCCTTAAAGACGGGGCTCTCTGAACAGATGACCTTGCAGGGGCAGACCAAAACAAACAAACAAAAAGAACTAAAACTATTCCAAGTAACATCAGGAAAACCAAACACTTTGTTTATGGACTTGATCTTTAGTGCTCATTCTGTCATCTTGTTATCTACTGTTCTGTTCCTTCACCTCTCATGATACAAAGGACAGGTAGCACACTGGGCCAGGAGTCAAGAGGACCTGAGTTCCAATCCAGTCTCAGACACTTACTATTTGTGTGACCTTGAGCAAGTCATCCTCTATTTAAATTCACTCAACTATAAAATGGGGTTTAATAATAGTACCTACTTTCTTTTTGGAGGAGCAATTGGGGTTAAGTGACTTGCCCAAGGTCACACAGCTAGCTTTTGTGTTAAGTGTCTGAGGTCGGATTTGAACTCGGGTCCTCCTGACTCCAGGGCCCGTGCTTTATTCACTGAGCCACTTAGCCACCCAATTGTACCTCCTTCTTAGGCTTGTTGTGAGGTGACAGTAAGATGAGATGATATTTGGAAAGTGCTTAGCCCAGTGCCCGGTACACAGTAGGTGCTTAATAAGTCCTTGCTCTCTTGCTCCCACTTTATCCACATAGAGGATTAGTTCTCATTAGTTCTTATTCCAAAGAATAAATAAATCCTGTCATACTTGCTCGGGAGGAAAAATTCTGAACCCTATGAAGAGTAAGAGTACAACCTTTATGAAAACATACTGAGGGTTAATGATAACGGACTGGGACAGAGCAGCCTGTTATACATAATAACAATAAAATGAGATTAGTATATCTAGAGTTGTTTGGACAAGATTTAGTTTTATTTTCAGGAGACTTCAATTTCCTTTCACATAAACTCTATGAAATACTGTCTGTGACGTATTTATGGCTGGCTATTTTTAAGAATGTTATACTTTTGGCCTCTTTCATAAGGCTAAATGTGTTGGTCTCTCCTCACCTCTCTAAGTAAATAAAGAGATGATCATTGCAATTATTAGAATTATGTAATGTATCCCCAACATATATAACGGCCTCAAGGCTTTCAGTATCTCTCACAAAAGCTCTCTAAAGACCAGTTCTAGGTAATAAAGATGATATTTAGGACCAGCTGGTGATTCCATTCAATTTATTTCATTGACAAGATTTATAAATAAGAATGTATAATTTGCAAAAAGCAATCATCAAATTCACTCTGCACGATCCCGGCTGCAGTCAGCTGCCTTTGTGCCTCCTTCCTTGCCTGCCCTGGTAAGGCCTACTAGCAATATAATACGCCTACACCACTTTTCATTTTCAAAGCACTCTGCAAAATTAACCAATTTATTCTCATGATTACACTCGAGAGGGAGCCAAGTAGTAAGTATCCCACTCCGCACATGAGTGAAAATAGGGAGAAATATGAGGGGTTTTTTGACGGTTACACAAAATTATAACAGATGGCAGAACTATGCAGGATTCCACACTCTTCCCCTGCCTCTCCTTTCTTGTCCTTTCTGCCATTGTCATTCAGATCCTATTGGAGTTTATCTTTCTCTCATTCTGAGGAGAGGGGGAAAATAATTATCCTGTTCTCCTCAGCAGTCTTACACACCTTCATTTTGGGGGGTGTGGTACTGGAAACATCCATCCCAGGATTTCATTAGTATAGGGAACTCTTGATAAAGAAATTCCCTCTACTAGTAACTTGTTTTGCAATTTATAATTATAGAAAGACAATGAGAGGCTGAATGACTTAGCCAGGGTCACACAAATACATGTGTCAGAGGTAAGATTTGAATTAAGGTCTTCCTTACTCTGAGGCCAGAACTCTAGGTACTCTATTATGCAGTCTTTCTCTATACTCTAATAATACCCTAAAAACAGTTAGGAATGAATTTGAATCTTTTCAGTCCTAGTACCACATTACAGGTAGGACCACATGCTACATAACCTGCAGCCTATGGGACTGAAAAGTAATACTTTAAAAAAATTGTAATATTCCTCCATTTGTACTTCAAGTCAATGTTGTTTCTTTAAACTAGTCACCACAGGGAGCAATACACTTATTTTGGTGGTGTTGTCATTGTTCAAAACATCTTTTTTGGAAGTCCTCTCTTGGAATTGCCTTCAGACACCAGGTCTAGTCTGCTTCCCACCTACCCGTGGCCCCACAGGGAGCTCCTGTCACCTCATTAAGCCTCAGATGTATCAACTGAAAATAAAGGAGGTTGTACCATATTGCCTCTAGTTCTCCTTCCAACTCTAAATTCTAACAATTCTGTGATCCTTCAGGTCTCTAGGACAGCTAGATGGTACAGTGGATAGATCACCAGCCCTAGAGTCAGGAACACTTGGGTTCAAATTCTACTTCAAACATTTACTTGCTGTGTGACCTAGGGCAAGTCACCTCACCCTCCTTGCTGTAGTTTCCTTATCTATAAAATGAACTAATGAAGGAAATGGCAGACTAGTGTCTTTGCCAAGAAGACCCCAAACAGGCTCATGGAAAGTCAGAAAAAAACTGAACAACATAAGTTTACATCTTGTTCTTTGGATGATCTTTGATGGTGGCAAATCTCCAGAGGATATATTTGAGTTTTGTTTTGTTTTGTTTTTAAATATAGTTTAAAGTCATTTGTAGTCAAGCCTGGTGAATAGGGTTGTTGATCCTTTTCACTAATACTTTCTTTGGCAAAATTGAGGTGTGATTCTTAAGACATAAAATTATTTTTTTTTCCTGTGGCTTATAAATGAAACCCCTCAAGACACAATTACACAAGAAGAGCTCTGCAATTCTTATAAGCAATGGCAGGGCATAGGCTCCTAGGATGCTGAAAGATAGGCTTCATTTGGAAGCATAAAAAAAGCCATCTCTTGGGGTGGCTAGGTAGCACAGTGAATAGAGCACTGGCCCTGGAGTCAGGAGGACCTGAGTTCAAATCCAGACTCAGACACTTAAAGCTTACTAGCTGTGAGACCTTAGGCAAATCACTTAACTCCAATTGCCCTGCCGTCCCCTCTCCAAAAAGGAAAAAAAAAGTCAACTCCTTCCTTCATAGTCAAACCTGATTATTTTACCAACACTTGACTCTCCTAGCTTCCTAAAAAATCCAGATCACATCTCACTATCTCCAAGAAGTCTTCCTGGTCACCTTTCCTCTCCTTTCCTTTTTTGCCCCGCCCCATACCTTTTGTTTAGATTATCTTTTCATTTATACTGTATATATTTTGCATATGCAATTTTTGTAAGTTGTGTCCCACATTAAAATCTGAGTTCCTTGAGGGCTAGGACTGTTTTTGCCTTCCTCTGTATCTGCTTAGCATGTGTGTCTGGAACACAATAAGCAATTGGTAAATGTTTTGTTTTTTTTTTTTTTCACAGACTCATCTGCTGTTTATAGACTAATTCCACAAAGTAGGACATGACAGTGCACATAACTTTGGTTACCAGGTACCATCTCCAAAGTCTTCAGATATCTTCTCTAGAAGTTTTAAAAGAAGCTTTTGATTCAGTCTGGTAACCACTGCTGTTCTCTTTTTTGTCTGCTGCGGCCAATCTGACCCTGTTTTTTTTCCTAAACGAAGATGATGAAATGTTGTTTTCTGAGTAGTAGATGACGTTTCCCACAAGGAAAAATGCTGCAAGTCCTAAACTTCTGACACAAATGATGCCACCAAGATTCTCAGAGGCCAGTCAGGACAAATATCTGCTAAGAACTCCATTCTGTGTGTGAAATATAAATAGCCCATTAACAGAAATCTGTCCTTTTGGCAACAGGCTAGCCCACTGACGAGTGGCAAATAGGAGACTGCTCAAATACAGGAAGAAAAAAAATCCTCAATCACACTTGTTTAAAAACTTTTATGGCTATTGCAGAAATATTTTCTGTGCTGAAAGAGGTCTGTGTGTGTGTGTGTGTGTGTGTGTGTGTGTGTTTCTCTCTCTCAGTTTCTGCCTCTCTGTCTCTCTCAGTTTCTTTCTGTCTCTCTCTGAGTTTCTCTCTGTTTCTCTCTCACTCCCTCTCTGTTTTTTTCTCTCTCTATTTCTCTTTGTCTCTTTCAGTTTCTGCCTTTCTGTCTCTCTCAGTTTCTCTCTGTCTGTCTCTGAGTTTCTCTCTGTCTGTCTCTGAGTTTCTCTCTGTGTTTCTCTGTCTCTCTCTCTGTTTCTGTCTCTCTCTCTGTGTTTCTCTCTGTCTCTCAGTTTCTGTCTCTCTGTCTCTCTCAGTTTCTCTCTGTCTGTGTCTCTCTGAGTTTTTTCTCTCTGCTTCTTTCTGTCTTTCTTTCTGAGTCTCTCTCTCTCTCTCTCTCTCTCTCTCTCTCTCTCTCTCTCTCTCAGTTTCTCTCTCTGTCTCTGTCTCTCTCTGTCTCTCTGTCTCTCTGTGTTTCTATCTGTTTCTCTCTCACTCTCTCTGTTTCTGTGTCTCTGTGTGTTTCTCTCTGTCTCAGTTTCTGTCTCTCTGAGTTTCTCTCTGTCTCTCTCTGAGTTTCTCTCTCTCTCTGAGTTTCTCTCTCTCTGAGTTTCTCTCACTCTCTGTTTCTCTCTGTCTCTGTCTCTCTGTGTGTTTCTGTCTCTCTCTGAGTTTCTCTCTCTCTCTCTCTCTCTCTCTCTCTCTCTCTCTCTCTCTCTCTCTCTCTCTCTCTCTCATATGCAATTCTACACATTCATCCCTAATCTCCCCCAAGTTCCAGTATTTTCTTCAACAATCTCTCTTGGATATCTCACAGGCATCTCAAACATTCCCATTTCTAGAATTCATCCTCTACTCTGCTGTCTCACTCATACTCCATGTCCAATCACTTATGAAATCTTATTAACCCTGTAATCACTATCTTCCCCCTTTTCTCTTCTCAGACTACAACCACCCTATTCAATCCCACTTACCAGGAATAAATCAGGAACTACGAATTGGTCTCTATACAACCAGTGCTTTCTTATCTCCAATCCATTCACCAAAGATCTGGAACAGTAATATGCCTAATGTACCCATCTGACCAGTACGATCTCCAACTCAAGGAAATTCAGTAGGTCCCCATGTTTTTAGGAAAAGATACAAATTCTTGTTTGACATTTAAAAGCCCTTTATAATCTACATCTAGCCATATGTCCAAACTGCTGGACTATTACTTCCCCACCCCTCCTCATGCTCATGTCACTAGCCATATTCTATATTATTTAGCAAACACAACATTCCGCCTTCCATCTCTGTACCTTTGCACAATCTTCCTTGAAATCTCTTCTTTCTTACGTTTGAGAATGGCAGATGCCCACACCCACACCCCACCAAGAAGCAGCTCACCTTTAAGATCCATTTCCTTTGAGAAGCCTTTCCTGTTTTTCCCATTCTCATCACCAACTCTATTATAGTGTATTTGTTTTGTGTAAATCCTATTTTTTTAATTCATCTCTGAATATTTGGGGTTTTTTCCATCCAATAGAATTTAAGGTAGGTACAGCCTCATTTTTGTACTTGTTTCTCTAGTGACTAGTGCAGTACTAGTGCAGGCCCTGATAAATACTTCATTGATTGATAGACAGGAGGTCCTGAAAGGGAAAAGTGAATCCAAAATAGTGGATTGGGGCCACAAAGACCCATTTCATAATCTAGTTGAGACAGGAAGTCCATTCCTATGGTAAAAAACAAAACAAAAAAAAGTAATGCCACTGTTCTCCCTGGGGCACAGTTGTAAAGGATGATCAATTAATGTAGATTGACTTTAACTTTAATCAATTGTTCACTGGAGCAGCATATCTAAAGTTCAGAGAAGGTTGAATACACAAAACCTATAAAGTTCACCAGTAAATATAGCAAGTCATCTACAGGACTCCTATAATCTTTTGATGTCTACAATGAAATTGAGGAACTTCATTTTCCAGGGATATATTTCTTATGAGAGAACTTGCAAATATCCAGACATTTTTTGCTAGAAACTCTAGAAGACAACCTTCCTCCTGCACCAAGCTGGGCTTCAAATTATTCAGTTGTTCAGTCATCTCCAATTCTTTGTGACCCCATTTGGGTTTTGTTTCTTTTTTCTTTTTGGCAAAGATGTTGGAATGATTTGCCATTTCCTTTGCCAGCTCATTTTACAGATAAGGAAACGAAGGCAAACAGGGGTCTTAAGTGACTTGCCCAAAGTCAGGTCTTCCTTAACTGTGCCACCTAGCTGCTCAAATTGTTCAGATGCAGTGATTAAATTAATCTATTTAGAGCTCACAGATACAAGGGTCAAGAATAAATTTAGGTGTGGTCCCTTCTAGTCTCAAGTGCAGATAATGAAAGATCCATAAATAACCTTCACTTCCTTTTGAGATATTTTTTTTTGGAAGGCAATTGGGGTTAAGTAACTTGCCCAAAATCACAGGGCTAGGTTTTTGTTTGTGTGTGCATTAAGTGTCTGAGGGTCCTTCTGACTCCAGGGCCAACGCTCTACTCACTATGCCACCTAGCTGCCCCTGAGATATTTCTTACATGAGGGCAGCTTTCTTGTGTATCTCTTAAAAAAATTTTTTTTGAGGATATCAGCATAACACTTCATCTGTCCATCTTGAGTTTCTGGGAAATTAAGTTGGAAGTAGTATCCAAGATAGCTGAAAGCAAAAGAAGCTAGTATCAGAAAATCCTTCAGTGGATATGGAAAGGAAGACAAGAACCTATGAGGTACTACAAAGGGGAAAATGTTTACTTGGCAGCTTATTAGATATGTTTAAGAAAGTGAGAGTCTAGGGGGAACAAGGTCATCCTGGAACAGTATGGGGCAAGTGGTTGTGGATAGGATGCCCCTCACTTTTGAAGTAGATTAAATTGAACATTTTAAACTTGAGAGTTTAGGTTAAAATTAACATAAAAGGCATAAAGGGTAATGAGGTCTCCAAGGGGAAGCCTAAGAACATGTATAATGTGAGGGGAAGGAGCAGGCCCCTCCTACGTCCATCCCCCTGCTGTTGGGGTTTGTGAGCTCATTGGGTAGTAGGTGTCAAGGCCTCAGCTCTTCTTCAGCACCAGCTATCAGTAGCTCCCTCTGTACCCCAGAAAAATTCATCAGAAAGAACAGTAGACTTTAGAGTGAGAAGACTAGGGCAAGTCATTTACTGTCTTAAAGCTTCCATTTCCTGATTTGTTAGATGAAGATAACAAAACTTTCACTATTTACCTTACTGGGTTGTTGGAAAGGAAGTATTTTTTAAAGCTTTAAGAATTCTCCTCTCCCCTCCACAAAAAAAAAGAATTCTAAAAGTTTAAATTATTATCATTTATCCTTTGGGATTGTTGGAAGAAAAAAAATTATAAAGCTCATTGTGTAGGTGTAATTTATTATCATCACCACCACATACTGAACCCCATGACTGCCTGACTCTGAGTCACTCACTGGCCAGCCCCTCGCCTCAGGACTTTTGAACTTTCAGAGAGCATAACTTTTTGTATTCTGGAAACTTTGAGTAAGAAAATGTGGTACCTTAACTAGAGGGAAAAAGTCGGAAAAGTAAACTCATTTCACCCAGTATTGTACCAAGGAGAATACCTGCATGTCTTGTTTCTTTGGCATCCTTGGGCAGTAAGCCATGTAATGATATAGATGCAACTACTGATTTAGATAACTTTGATGCCTTAATCTCTAATTCTACATTCAGAAAAGGAATATTCTAATTATGATTTTGACTTCTCAAGTAGACCTGTCTATTGAATGTATTAGTTGTCTTGACACATAACAGTTCTTTTTAATGCAGCTGTTTTAAGATTTTCAAACCACTTTACCTAAATTATCCTGTGCATTATCTGATTTAATCCCCACAACTCCTCTTGGGGATGGATGCAATCATTAACCCCATTTTATAAGTGGAGAAAATGAGACTCAAGATCTGTCAATGGTCACCTAGCTCCTATGAATCTGAGTTAGGATATGAGTATAGGATAGAGGGCTTCCCAACTCCAATTCCAGCATTATTTCTACTGTGCCATTCTGACTTTTGTTTTTCTCATCATGAATTCTTCTTAAGTGATTTGGGAGAAAAAGAAAAAAAAAATTCTCCAACTCATCTATTTGACCTCACATAAGTTACTTAACTTTTCTGGGTCTCATTTTCCTTGATTGTTAAACAAGGGAATTGTATGATATTTAAAGTCTTTTTGAACTCTAAAATTCTACAGTTCTATGTCTCCTGTGAACTTGGTTAGCATATGCTAACCAAAGCTTCCAAAGCTTTATCATCCCTGGTGGAACACACCATCAAATTCACAAAACAGAAGACTTTAGTGAACAGAAACCAGAAAAAAAAGTGACTCTAGGGCCCAGGAGACAACAAGTTGTATGGCTCCAAGCCTCTTCTCTAGGAGTAACACTTGGCACAACTAATTCAGTGTTCTGGTTTATTGCTTTGTCCTAACACTTGATTCTCTTGTAGCAAATATTACACCAGCAGATGAAGTCAAATCTATCTAGGATTGCCATTTCATCTTGGCAGATGCTGTGGAGAGGCATGTAAGTAACTCCTACTGAGAAGGGTAATGGACTCATTTCCTGGGCTTTAAATCTTGACACAGCATTTACAATCAGGATTCGGATGAAGACCATGAAAAATGTATAAATTCAGACATCTCAGTTAGAAAGGTAATAAGATTCACTTGTTGAATAGACTTTAAATATTTCCAACGTGTTCCTGCCCATTTTGAGAATTGAGGGACACAATTATGACTTGGCAGCTAACAGGGGATGGATGGAAGAAACACATTGCTATTATCCCTGTCTACTGGAATTTAGTGAAGTACTTGGCATGTGATCATCAACATAACATATAAATCTATATTATTTTTGTAGCTGTAACCAACATCAGATAGCTGGGTATGTGTTTATACCCAGTCAAACACAGGATCACACTTCCTGCACTACAATTTATTAGTAGGTAGGTATTCTCAGAAGGTGCAATTCAGATTTTTCAGACTACTAACATAACTAACATTTAAACCACTATTTTTCTAAAATAATAACTAGTATCTTAATTGTCCTCAAATATTGGGTTTTGGAAGTAATATTTGACATTAATAATTCTGTATATTTCATCCTTTTACCACCTTAAAAATGCTTTAGAGGGGGTGACTAGGTGGCACAGTGAATAGAGCATCTGCCCTGGAGTCAAGAGGACCTGAGTTCAAATCCAGTCTCAGAGATTTAGCACAAAACTAACTGTGTGACCTTGGGCAAGTCACTTAACCCCAATTGCCCTGCCTACTCCCCTCCAAAAAGCAAAAAAAAAATGCTTTAGAGGTGATCTTGCTTTGAGTAACTATGTCTAGGGAACCATCACTGATGTGCTTTTCAGAGGATTAAAATTCCATTGCCTATTTTTTGTTCTCCTCCCCTTTCTGTATTAGAACTTCCTTTCTTTTTTACTTCTCTTCCATGTTATTTTTCTTCCTTCCTTCCTCCCTTCTTTCTTTATTTACTGCCTTTTTCTTTCTTCCTTTGTTCCTTCTTCCTTTCCTTGTTTCTCTTTCCTTTCTTCCTTTCTCTCCTTTTCTTTCTTCTTTATTCCTTCTTTTGTTCCTTTTCTTTCTTTCATTCTAAAGAACATATTAGAAAGCTTTCCTATCATAGATTGTGCATTCTGGGAAACTTTAAATTATAATGAAGGTAACAGAAAGCCTAACTCTAAAATGTTTACAATACATGACACTGAGAGAAAAATATGGTATTGGGAGCTACAGATTGAGACATTGAGTTGTTTTGTCACTCCAGGGAATTCCCTGGAGTGCCAATCAATGAGTTCTCTTGTGTTTCAATATTCTTCCTAATAGACTCATTTGAGGAATGAACAGTCTCCAAATGAAATAGCTTTTACAAAATAGAAGCAATGCTTTGGTCAAGTATGATAATGAATGTTGCAGGAGAGAACACACAGGGATGCAAGCAAAAGAAGATATTATTTTCTCTTTTGAGGAAGTTGTTTTAAACATTAGTAAGCCATATGTGAAAGCAGCTCTGAGTCTTTATGTGGCACTGATAGACAAAAATACATCGACATGAAAGTAGTAGGCAAATAATGATAATAGTTTACATTTATATAATGCTTGAAGTATTACAAAGCACTTTCCATATCTTCTCTCATTTGAGCCTCAGAACAATCTTGTTAAATATGAACTACAGGTATTATCATTCCAATGTAATACAAGATAGGACAAGCTCAAGGAAGCTCTAATTTACTGCAAGTCACATCGGAGTATCAGAGACAGTATTTGAATCTAGATCTTTCCTGAATCTAAGCCTTTGAGTAGAGTTAGGGGAGCTACTGAGTATCTGAAAGCCTTTTCAGCCAAGGCAAAAGGTTCTTTCCTGGACACTAGAGGAATCAGACATCTTTCTAGGTAAGAGGCAAATGCTGAGGAACATCATTCCCAAGAAAAGGAACACCTGATATAATGGTGCAATGCATACTGATAAGGAAACCCAGACTAAAGCCATAGAGCCATCTGAAGATAGGTCTTGTGCTCCACAGTTAATAAGGATGAAGCAGACACTAAGTTAGTCTCTCCATCTCTGGTATCATTATTAGCTATTACATGTTGTGGTATATACATCTCCATCCTTATCGTCCTGTCCTTCTAATGACATATTTTGATGATAACTATGGAAACTACAGAAGGAAAGGTAACCTTAAGATGGGCATTTTATTTCCACAAAGTAAGATTAAGCTTTAGGCTTGAAGTGCATGTCAGTTGTAGTGAACCAGATAGATTAACAGACAGACAGACAGAGACAGACAGATAAAGAGATAGATACTATTTATATGAATATGACACATATGTGTCATATGAATGTATATCATATGCATATAGCATATATGGGTCATATGCATGTATATCATTGTGCATATGACATGTGTGTGTCATATGCATGTATATCATATGCATATGAATAGTAACAAATTATAGGAAGAAGATGATGGCCTTTCAGGAATTCCTTCTCTTCCTACCTGATCATCCTCAGTTCCCTTTGCTAGACTTTCATCCAAGTTATGCTCACTAAAGTTGGGTATCCCCAAGGGCCCAGTTCTGGGCCCTCTTCCCTTCCCCCTCTAAACCATTGCACTTTATGATCTCAACAGCTTCCACAGTTTCAATTATTATAACTATACTGACAATTCTCAGATATACTTATCCAGCCTAAACTCTCTCCCACTCTCTAGGCTTCCATGTATAACCTATTAGATGCCTGGATATCCTATAGGTAGCTTAAATTCAGTATGTCCTGTATTCAACTCATTATCTTTCCTGACCAAAACCTCCCCTCTTCCAAACTTCCCTTACTGCTGAGGATACCACCATAATGCCAGTCACCCAAGCTTGCAAATGTAGGCATCATTCTCAACTCCTCAATCTCTCCCACTACCACCATCCCCATTCAATTTATGCCAAGGCTGGTCAGTTTTACCTTTGTACTATCTCTCATAAGGGGGCCCTTCTCTCCTCTGCTAGTCACCCACCTGGTAAAAGCCCTCTTCACCATGTACCTGAACTATTGGAATAACCTGATGGTTGGTCTTCCTCTTTCAAGTCTCCCCTGTTCCAGTTCATCCTTCACTCAGCTGTCAAATCAATCTTTCTAAAGAGTAGATCTGATCATGTCACTCCCCACCACTATTCAATAAACTCCAAATGCTCCTTATCACTGCAGGATCAAATATAAAATCCTGTTTGTGGTTCAAAGTCCTTCAGAACCTGCCTCCCCTTCTACCTCTTATTACACTTTACTCTACACCACAGAGAGAGAGAGAGAGAGAGAGAGAGAGAGAGAGAGAGAGAGAGAGAGATCCAATGACATTGGCCTCCTCGATATTCCTTTTAACATGACACTCCATCTCCAGAGTCTGAATATTTTCACTGGCTTTTCTCCAGGCCTACAATATTTTCCTCATCTTTATCTCCCTGGCTTCCTTCAAGACCCACCTAAGACCTTACCTTCTACAAGAAACCTTTTTCTGAATCCCTTTCATGCTTATGTCTTTCCACTAATGTATCTTGTTTGCACATAGTTACTCGGAGATCATCTCTTCCACTGGACTATAGGCTCCTTGACAGCAGCAACTCATTTTGTTTTTGTTGTTTTGTTTTGTTTTGGTTTTGTATCTCCAGTGCTTAGCACAGTGCTGGTTACATAATAGGTGATTAAAGATGCTTGTTGACTACCACCCCAGAAAAGGGATAAAAATGCCAAAAACAGAGGCTAGAGATCCAAATAAATAGAAGAAAAGGTCATATTCAATAAATAAATATTTTGGAGTTGGAAAAAACACAAGAAAAGCCTGTTAATTTCAGAAAAAAAAGGAACTCCATATGTCCAAACTGACACTCAGAGAAAAGAGTCACTTGATTCTAAGAACTACAAAAGTACTTGCAGGAAAAAAAGGAACAAGAGGTGGAAAATCAAATGTTAAAGGAAACAGTTAGGAAACATAAAACGAAGAATGGCAAGAAGAATTGGCAGCAATAGTAAGGCATTGAGGTGACCTGTGAATAGAGCATTGGCTCTGGAAGCAGGAAGATTCATCTTTGCAAGTTGAAATATGGCTTAGATGTATAGTAGCTGTGTTACCCTGGGCTAGTCATTTAACCCTCTTCTATTTCAGAACCTCACCTGTAAAATTAGCTGGAGAAGAAAATGGCAAATTACGCAGTATCATTGCCAAGAAAATTACAGCTGGGTTCACAGAGTCAGACAGAACTGAAATGACTCAACAACAAGGCAATAGTAAGCCATACCTAAGCACTAACTACTATTTCACTTGTTGATCTCATCAGCCCCCAAGGATTTGACTTTATTCTCTAAGCACATGATTCCCAGATCTATTTGTCCAACCCTAACTTCTCTAGACTCTCATCTCCAACTACCTATCAGACATGTTGATTTAGGTATCTCATAAGAATGTTAAACTCAACACGCCCCAAAATTGAACTCATTATCTTGTCCCCAAAACCTTCCTCTCTTTCTAACTTCCTTCTTACCATCAAGAGCATCACCATGCTCTCAGATCACCATGATTACAACTTAGAGGTCATTCTCAAATCTTCACTCTCCCTTTCCCCACACACACCATATACAATCAATTACCACATCCTGGCATTTCTACCTGTATAACATCTCTCATTTATGTCCCATCCCCCAACACCTCCCTCACCCTGGTACAGGTACTCATCACTTCATGCCCAGACCATTCCAATAGATTTCTGATGGCTCTCCATGTCTCAAGTCTGAACTAATGAATATATTCCTAAAGAGCAGATCTAAACATTCCCCTTTCCACCCCTCCACCCCCCCACACATACTCAAGAAATTTCAGGATCAAATATAAAACCCACTGCTTGACTTTTTAAAAACCTTTCAAAACCTGACCCCTCCTTAAGTTGCCAATCTTCTTAAACCCTATTCCTTCCATGTGCTCTGTAATTCAATGACCCTAGCCTTTTTTACTATTCAACACACCCATCACTCCATCTCCAAGAATTTCACTGGCTGCCCCCATGTCTAGAACTCTTTGCTTCTCCATCTCTACGTCTTGGCTTCTCTGAGTTCTTACCTCAGCTAAATGCTCCCCTTCCAAAGGAAGCTTTTCCTGATCCCCCTTATTGTTAGCACTTTCTTCTGAGATTAATTTCAGTTTATCCTTTTTTGTGCATAGTTGTTTATGTGTTGCCTCCCCTATTAGACCATGAGCTCCTTGCTTGAGAGCAGGGCCTTTCTTTTGTATTTTTTGTATCCCCAGTGCTTAGCACAGGATTTATTAAATTCTTGTTGATTTGACTAAAAATTAAGCTTACTGAAACTAAGAATGGCACAAACCAGGGACATGCTGGTAAATGTTTAACAATTCATTCTCTTTCTTTCACTCTTCAAAAAATAATGAAGAGTGAAATGGCAGAACCAAGAGAACATTTCATGCAGAAATGGCAATAATATTCAAAGAATAATTGTGAACAACCAAGTTATTCTGTTACAAATACTCAAAACTACAAAGGATCTTTGAAGGAAGATCCTATTCACCTTCAGAGAAAGAACTGATAAATAGAAGTATATGTAGCATGGTTTTACATGTATGTATAAATCTGTGTCAAATGGTGGCCTTCTCTAATGCAGGTTAGGAAGAAAGGGAAGGAGACAGTTCAAACCTTAAAGTGTAACAAAAAAATCTTAATTTGGAAGGAAATATCCAGGAAAAAATGAGCGGGGGCTAGAGAAGAGAGCAGCCCAGGTTAGCTTTAAGAATAGCTCTACTACAGCTGTGATAAGTAATGTAACTGTAACTATGTAATGTAACTTGGATGTCCTGGATGTTTCATCAGGGTTCCCCAAGCTTTGGTACAATTTAACTGCAGCCTCTTACCCTGAACTGAAAAAGTCCTCGAATACAATCCATGGCTACTTAAATAACAGGAAATTCCTGTCCTTGGACAGCAACAGTCAAAATGTGGATTTGAAATCATTGGAGAAAGAAGATATTGAGTATCTCATAAAGAAGGAGGAGCTAGAAGAAATCCTTTGGGTCATTGATCAAAATAGTGAGAAGAAAAAAACTTCTCATACTCTACAAGTCATTCTGGGCTGTGAACTCCAAATGAATGGCTATGCCAGGAGCTTCTGGAACTGCAGATATAATGGACAAGACTTCTTCAATTTATCCCTGGAAAACCTGATCTGGACAAGAGCCAGTCCTGAGGCTCAGCAAGTCAAAAAAAATTTGGAGAATAACAAATCCCAACTTGATATCTGGGCCTATGTTCTGGGGCACTGTCCTGCTTATCTCAGGAATTACCAGAAGCAAAATCCAGAAGACACAGAGATGGCAATATCTATCTTACATCTATCCAGTTCTACAACATCTGGGAGCATGCCCACTGGCACCAACAGTAGAGCTTTCACTGGAATTGTTACTGTCATCTCCATCATAATTCTTGTAGTTGTCAGATGATGGAAACCTTTTGAAGGCCTTTGACCTATGGAACAAGGATCCATTCCTCATCAAGGAGAAACATAACTGAATAGAATACATGGAGTCCTTTTCCATCAGAGCAACCTTTCTCCAATAAAAACTCTGAAGAGTCATTTAAACAACAATCCTGTCACAACATTCCAGTTTAAATGGGGAATAGAACCACTCTCCAAAAGTCTTAAATGACAGTACTATAGTACTATAGTATAACGGGCAGCTAAGGGGTGACAATGGATGGAATACTGGGTCTAGAGTCAGGCAGGAACTAAATTCAAATCCAGGTTAAAAAAATACGTGTCTAAACAACTGTACTATTAATCTACCTGCTAACTTCTCTTCCCTTCTTGTGTCTCTACTCTTCCTTTCTTTGTATTCTGCATGTAATAAATGCCTATTGCTTTTTAATTTAAAAAAATCTTAATTTGATTTAAAAAAAAAACAGTTTTCTGGGGTGGCTAAATGGCACAGTGAATAGAGCACTGGCCCTGGAGTCAGGAGGACCTAAGTTCAAATATGACCTCAGACACTTAACAAAGTATTTATTAGCTGTGTGACCTTGGGCAAGTCACTTAACCCCAATTGCCCTGCCTTCCCCCCTACAAAAAAGCAAATTTTTTTAAATTAAAAAAACAGTTTTCTGTGAAGGAGGTAGAAGAGGAAAATATGCCCAGAACATTAAGTTTAATGTATAGTTTTAACAATTAACCCATCATTCTCTTAAGTTTAAATAGTCAATAAAACAATAAGTCAAGACTCAAGTATAAAGCATTTACCAGTTGCTGAGGTATGAATGCTTACACTGAAAAAATTAACAGTTGGTACTAGGAAGCAGTTCAAGCTGCCTCTAGCACATCCCTGGATCAAACAAAGCAATGGCTCCATGAGAAAACGAGAACTATTAAAACAAAATCCAAATATTTTTTTTTGGGGGGGGAAGAAGAAAACATCCCAGAGGGATTTCAAATATGGACACCTGGAAAACATGTCAATGAGAGATAACCTAAGAATCATTGAGCTACCTGAAAGCTATGATTAAAAAAATAGCCTGAATACCATATTTCAAGAAATCATAAAGAAAAACTGCCCAAACTTGTTAGAATCAGAGGACAAAGTTAGAATAGTAAGAGACTGGTTTCTCTAAAGCTTAGGTACAACCACATCACCCACTGGCTCATTTAGCTTCAATGATGTTATTACCTCAAAGATCAGCTCTAAACTCCTCTATTTGACCTTTAATGTACTTCAAAATCTGACCTCTTTCTTACATTTCCAGTCTTCTTACACTTTTCTTCCCTCCACAAATTTTATCATTCAGCTACACTGGCCTATTTGCAGTTCCCTTAACAGGGTGTGTTGCTTCCCACCCTTTCCCTTTGCTCTATTCCTGTCCCTGGAATGCCTGACCCTCTTACCTCTGCCTCCTACTTTCCCTGAGTTACTTCAAATCTCAATTCGATGTTCACCTTCAGCAAGAGGCTTTTCTTGATCCATCCTCCCACCCACACAACATGTCACCTTTCAGATAACTGCCTATCTACACTTACATATGCCTCAGACAAACACGGTTAGGTGGCACAGTGTTCCAGATTCACTTGACCTGGAATCAGAATAGACCTGAGTTCAAATCCAGCCTCTGATAGGTATGAGTTCTGTGAAATTGTGCAAATTATTTACTCTCAGTTTCTTTGTCTGTAAAATGGGGATAATACTAGCACCTACAGGGATAAAATAAGATAATATCCGTAAAGTATGCAAATGTCATTATTATTATGCAGAGGCTAGGTGGCACAGTGGATAGAGTACTGGGACTGTAGTCAGGAAGACTCATCTTCCTGAATACAAATTTGCCTCAGACATTTATTAACTATGTGACCCTGGGCAAGTCATTTAACCCTATTTGCCTCAGTTTCCTTATCTATAAAATGAGCTGGGGAAGGAAATGGCAAACCACTCCAGTATTTTTACCAAGAAAACCCCAAATGTGGTCACAAAGAGTGAGACACAACTGAAATAACTGAACAACAACATTATTATGTATTCCTCATTATTTACAAGCTGTATCTCCCTTTAAAATGTGAACTCCTTGAAGACTGAGATTAATTGGACATTTTTTTTGGACATTCCAGTACTTTAGTACATTGCCTGGAACATAACTCTTAACGAATGCTTGTAGAATGCCTATCTGACTGAAAGAATGAATGAATGAATGAATGAATGAATGAATGAACGAACAAATGAATACAAACGATTATAAAGTGGGGCATACGCAGAGATGTGCTGGAGCCAGCACAAACTGGAGTAGAGTCAATTGTTAAATTTCAATTTATACCTTGGAAATTGGCAAATAATACAGATCAGGGGTTGATTTATTGTTTTGTTGATTTCTAGACAACAAAGTGATGGAGAAAATGCTAATGATGCTGAAATTTAGCGTGTTTAGTGTTTTTGAAGAGTGTATTGTTAAAAATTTACCCACCCACCACTGTATCAGACTTTTGAACATACTGGGGCTGAGATGTTTTAATATCTATGCTGGCCTACTCAAATCTAGGAAACAAGCAATAAAGATGTCTGGGTCCAACAGTAGCATAAGAACTGTCCTATTATCTTCTGTAGTAATTTGAGTCCCATAGTAATTTCAAATACTATTATACATTGCTTCTCACTAAAAAGTCCATCTTCCCTTGCTATAAAACAGGTTCCACAGGAATCCCAAAGTTTTATTCACAAAAAGGAAAAAAAATCACAGTGACTCTAGTGTGAAAAAGAAATGAACAGTTTTTAATATACCCAATTTACATTTCTTGTTTAGTTGTTACAGTTGTATCTAATTCTTCATGGTTCCATTTGGGGTTTTCTTCAAAAAGATAGAGGAGTGGTTTGCCATTTCCCTCTCCAGTTAATTTTACATATGAGGAAACTGAGGCAAATAAGGTGATAGTTAGTGACTTGCCAAGAGTCACATAGCTAGTAAATCTAAATTCATATCTTCCTGATTTCTAGGCACAGTACTCTATCCATTGTACCACTAGCTTCCCACCCAATTTATATATTTGACAGTATGATCAGAGGATACTGAAGATGTGACCAGTTTGCCATTGCCATCAACCTCGCTTTCAGCCCCACCCCCACCCCCAGCTCTTACAACTGTTGTAAGAAGTTGTTCTGAGTTCTCAGCTGAAAGTATTTAGAAATAACCTCAGTCAGCCAGTAAAGGGCAGGCTCAGGCTATGGAGGCCCATCCGCTGACTCCAATAGTGGTTTCCTTCTATGACAAAAGTTGAACCAATTAACAATGACTGTTGAGTCATTTGGAGACCAGAATGCAATTCCTCATTCTTCACACTGACACAATCCCCTCAATCAGTATGGCAGAACACTGTTAATGAGCAGAATTGTAAAATGCAGAAAGTTTCCATGTACAAACAGAGAAGAAGAAAAAAATCTTGTGGAAAGTTCAACCATTCCAGAAATTAAGCTCATAATATTTCTGAGCAAATGACTCTGCTTTTAACAGTTATTTACTGGATTAAATCACACAATGTTAACCAAAGTCATAAAACATAATGGCTTGGACTGTGCAAAAGCAGCAGCACTATTTAATTTTCTTTCCTAAAATAGTAAGGCATGGCTTTAACTTTTAGTTAGGATTATTTTAGTGTCCAAGAATTTGTTGTAAATTGCTATAGAAATTAGAATTAATTTCACCACAGAAAAATAAAACACATTCCTTCTTCCCCCCTGTTCCCTTTTTCAAACCTATAAAAAGTGTTCTTTACTCGAATGCCATGAGAAGCGTCTAATCATTTTCAAGAGCACCATGCTAAGCATCAATGTGCCAAGCTATCTGGTGATAATTATGTTGGGTTGGGAGGCGGAGGGTTTTTGAAGGCTGACTTTATTTCACATTGAACCAAAAGTGCCCAGACGCCCGAAGCAGACTAGTAAATAAACTCTCTCAATGGAGGAATCTTTATGCAGTCTAGAACTCCTGCTGGGGGGTTCCCTGACCTCAGTTCTTTACTGTGAATTCTCAGCATCTGACAGTAGCAAAGACAGAGGTAGGAGAAAGCTGACTGGGTATTCTTGTCTGCTGTGGGAGGTAGGAAGTGATATCAGTCAAATATACACAGAATGTGACATCATTCCTTCATCCTACCTCTGCCAGGAATGTGTCATTGAAAAGTTGTAGGGCTTCCTCTGACTTCACTCTGTCCCTGTGCTGCTGCAGTTTGGGGTTTCAGGATGTATCACACCCATTACAATTACACCTTCCCTTCTTGAAACATAAAAAAGTAATTTGCTACCATTCTTGTTTTGGGTTAGAACGAGAGAATATTTTCAGTAGATATATATTAAGCACCAACTACCGGCACTGGACAAGGCATTAAGCATAAAAAGACAAAAAAAAAAAAAATGAAATGGTCTTACCTTACAATGTGGAGGTGGAGGGCGGCATAACTAATTACAAAATATATAGGAAGCCAATACTGGTTATTTGGAGGAGAGGAGTAAATATAAAATATATATCACGTAAATATCAGTTGGAGGGAGGGCAAGACACTAGCAACTGAGGTTAGAAAAGGGCCTCAGGTAGAAAGTGGTCCTTGAGCTGAGCTTTGAGGAAGCCAAGGATTCTAAGAGGCAGAAAATGAGAAGGGGGTGTATTCAAGGCATGGGAGAGAGAAGGCTGTATACAGGGAAGAGGAAGGAAGCCAATTTGGCTGGAAACGAGTGTGTGCAGTAATCCTGGAAAGGTAAACAGGGAGCAGATCAACATGGAACAGTGGAAGTCCTATACTAGGACTTAAGAGAAATGAGGTCTGGTTCTAGTCTGCTATCTATTGTCTCCTTCCTATGGGGACAAGTCATCTTACCTCTGTAGGCCTGGATTTCCTCATCTACAGAATCAGGAGGTTGGTTGAGATTGTCTCTGTCTTCCTTCTCTAAATCATTTGATCCTATGAATGGCATCTAGCAGCAGCTCAAGACTGGTGAGAGAGTTCTCAGCATCCCAGGTTCATAACTGTACCATAGAAGTCCCCCCACCCTGTGCAAATAGCAATAGAATCCTTTCTGGCCCTTCCGTCAGCAGAGGCACGATGTGCCAAAGTTTTCAGCAGAAGGGCTAAATTCCACCCTGGAATCATCATGTGAACTCAATCTTTACTATGCCTATTTCTTGAGATTATCTCCTGCTGCTTTGCCCCCTTTGTAACTGAGCAAGGCTTAAAATTTACAGTGCTCCATCTGTTGAGTAATTAGGCTAATGTGAAGTAAAGCTTAGATAATAGCTGAGCATCTGCTGACAGCAGCCCAGCCACTGGAGCCAGAGCTAGTGGATATGCTTCTGCCTCAGCCTATGTTTCCCAGATCTTCTTCCTCCACCCCCACCTCCAGGTGCACATTGGCTAGTTTGAGAATCACATAATCATCTAGGTATAGAGTAGGGAAGGGAACTCCAAATGCATCTAGTCTTACTCAAATCATGGATCCCACCAATGGTCCAGCATCCCATTGGCAGGAGAAACAGTGACAATTCCAAAGAAATGGTACTGAACTGTTAGAAGAGAGGATCATGGAAGGGAGGTAGGGGAAGAAAGCAAAGGGTCCCTGTGCCAGGAGAGACTGGATCACCTAAAGCTAGAAGTGAAGGGAGAGAAGGGAGGGTGAATAGGAATTTTCTCCTGGGTGATGAAACTTAGAGGGTTTTGACAGTTCTTTAGTGGGTATAAACAACTGAGATTAGCACCTAATTAGCAAAAATGATTAGTTAAGATTTCTACCAGATGGCAATTCCTCCTCCTGTCCCCAGAGCCATATCCCTGGTGAGCTCTTCCATGGCTTTCTCCCACTCTGTTCTCTCCTCCAATCACCTCTCCAACAGTGGCCTCAGTGTCCCAGGGTCTCTTTCTCCCTGTGGAGACTTGTTTCATGCTATCCAAGGTTTAGTCCAACTGTCATCTTCTGAATCAAATTTATGAAACTTGGGTTGAGGGCACCATTCATGTGTCTATGCTACATGATGCCACAATTTCTGGAATCACCTACTGGCCATCCCAATGACTTGAGAGATTAGTTAAGACCCATTTCTCCATGTGTAACTTAAAGAGTAAAGGTGTAATTTCAAAGAAAAATTTTGAGAAAATATTTTAATTCTACCTTCCTGTCCCTGCTTTTATGTGCCGACAAACACAGCAAAAGTTGCTTGGATAGTAATTGTGTCTATTTTGAGATTCAAGGGGAGTCGAGAAGCAAAAGTTGAACTTTTGAGCTTTCCAAAGCTCACCAACTATGGAGCTGAAAATGAACATCATCTCAAAAGTGTGATGTCAGGTCATCCTAATAACACTGCTAGAAAAGGTATCAGTGACTTTATTATTTCTTTTTCAAAAGGATCATAATGACAAAATAGAGTAACTGTAGGGAAATGAGTTATCATAGAAAAGAATTGTATCTCTTGGCAACTCTAGGGAATGCATTGACTCAGTTTCTAGTAGTTGTTCATAAAATGTTCCAATCATGACTCTATCCTGTTACCTATGCCTTCACTGATCTAATTTTGTTCTTCGCTCTTCCAGCAGTGTATAATCCTCTCCCTTTCCCTCATCTTTCAAAACTATACCCCTCCCCTTTTATCATTTGTAATCCCCTGAAATAGGAAGACTATAAATTGGTCAGCAATACTTTGCTTGAGCAGAGAACACAAGTATATGACCTCCTTACATGTTCATCCCTTGCCATAAGTAACGAAAATTGTCTTGGCTAATCCAGAAAAATGCAGAGTACTGAGTTGATTCTTTGACATAGGCTATTCCTATTAAACTTTCAAGGTAAAGTCAGCTCAATATCACCCTTTCTTCTCATTTGTCATTTTGACCTCTCTGCTATGCTATTATAATGCTCCTACTAAGTCTTTCTTCATAAATGGAAGTGCTGTACAATTGAAAGAACTAAAATAATTAAAATATCAATTTGGTCATTCATTTGGAGATATTCAGTAATAGCCATTAGACCACGTAAGAGGCATAAAACACATACATATATGTCACCTGTATATATATGTATGTATACACATATATTCTACATATACATATATAAATTCATGAGAAACAATTCATAGAAACACTAAGCATATGTATATCCACTCCCTAAATGACCCAGGATAAAATCATTCAAAAGACTAAGCTTTCTTTCCATGCCCTTATGACAGCAATAAATGAGACATTAGAAATGAATTATATAGATTTGGTGGTAAAGCTTTAACCACTCCTTTAGCTGGTTTATTAGAAGCTTCATTTCTAGTAGACAAGATTGATGATTCTTCACACAGGCCTATTCAGGGACCTTGAAAGGGACTTAAGCCCTGATTTCTTCAAATCATTTTTAACTGTTTTCAGAAATTAAAGATTCCATCCAATAAATATTTATTAAGTGCCTAAAATGTATTAAGCACTGTGCTAGGTGCTAAAGGAGATGCATAATTAGATAGGACATCAACTCTCCTCTCATGATCAATTTATAAGAGAATTATAAAGGAATAAATGAGTTCTGAAAAGGGAAGTATAATTTCATACTGGATTGGGGGTGGGAGAGGGTAATTATGGGGCAATTGAAGGAGGAGGTGACTCAGACAGGGGTCAGGGAGTATAGTACTACCTTAGAAAAAGCACAAAGACAGAAGAGATTAGAATAGACAGGTAATAAATAGTTAACAGTGATGTTGAGCCTACTGGGTGCTAGGCACAGAGCTAAGAGCTTTACAATTATTCTCTCATATCATTTCATCCTCACAACAAATGTGGGAGGTATTGCTATTATTATCACAATTTAGCAAACCAAAGCAAACAGTGGTTAAGTGATTTCCTCTGAGTCACATACCTAACAAGTGTCTGAGGTTGAATTTGAACTTTAATCTTCCAAACTCCAGGCCTGGAGCTTCATCCACTCCACCTCCTAACTGTCCTAAGTTAGCTGTGACTAACTTGCCTGTGATTAGAGCCAGATGGCACTGGAAATAAGAAAGAGGAATATGGGTCTACAGTTCAGGTCTAGAGACACAGATATGAGAGTCATCTGTATATGAAGGTTATAGTTGATGTCATGGGAATTAATTTAATTGTCAAGGGAGAAAGAGATAAGTAGTAGAAGGCCAATAACAGGGCCTCAGAGAAAATGAACACTACAGGGGCAGAACAATTAAAAGGAGTCATTGAAGAGACAGAAGAGAAGTTGTTAGAGAAGGAAAGAAGACTAGGGGATATTTCAGCAGAGGCCTATGATGCCTGAAGTTCATGAATGAATGGTGAGGATTGAAAGAGAGTATTGAATTTAGCAATAAGAAACTATTGCTGAAGGAAATTTCAATAGAGTTGTTGATACAGAAACTATACTGTAAGATTTGAGGAATGAGGGGGTAGTAGAGATGGAAGCATTGGTTAGAGGTTTTGTTTTTTTCCCTTTTTATCAAGAAGTGCAGGTAGTTCAAGGCTGTAAAAGGACCAAGGAAATGTAGGCTTTATGAGTTTGTTTGGTTTTTTTTTTTTTTTTTGGAAAATTGGGAAAACTCTAACATGTTTGTAGATAGAAGAGAAGGAGAAAGTTGGAATTCAATATGTATTACAGAATGGAAATGAGTGAAGGAGCAAAGTCTTGGAAGAGGCAGGAAGTAATAAGAGCCAGAAGAAGGATTTTTGGCAAGAATCAAGGACACCATTTCTTTCTCAAAAACCATGGGTGCAGACACTAAAAAGTGTTGATATGTTGAGGAAAGAAGTTAAGAAATATTATGTCAAATTTTCTTAGCAAAGTATTACATCAGGTGATATATTCTGAGTAGGAGGAAGAGAAGGATTGGGAGGAAAGAACAATAGGTTTGGGGAAGAATAAACAGTGAGATATTTTGAAAGCTTGATATTTATACCATAGCTCTGATCTCCCAAAACAGGCCAGCTACATTTCTCCTGAAGGATCCGGAATACCCTGAAAGGTATATAAGCCATAAGCTTATGCCCCCACTGGCTATGTTCTCCCCTACCTCTTTTTTTTTTTAAGCAATTGGGGTTAAGTAACTTGCTCAAAGTTACACGGCTAGTCATTATTTATGTGTGGGTGCTCATTTTCTGAGGCCGGATTTGATCTCGGGTCATCCCAACTCCGAGGCCGGTGCTCTTACTCACTGCGCCACCTAGCCGCCCTTTTTAGGGCAATTGGGGTTAAGTAACTTGCCCAAGGTCACACGGCTAGGTTTTTGTTTGTGTGGGTTAAGTGTCTGAGGCCGGATCTGAACTCAGGTCCTTCTGACTCCAGGGCCGGCGCTCTACTCACTGCGCCACCTAGCCGCCCCTCTCCCCTACTTCTTAATAAACTAAGACTAGTGACACTGTTCCATTTAATCACTTAATATCAGTTATATAAAAGGACATTCAAATATGTGACAAGAAAAACATGCAAATGTTTCCCCCCAATAACTCCAGAGCATTATCTCCCCTATACAAGCTTGGTCTCTGGGGAAGCAGGTATAAAACATCTCAATTTCCATGTAACACTTTCTCCACCAAGTTTTGTGTCCAAAAGCAGCCTCCCCTGCTGGTTGAATCCTTATCTCAGCTTCTATTGGGAAGATTACTCCTTATCCCCAGCATCAATTGTGGACTGTCTATCACACCCAGCCTGGACTGCAGCTTCTGCATTTCGGTGGTTTCTTCTCCTGACCTTTCAAAACTCCCAAGGTTGCAGACTCCAATCCCATCACTGGATGTTATGAACAAAGGAATCATCACGATTTTTCATAAGTAAATGGCACAATGAGCAACCAGTCAAAGCTAACAGGCATTTCTGAATGCCTCAGAAGTCACTCTGAGAGTCTCTGATTTATCATGTGGTTAGCCAACCTGAACCAGTCATAAACTGTCTATCCACATTCCACAGTGTCTCTGAGGTGCTTACTTATCTTACATGTCAACATGTTTCTCCCTAGCTTCCTCCATGTAGACAGATTACATCAGCTGAGTAAATTTGTAGGGTCTGTTATATCATATATCTACTACATAAGCATTGCTTTTTGCTGGTTGAAGAGTTGGTGGAGGTAGGGGGGAATCTTTATTTTCATATAGATTCTAGGGGGAGCAATAATTAGTAAATCGGTTCTGGAGTCAAAAAGTACTAAACTGAAATCTGGCTTCAGACACTTAATAGTTATGTGACCTTGGCAAGTCATTTAACCTATTTGTCTCAATTTCTTCATCTATAAAATGGGGATAATAATAGCTAAAACAAAAAAAGAGATAAATAATAGTTAAAATAAATTATAGATAAAAATCTCATAGTTTTTGTAAGGATCAAATGAAATGATAATTGTAAGACACATAGAAGTAGTATATAACTCTTTTTGTTGTTGTTCAGTTGTTTTCCGTCTTGTCAGATCCTTCATGACCCCATTTTTTGGCAAAGATACTGGAGCTATTTGCCACTTCTTTCTCCAACTCATTTTATAGATAGTGAAACTGAAACAAGATGAAGTGACTTACCCAGGGTCATACAGTTTGTGTCTGAGGCAAGATTTGAATTCAGGAAGATGAATCTTTCTGACTCCAGGTCTGACATTCTATCCACTGCACTACCTAGTTGTGCTTATATAAATGTTAGCTGATCATTATATAGTTTGGTTCACTACCTTCAAGGTTCAAGATGAGGATGTTTTGCAAAATTGGAGTCATGTCAGTATGACTTTAACCCTATCCTATACCAATAGGCCAAGAGATACGAATCAAACAGAAAAGCTTTAATAACAAGAAAGGTAATCATACTCAACACACAAAGGAATGCAATATCCCTCAGATTCCCATAATAATATTCCCTAGAGAACTCACAATATTAGGTTTGTGCCCAACTAGAACACCTCTAATGGACCCATCAACAATAGCTGATTATGCCTTACTGCGATAGCTTCCCTAGTCCACTCTGATAATTGACATCTTTTCTGCCTTGGGAGTTACCTGTGGCTGCTTCCCAGCGTGGCTATCACTGTCATCTGCTGATGGGCTGCTTCTTTTAGATGATTGCACTCTCTTCTTTTGGTGTGTTATTTAGCTGATAGGTCTTCTTTCTCAAAGGGGCTATTTAATTGTTTGTTTGTTTATTGGTGAAACTACTCATACCCAGGGCTATTTTGGCTCTTTTGTGAGTCCAACATAGACATACCCAGTCAGCACAGAAAAGATCCCACTAGGTAAAGATCTCCAACCATCCTCAATAGCTTTGCTCCCCTTGGCAGTACCAGGGTAATACAAAGTACTCTGGAGGCTCCACAGGTTTCCAAGAGGCATTTAAAAACAGAGGAGTCTACAAATTTATATTCCTCTAACCGCACCCAGACCACTGTTTTCCATGTGAAAAATTGTCTCACATTTGCTCTCTAGGAGGAAAAAAATTATAACAAAAGTCCAGGAACCTCTGAAACAGGATATGGACTTGGGGGATCTCAGAATTCTCATAAAAAAGAAATGACATATATTGTTGTATCTCATGACATCTTATAGGTGCCCTAGAACCACTCAGATTCACATATAATCTCAGAGTTCCCTGGACTTTTGTTTTGACTCTTTTTCCAGAGAGTAAATGTGAGAGGCAATTTCGCAGCAAGTATTTGACTAATATATTTTGGATATAGAGTATTTACTGTGTTTTTCTCCACTGAATAGTCTCTATTGAAAACATTGATTCTCAGGGTGGCTAGATGGCACAGTGAATAGAGCACCGGCCCTGGAGTCAGGAGAACCTGAGTTCAAATCCAGCCTCAGACACTTAACACAAAAATTAGCTGTGTGACCTTGGCCAAGTCACTTAACCTCAATTGCCCTCCCCCCTCCCTAAAAAAGCAGAAAATATTGATTCTCATTGAATAATCTCTAATGAAAAATAAGTGAATAATCCTATGTAATTTGGGGAAAGATCTGAAAGATACGCTTATTAATAGAATTCTCAGAGAAATTAACTATATGTTGAAAGTAATAGTTATGAACTTCTAAAAGAATAATATTACTATTGGCTGTAACTTCAAAGTAGGATGATTTTCAGGACTTTTTAAAAACTTTTATGAACAATATGTTGCATTTTCACAGTAGTTGAGATGGATGAATGGCATTTTGCTAGGTTTTTTTCTGATACACTATAAATTTATGGAAACTAAAGATAAAAATAGGTCTGTATGTGAAATTTTCAGAATGAGACAAACTAGACAATAGACAAAATTCATTTTGTGCTCCTGCTGAAACCTAGGAGGAATTTAAAGTTTTTATTTCCATTTTATTTAGAGATTTTCCTAAGAAAAAAAAAGAAAAAACATATAAGTTGTAGCTGAGTTTGAGATAAACTTGAGCCAGTTCTTTTGAGATTGCACAGCCTCAGATCCTTGACTTCCAGGACCACCTCTATTTCATCTTTATTTCTCCCATAGAATCTCACAAAGAATGATTTGTATATAATAGGTGCTTAATACTGCTTGTTGGTTGAAGAATGAACTACAACTTCAAGTAAAATCCTTTTGCAATTCATTTAACTGTTTTCATTTGGCCTTTCAAAATCTGATTAACCCAGAAAGTGCACAGGCTTTTAGCCTAGCAATCTATCATCAGGTAATTTCATGTTTTCAGTGTCCATGTCAATGTCACTATATAATTCTCCTCCCTCATTTCTGTTTATATAAAAAATGTCTATGAGGGGAAAATAGTAGGTTGCATGAGTAAAATTTAGAATGATCACTTCTTAAAGATCTACATTACAAATTATCTACATATCATTAACCTCACCTTGAATGAAAGAAAAATAAATCTCTAGGGAAAGTATCCTCCCTTCTGAAGGGCAGAGTTTTTCTATTACATATTGGTCCCCTATTGCAATTGGCCATATTACATATTTTCTATTACATATCATAAAATTTCCCATTGCCCACTCATGAATTTTTGATGTGTTTTTTTATTGATGGCAATTATTATTGGGAAAGAAAATTTTGGTATGACTGTACCCCCCAACAGCACTTCCCATGAATTATTTTTTATTATACTTATTTAAGATTTTAGTGGACAGGGACTATTTCAAATTTGTTTTTCAGTGCCTGAGACCTCATACTCAAATTGTCAAATGGATCTGTGATCTTTTCAAATTGGAAAGATGCTGATTGCAATTTTTCCATGTCTATCCATATTGTGCAACTCTTGCCATAACGTTGTCCCAGGAAGGTTCATCTAATAGGAAAGAAGCCTTCCCCACTTCCTGAAACTTAGCAGCTATTTCATAAATGGTTGTTAAATTTAATTGAGTATGTGTAATATATATATTCTGCTCCCCCTTTCTAGACTGTCAGTCCCATGAAGACAAGCAAGAGTCAGGCTAGAGGCTAGCTCTTTTAAATATTTCAAGCTCTTCAAAATGCTTGCTAAATTGGATTGAAATAGATAGAAAATCAAGACATGTTTGTATCTTACATCTTGGGTAAATAAAGGAATATTCACAACTGAAACATCAATGGAGAGTATGAAATTTGACTTTGACTGAAAGTAAGTAAATTTAAAAACAACTGAAACACTCCATTCCCCAGTTTGTGCTCTTGTTCCACTCTTATACTTATACTCAAAAGTATAAGGAGTGCCAGAGTTTTTTCAGAAAGTATTCAGATAGTAGAAATCATTCTCTTGACTTGTTTTTGTTTTAAAAGGACTCACTGGTGTAGTTAAATATGCTTTGGCAAGTAGCAGAAAAAATGGTTTCTTTTAACAAGTCTGTTTCTTTAACAGGTTAACTTATTGTACTTTTAGTGCACAGTTAACATTTATAAGGATTATTATGTTTTAGTGCAAAGCAAATTAACTATTAACAAGCTCCTTTCCTTCAAGGGTTGGTTTTTATAGTTTTTAATTTTTGTATTTGACACTCTCCATTGTTAGGCTGTGCCCTCTTTCAAGTTAATGGCCACATTTTGCTCTTGGATACACATGCACCTACAGGACTTATTAAGCCATGTATCTTCCAGAGTACTGGGTCCTAAAATAAAAAAAAAGAAAAAAAGATTCTGAATAGGTTGGGATTTCCCAGTGCTTTAGGGGAGCTTTATTAGCTTCATAATAACTAACTTATTTAAGTCAATGTTTGCACTATTACAAATTTCATCATGAGTGCCTGTGATTCTTGATAGTACAATAAAGGGCAATGCTAGAATAGATATCATTATTCTATGGGTTCACCAGCAGGAAAGGCATCATTTATATACTAGAGGGCAGGATTAAATCACCATTATAAATAAAATGATTAGATTGGTTTGGCACTTAAGATTTTCACTACATGTAATGCCTTACATCTGTAAGGGAATTTTCTTTTTTAAATCCTTTCAGATCTCATTTGGTCCTCACAACAACCAAGATAGGCAACAATAACAACAGCTAGAATTGATTTAGCACCATAAAGCATGTATGACTCTTTACAAAGATTATCTCATTTGATCTTCACAACATCCCTAGGGGGTAGGTGCTACTCATCCTCATTTTGCAGATGAGGAAACAGAGGCAAATGAGGCACCCAGGGTCACGTGGCTAGTAAGTAAAAGGTCAGATTTTAACTCAGATCTTTTCTTTTTTTTGCCTTTTTGGAGGGCAATTGGGGTTAAGTAACTTGTACAAGGTCACATAGCTAGGTTTTTGTTTTTTGTGTGTGTGTGTTAAGTGCCTGGGGTCGAATCCAAACTCGGGTCCTTCTGATTCCAGTGCCAACGCTCTACTCACTGCGCCACCTAGCCGCCCCTTAACTCAGATCTTCTTGATTCCAAGTCCAGCAAATCACCTAACTGCCCAATTATCCCCATTTTCCATAAAAAGAAACTGAACAGATTATTTAATTGATTCATAAAAGATCACATGGCTAGTAGGTAACCGTAGCTACAATTCCCAATTTGGTGGGCGGTTTTTTGCTATAGTAATAATACCTTTAAAGCACACCTTTTTGTGTGCTTTAAAATGTACAAAGCAAGTTACCTACAATATTTTGTATCTTCACAACAACCATGTGACATAGGTAATATTACAAAGGTAATTTGCAGATGAAGAAACTAAGCATTGGAGAAATAAAGTTTCTTGCTAAAGGTCATGCAACTAATAAGCGTCAGAGGCAGGATTTGAACTTAGGTCTTCTTGACTCCAAGTCCAACACTCCATCAGTTGTTCCACATCGCCTCTCAATACAGAAGAAGTATAGCAAAGCCATTTCTTTTCTGAACTTGTATGTTGTATCTAAAATTAATCCTAATCTAGTTTCTGGTGCTCAGAAAAGATCAGGAGTTATAAAAGAATGATGGGACTCTTCTTAGAAAGGGCAAAGGGTCTTTCTGTCTATTCTAGTCAAAGATATGGAACCTTCACTCTTTTGGGCTGGATGACAAAAAGTGGAACTATGAATTCTGGCCAAGAGCAACCCCAAAACTATTTGCAAGATTTTGCCACATGGAGGCGAGACTTTAAAGGGTAACTTGGCTAAACCCCTTCTTTTCTACACATTTTATTTCTCTCGTAAAGAAGTCGCATATGCCAATGGCAACTCCTGGAGATAAGAGGTTTTTAAATTGTACATTTTACAAGACTTGACTGAAATTTAAAATAGAAGCAACAGCCCAAATTATAGGTGACCTCTTACCCCACTGCCTCTTCTCTTAATCTGCTAGACAGTGGTGCTAAGTATGTCTTTACCATGTTCTTTTACTCCAGTTTTGTCAGCCTATGTAACATATATTTACTAAGTTTTGAAAGGGACAGAGGAGGGAGATGGAATTTAATGACCCCTGGCATAACCATAGACCCTTGCCTTGACCTTTTAGCCTCAGAAGGTTGCTATCCAGGATTCACAGGGTCAGATGACATAGACTGAACAGACACAGATATTGAAATTTTTGCAAAAAGGGAGACTTCCAGATATGTCATGGTTGTAATCTATTATATATACACCTAGACTCGACAAAGCCATGGATATATATCTCCCAATTTCCTTTCATTATAGTTTCTTTCAGAAATGTAGTATAGGATATTGCCTATAGAGTGGACCTTAGAGCCAAGAAGGCCTGTATTCAAATCTCACTTCTGACTTCTACTTCAGCAAATCATTGAACCTCTCGATCATCTAGACAGCTCTCATCAAGCTGCAGAGAAGACAAATACCTGCATTGAGAGAGGGCATTTCTTCATTCAGGAGTTCCCTTTATCAATAAAACTAAAAGACCATTCGCTATCTCCAAGAGTTCTCTAGTTTTAGAGTTGGTATCCTGCACATTATATTTGAAAACACATTGAACAACTGGAGAGCATCCAGAGGAAATCAGTCAAGAAGGTGAAGATAATTGAATCATATCATATAAGAATTGGTTGAAGGAAGTGGGGATGTTTAATCAGGAGAAGAGAAGGAGATTTGGGGGGAGGGGGTACTAGATTTATTTGTTTCTGTGTTCCATTAATCTACTTCTCTATTTTTTATCCAGTTCCAAAAAGTTTAAATGATTGTCACTATTTTTATAGTGACGAAGAACTGAAAACTAAAGAAGGGCCCATCAATGGCAGAATGGCTAAACAAATTATTATATATGAATGAAATGTAATACACTTATGCCATAAGACATGGTGAAAGGTACCGTTTTTAGTAAAATTCATGAAGACTTATATGAACTGATATGAAGTGAGTAGAAATAAGAGAACAATTTAAACAATAACAACAGGATAATTTAGGAAATGGTCAACCATGATTCCAAAGAAACAATGATAAATAATGTTGCCCAAAGCATTCTGACAGAAAATTAAGACACTAGAGATGCTCAATGAGGTGGATGTTTGTGGACGTAACCAATGTGGGAATTTGTTCTGCTTAACTAATGGACCATTAGGAGGCAATTGGTAATCGTTCTGTGGAGGTTTTCAAGCAAAGCTTTGATGAACATTTCTTTTATATATTACTAGGGGGAATTCATTTTCAAGTGGGAGCCTAATAAATGTTGATTGATTGATACATGAGTTAGACTAGATGTTCGCTGAGATCCCTTCCAAATCTGACATTTTGTGATTGCTCTATGTAGAAGGGATAACATTGTGTGCTAAACAGAATCAAACATAGCTAGATTTTTACTCTACTGCCCACAGTGGAGAGTTCATTCCTTGTGGCATCTACAATGACTGAGAGACACAAAAGCTATGGGTCACCTTATGTGAAGAGGTTATTTGCTAATTCTGAGATTTATGAATAGCTCTAAAGACAGGAAAAATGATAAGCTGGTTAATCAATAGACCAGTATTTGATAAGCATCTAACATGTGCCAGGCAATGGCACTGAGTATATATAAAGACAAAAATGAAATTGTCTCTGCCCTCAAGGAACTTACATTTCATCAGATTAATAGAAATCAATCAATAAGTATTCATTAAATTCCTACTATGATCTGGAGATATGGAAATTAAATTACTTTCTTCCTTGACTCATGGAAACAAGTCAACTAACATTTGTTCAGTGACCATGATCTGCCAAGCATTTCATTAAGTGCTAGGAACGTAAAGAAAAAGAAAAGTAGTAGCCAGTCTCGAGTAGCTCACAATATAAAGGGAGAGGCAACCTTTAAACGACTATGTATGAAAAAAGATATAGACATATTGACATACAGTCAATGAGTAAAAGCACTAGCATTCAGAGGGAAGAGAAAAGCTTCTTGCAGAAGGTGGGATTTCAGCTGAAACTTAAAGGAAACCAGAGAAATCAGAAAATGGAAATAAAGGAGAGGATTACAGACCCAAGGGACAGTCAGTGAAAATGGCTGATGTCTGAAAATGGAGCATCTTTTTTCATGGAACTTCTGTTCAGTGAGGTTAGTGCTCACAGAGTATGTAAAGAGGAATAAAGCACAAGAAGATTGAAAAGCTAGGATGGAGCCAGGTTATGAAGGCTTTAAAAAGCAAATAGAGGATTTTATACTTGATCTTCGAGGTAATAAGGAACCAATGGAATTCATTGGATAGGAAAGAGACGTTTACTTTAGAAAGATTACTTTGATAACTGAGGGGATGATACACTGGAGTGGGGAGAGTGCCTCAAGTCAGGGAGGACAAACAACAGTCTATTTTAGTCATCTATGCATGAGGTGACAAGGAAAGAGAAGAGGATGATCTGCGCTGTCACCCTGAGTAACTGGGAGGATGGTGGTGACCTCAACAGTAAATGATGAAGTTAAGAAGAGGAGGATATTTGGGGAGATAGATAAGCTCAGTTTTGGACATGTTGAATTTAAGATGTTTTTGAGAAATCCAATCCAAGACACCCAATAACAAGTTAAAGATGTGAGACTGGAGGTCAGGAGAGAGATTAGGGCTAGATAAATAGGTAAGAGAATCATGTACATAGAGATGTTAATTAAATTCATGAGAGTCAAGCAAAATAGCATAGAGGCAAAAGAGGAAAAAGGTCCAGAACAGAGCCTTGAAAGATACCTATAGTTACCAGGTATGAACTTGATGAGGATCTAATAAAGGAAACTGTTATACAAGTAGGAAGAGAACCAAGAAAAAATAGCACTGAGAAAACCTAGATGGAAGAGAGTATTAAGGAGAAAATGGTAAAGGATGCAGAGAGGTCAAGAAGGATAAGAATTGAGAAAGGGTCATTACATTTGGCAACTGAGAGATAACTGGGATTTTGGAGAGACCCGTTTCCATGGAACAAGGTGAGAATCACACTGCAGATCTGAGAGTGAGAGGAATGTAAGTGTAAGCACTGATTGGAGATGGCCTTCTCAAAGAGCTTAGACACAGATTCTTACACTATATCTATACACATGTATATACATATGCATATGTGTGTACACACATGTGTATATACATGTGTATATACATATATGTGGTATAGATAAATCAAATGAGAGATTTTTTGAGGATCAAGGAGATATGGTCATGTTTGTAGACATCAAGGAAGCATCCAGTAGACAGAGAGAGATGGGAGATTACTAAGAGAATACAGAAGGGGTGGCTAGGTGGTGCAGTGAGTAGAGTGCCGGCCCTGGAGTCAGAAGGACCTGAGTTCAGATCAGACCTCAGACACTTAACACACACAAACAAAAACCTAGCCGTGTGACCTTGGGCAAGTTACTTAACCCCAATTGCCCTCCAAAAAAGCAAAAAAAAAAAGAGAGAGAGAGAATACAGAAGATAGAAGGAATAAACTGCTAGAGAAAACAGTACAGAATGGGATCACATACATTTAAAGGGGTTTACCCTTGAAGAAGAAGGGACTGTCTCTTTATGTGAGATGGGGTGAAAAAGGAAATACTAGGAGAAATAAAGTTATTAGCACTCTTCTCATGTTATCATTTGAACTCACAAACATGTTGTAAATGTGTCTGTGCAGTACCACACGTGAATCCAAGAATGAGTGTGAGGTACAAAGAGTGGCTGATATGAGGAACTCTTAAAATAGTAAAGAGCATTTTTCAATAAAATTAAAGTAAAATTCTGCTGTGAGGGTTTTTTTTTTTAAATAAGACTTCTCCTCCATACTAGTTCCAAAATAAGTCATAAGTCCAATAAAAAGCCCACAGTGAAACCTTGTTTTTATAAAGTATTTATATGTCTACAATTCATACAAATATCTTTAGATTTTATATTTCTTCAACAGATATGGCACAGTTGGAAGACCCTTGGATTTGGAGGCCGAAAAAATTATGAATATGATTGAAAGGACTGGGGTAATAGAGAAGGTGTTAGTTCATCTGCCCTTGTCTATTACATATCTGAAATACTGTGTACGGTTCTAGGAGAGTTAGCTGAAGAAGGAACATTCATCCTAGTTAAGGAGACATTGAGGGAAGATATGAAAAAACAGCTCTCTTCAAGAACACTAGAGGCTGCCTTGGAGAAGAGTTACTAGATTTGTTCTGTTTGACCACAGAGGGTAGAATTAGGAGCAATATGTGGATTGGGGAGGCAGACAGTTTTATTATAAAGAAAATCATCCTCATGAAGTGAAAAAGGCCACCTTATAAGGCTGAATGTGGACATCATTAGAAGTTCCTTCCAATCCCCAAAAAGGATTAGAAGACGCTTCCATGGAGATGCTATAGAAGCAGCTTCTATTCAGACACAGATTAACCTTGATGGTTTTAGATTCTTTCTATCTATGATTCTGTATTGTGGTTTTGAATCCAGATTGACTATTTACTGGCCAAGTGACTATGGGCAAATTATAGAATCTTTATGAGCCTCTGTTATCTCCTAGAAAAAGAGGAGGTTGTGCTAAATTAGTTACAAATGCCCTTTCAGATGTAAATCCTATATTTTACTAAGAAACCACTTCAGAGTCTCTGGTTAACCCAATATCTAACTTATTAATGTAGTATCTAATGACAAGATGTTCTTTTTTTTTTTTTGGAGGGGGAAGGCAAGGCAATTGCATTAAGTGACTTGCCCAAGGTCACACAGTTAGTAAGTGTGTCAAGTGTCTGAGGCTGGATTTGAACTCAGGTCCTCCTTACTTGAGGGTTGGTGCTCTATTCACTGTGCCACCTAGCTTCCCCATGGTACTCCATTTTTATAAACACTTAGAAAAGACTTTATATAGTGATGACAATGAGACTGATGAGTTTCTTAGTGTATATGAAAGCAACTAATGTGGCCAAAGTCAAAGTAAATGTGGAAAGAAAATGTGTTTGGGATTCAAACACTACCAAAAGAATTTAAATGTCTTTTATAAATGACATCCATAGAAAATGCTGATCCGGCCCAAAATTCAACTTGAAAACATATTCATCAGAGGCTGGATATGGCTGGCTAAAACCAGAAGGCTTTAAATTTAGACTGTGGCTCTTCCCTGCCAAAGCACTTTTGAGATGACTATGTGAGGCCTCTGTAGACGTCTTTATAATGAGCTTCCATATTAATTTTAAGAAATCGGTATGATGTGCTGCTTGCAGATTATAATGTAATTCTGTAATACAAATTAGATCAGCTTTGAATGCCTTTGAAATGGAGTGTGTAAAAAATGGTATGTACAGGTTAAAAGATACAGATTCTGAACACCGGGATTTACATGAAATTATCACACATGCTTTGATAGAGTCCTAGACTGATTCAAAAGAGCGAGTTTCATATGAAGCTGTCTCATTTTCTTTGATAGCCACCTTGATCTTTATGCAGTCATCTATTAATTATATTACAGATAAGGTAAATAAAAGTGCTGAAATATTGAGATCACAGTCTCCTTTTTTCTTGTGAAGACTAAAGGTATGGGCTTCTATGAAGTCAGTGAGCAATGAAGGCAGATAAAGGTATTCTTTAACCATCAGACAGTATTTACTTTGACACGTGACTAAGAGAACTAAAGACCAATAGCTAAGAGCTACAGCTAAAAGGACAAAACTTAGATTTTTCTATAGAGGACAATAACCACAGTAACTTCCTAAACAGTAAAGATTTAGATTTTCAATTTTTGCAAAGGTAAAGATTGGAAATTCTTTCTCTGTAGTTTCTCAGTAGTTTTCTATTCTATGCCCTCTACTAGTACGGTGGTTACAATAGTCTACACCTGTTTACATATTCTGGGTTAACCAGTGATATTAACAAGTCATTAGAAAACTCCAGGTGCTGAACCTAGAAACTGATTTTTTAAAATTGTATTTAAGAATAAATTAAACTTATGGATTTAACTTTATCATTGCTGGCTATATTTAAGTTTAATAACAAGAGCTAACATTTACCTAAAGCTTTAAAGTTTGCAAAGCACTTTATACACATGAACTCATTTGATCTTCATAATGACTTATAGGAAATAGATGCTATTATTACCCCCATCTTACAGATGGGACATCTGAGACAGAGGTTAAGTAAGTTGCCTAAACTCATATAGCTAATATGCCTAAGGCTAGATTTGAACTTAGTTCTTCCTGCCTCCATGTCCAGCCTGTCCACTGCATCATATAACTTCTTTTATTCATGATGTTTCTTATTTTTACCATAGTAATTTTCCATATCACATCAATGAATCTTGCCTTATAACAAAGAAAATCCAGCAAAACCAGTCAATCAATTGATTACACCTGAGAGCCTATTCAATGTTTCATGTCCATAGCCTCCTCTCTACTTAGGGAAGGAAAATGTGTTTCATTGCATGTCATCAATAACTAAGACTGGGCATTGAAATTAATCTTAATTCATATGTCTTTGAGTATTGCTTTCATTTACATTATTTTAATCATATATTTCCCTTAGTTCTGCTTACTTCATTAGGCATCAGTTCATATAATTCTTTCAGAGTTTTTTTCTCCAAATTCCTCATATTCATCATGTCTTAAGTTGCAATAATACTGCATTATATCCCTGTGCTACAATTTGTTAAATTGTTCTATAACAAATGGACACCCATTGTTTCTAGCTTTTTTGCTATCACAAATGTACAGTTATAAATATTTTGTCTCATATGGCACGTTTCTTTAAGCCTTTGACCTCATAGAGTTATATTTCCAGTTGCAGGATCACTTGATCAAGCAAGAACAAGGATAGAAAAATAAAGACTAACCTTGGTATGCTGAGGCAAACCCATTGATGGAATTATAGTAAGTAGTTAGCTACAGAACAAACAATCCAATCCATACATCCAAACAGGTAAACATTCAAAATTTAATCATTATGTAGGGGGCTTCAGTCTGAAAAAAATTGATCTATCAGGAAAATAGATCATTACTACATTGGTAAGGATTAATAGTTTAATAGGGGAAGAACTATCTTTAAAAATGACCGTTTCAGTGTCTTAAGTACTTGTTAATCTGAATAAATAGGAGGATCCCAATTTAAAGTTATATACTTAAACAGAACAGTATAAATGTGTAAGCATATGCAGATGTGCATGTGGGTGTTTTGCTTTGTAGTAATATTGAAGAATTGGAGTGAAAGCTATTTGAATTCTTAAAAAAAAATTTAAGTCCTGTCTATGGTATATTTGAAGGAGCATCTCCTGAATACAAGGTGTCCCAATAGTCTTAGTGAAGCTTTGAACTTGAAGTACTTAAAGCTGCACCAAGAATTTTAGGACATTCTGTATTGACAATCAGTTAATCCATACTTATCAGCATCAAATACACTAAAATTTTAATTTGTCCACCTAGATAAGCCAGGATATGAACTACTACAATCTTTTACAATATTAAAATGAAGCCTACACTGCTAGGAAAATAAAAGAAAGGCTTCCCACCTTCTTAGACCTTAAAACATTAATATTAGAAAGGGAAAGAGAAATGTTATTATCTAAGTAAAGATCTATTTTGAATTCAGGAATGTTCATTAGCCAAAGCTTTTCATTTAATTTGCTATTTTGTTTTTGCCTAAGCCAAGAATAAACTACAATAATTAACCATTTGTAGTGACAGAGAACTGAATTGTGTGTGTGTGTGTGTGTGTTTAGCTGACTATTTACTTTGAAATTTTGATTACAAAAAAGCAAACATTTTTCTCCAGTGCACACAAATAGGTAAAGTTTTATAAAAACTAAAATGGTCTGTTATCAATGATGTTTTCAATTAAACAATTGATTTTTTCCTTCATTCCTTTTAACCTCTTGTACTATCTTCTCCCATTCCATGGGCACACATAACAGAATTTTTCATGAAAGGCAGACAAAAACAGCCGTGGGCATATCCACAGGAAACCTAAATCCATCTAATCAAGAGAAGGAGTCGTTATTCTCCAGATAATGCTGCTTTACCCCCAATGACCTAATCTCACTTTCCAGCTTTTCTTAGAAATCCTTAAAATTCCTAGGTATAGGGGAGTGGGGAGAGTCAATCTGTTTCTTTTAATGCTACAAGAAGGGGTAGGTGGAATCTTCATTCTGACAGTTCTAAAAGGAAAAAAAATGTTATGTGTCTATAAAAAAATACAAATCAATATGATCTTGAAATGATCAAAGTAGTATAAAGCACTGCTTGCCAATTATGTCTCTTTAAATGGAAACTATATCAGAGCTATATTACCTTTTTCCTTAAGATTTCAGTCTTTTTTTGGGGGGGGGATTCAGTGCTAACTAAATAAAATGAGGAGGGGGGGATGTTATTCCATAAAAGTAGTCAACAGATTGTCTTATTTCTTAATAGTTATGAGCTTAAACAAGGAATTTAGCTTTTCTAGGATCAGGTTGTCTTTTTTTAAATTGTTGTTTGTTTTATATTTGCTAGAGGAATAAGAATTGTCTCTATTCTAAAAAAGAATTTAATGTAGAAAAAAAGGGTTTTGAATCCTGGAGGAGAGAAGAGCGATGTTAAATAAAGGTGGGGTAGGAGGAATTTCACTAGGATCGCATCATTCTTTATCTTGTGGGGTAGTACAAGGTTTTTTTAACTCCTGTGAAGTCTGGTTTCAGTCAAAGGGCTGCACTTGTGGACCTAGAGGGCCACATGTGGCCTCGAGGCTGAAGGTTCCTCACCCCTAGCCTAGACTTTTGCATGCCCATGGGTAGACAAACTACAAAGCTTCTCCATTAGCAGTGAGAAATGTAGACAGAAGGAAGGAAACATGTATTAAATGTGTCTACTAGGGATATAGCTATAGCTCAATATATAGACATAGACATCGACATGGATGAAGTAGCTTTAGATATGAACATAGATATAGATATAGGCAGAAATGTAGATGCTGGTGTAGGTGTAAAAATAGATATAGATGTGGGATGTAGATATAGATATGAATATATCCAGGATAGGTGGGGCAAATGGACAATGAAATTGGGTTGAGAACTGACCAGAAATATGAAAAATGGAGATTTGAACAGTTCTCTTAAAGACCCCAAGCTTCTCCCTAAAACAAATGTTTCTCTTTTCAACACTAATATTCTTCTGGTGGTAGATAGTTGTGAATCATGGAATTCTACATGGAATTGTACAACCTTTAAAAAAAACAGGTTGAAGTTCACCCAAAGAGCAATATAGTGATCATAGTGATTCTAAACAGGCACAATAAAATTAAGAACTACTTAAGAGATAAAATATAAAGATGCCATCATAGAGAGGGGGAACAAAGATTGGTCAATGATAGCAAGAAGAAGGGAAGGTATTAGAAGGATGTTATAGGTTTTATAACTGAGTGGGAAAGTCTTCCATATGCATATGAGGGACAATCTTACCACAAGCGATAAAACTGATAGAACTTGTTAACTCAGAGAATATGAAAGGTGGGGGAAAAAGAAAGAATCAAAGATAACAATGATATTTTGTACATGAGAGAACAGAAAAACTGCAATGCTAATGAAAAATAGCAAAGTCAGGTTTAAGAGGAAAGATAATATGAAAGTTTTAAACAAATTGAGTTTAAGCTGCTTTGGGGATACACAGGTAAAGGTACTAAGGGCAGAATGACATGAAGATCGGGAGCTCAGAAAGAGAAAGCAGAGCTAGAGATACAGATTTCATATCCATCTGCCTATAAATGATACCTGAAACTATAAGAATGAATAAAATTTCCAGGGGAGAAATTGTAGTGAAAACCAAAGAGAGAACCTTGGAGAACACTCATCTCATCTAACTTTTTTTTAATCAAGTTAATATGTCCAAGTTCAGGTTTGTATTCTTTTATTTTTCTTCTTTTGGGTGCTCTCAAATTGCATGCTTGTGCTCAGTCAGCCATTTCACAAAAACATGTTATTGAGAATTTTTCCACTTTGGGACAAGCACCAAAAATGGTGCTGGAGCAATTCATGCGGACAGCACCTTCAGTTGAGGATGCTTGGGACAACCATTCCGCAGCTGGAGACAGAGACTTTGGGACATCAGAGTTCTGAATATCAAATGAGAAATATTTGAAAAACATTTAGCACAGTGCTTGGCACATGGTAGATACTTAATAAATGCTTATCCCCACCCTCTCACTTTCCTGAGTGGAGATGAGAAAATGCCTTTCCTTTTCTTCTTTGAATAGTTGGGAATATATAAGTGTGGATCATAGCATATACTTCCAACTTATCTGTTCTTTAGCTGTACTTTTATTCATTACTCTTTCTTTTATATAGTCTTTATTATAAAAAAAAATGTCTAATTAAGTAAGGGAGTGTAGAAGAATACATTTGGAAATTAAGGTGATGTAGAAGCAAAAGATATTAATAGATATTACTTTAACAAATTCTTTCCTGTGCTAAGCCCAAACCTGCCTCCATTTTAACTTCTATTCATTGGTTTTGGTTCTATGATGGGAAGGAAAACAGACTTAATCTCACTTCCAAATGATAGCCTTTAAATATTTCAAGAAAATGAGTATGCCCCTCCCCCTCCTGTCTCTTCTTGAGGTTGAACATTCCTGTTTCCTTCAACTGATGCTCATATCTGAGATGACTTATAAAGTATATTTGATTAACTTTGCAAAGATAGAACTTCTAACTGAGTAGTTACATAAAGGTACAGAGAGAAAGATGAATTTGGATCCCTAAAAAAAAAGAATTTTCCAAATCAAAATTTAATTGATTTATCTTTGGCTATAATTTCAACCAGCAACTGTTATTGGCATATTTTCCTCTTCTTGAGTATTTGTGGCATGACCTCTAAAAGATCATTGTTCTTTTCCATATAACCATGATGGTTTCATTAGCATCAATAGGAGTCATAATACAAGTGCATCAAGAGAACAAAAGGCCTCTGTGATTTAAAAATATAGTCTATCATATAAATACTATAGTAATAAGACTTTTACCATCCTGTTCAGTAATTGTTTTTTTTCCTCTTGCTAAAGCACTTTTAAAAATTCACTTTGTAGTCAGGACACATGAGTTTTTTGGAAGTTTATTATTACAAACTTGAGGAATGCAATTAGGTAACTTTTATCTAAAACATAAATCTGCTGACTGGCAGCTAAAATTTTTGGACAGTTAGGACACAGGCAATTGTTATTGTGAGGCTTCTACTGGGGTGGGAGGAGCATGAAAGTACTTAATGGTATTCATTAACAGTAAGAAATTCATTTTGTAGTTTCCAAATACACAGCCCTTGAGAGACTACACATGTATATGTAGGTCTATGTGAAGTTTTGCTGTGGTTTGTGTCTTTTGGCCTTTAATAATATATACATGTATATATTTACCCACCTATGAATTTTGTGTATTTCCTATCATGTCCCACAGAACAGGTGTGGTGTTTCTGTGCACATGTGATTGTTGGTTTACTGATAGACATTTAGGTTTGAATCACTCTACATAATGTGGTATGTGAGCAGATTTGGAGTACATGTACTTAGCATTGCATGTGCCCGTGAAACATCTATGCATGCACATCTAAAGGAAAAAAAGGAAAGTCTGTGCAGATACTAGGCCCATACAAAATGCTTATGGTTTTGATTGTTTTAACCATGAAATAGTAATTTTTTTCAATCAGACCATGCTTTACTCTCTGTAAAGTATCTAAAGCTATTAAATTCTCCTAAAGTAGATATAAATAGATATAATATTTAAATATTTGGGGGAAATGGTTAATTGTAAAGGCATCAACATATTGTCTGCCTTTTGGAAGGTATATGTTATATATGGTTTCCCTAATTGTGTATGGCTTTGGTTTTATAGGTTTGAGTTACAACGTTAATACAATGTTTTATGTGAACTCTAATGAAGTAAAAGTGGGGGTGGGAGCTTATTTTTCAAAGCAAAGGGGAAAAAATGCCAAGCTAAGATAATGATGGAAAGGACAGAAAGGAAATAGTTTGTCTCCTCCTTCTCCCCTCCACCAGCCAGAATCACAGACTCAGCATTGGAAGGGGCCCCAGTGGTCATTGGTCCAACCCATATGCAAGAGAGTCCCCAACATAATATATGTAAAATGATGTTCAGTTTCTTCTTGAGAACCTCCAAAATCAGGACTCCACCATCTCTCATGCCACTTTTGGACAGATCTAATTGTTTGGAAGTTTTTTCCTGATATTGAGTCAAAATTTGCCTATTTGAGACTTCTATCCATTGTTCCTAGTTCTGCCCTCTGAAGCCAAACTGAATGAGTCTAATCCCTCTTTCTTATGACAAACTTTTAAATACTCAAACAAAATTATCATTATCATGTACTCCTTGGTCTTCTCTTCTCCAGGCTAAATGTGCCCAGTTCCTAGAAACAATCCTCATCTGCCATGAAATCAAAAGCTTTTCAATTGTCCTAGTTACTCTCTCCTGGACACTCTATTAAGTTATCAATATCTGTGGCACCCAGAAATTGAATGCAATATTTACAATGTAGTACATCTTCATAATTTTGTTCTTAAGAATCTCTCACCCCTCCTGGGCTGACTTCCCTTGTAATATGTCCATAGGATCCTATTAATCTTTCCTCTGGACCTTTTGAAATCTGCTTTCCCAGTATCTACCATGCATCTCAGAGAACACGCAGATTTCTTCTCCTTCTCTACAATAGACTCTCAGAAGAAAATCATGATTTCTTGCCAGCATAAGGATAATTCCCCTTCAGTGTTCCAATGTTGCTCAACCTTGACCACGAACCCACACATAACCATCATTTTGGTCTTTGGGAGAGCAAAGAAAGCAGGGAGGATAAGGAGACATTATCATCACAGCTATCACAACTGTTGACATAATCAGTTCATGTTTAATATAGGGATTTAAATTTATCAAAATATTTTCACATATAACATCTCAGTAAACAGAGACAGCAATGGTGTAATGGATGGAGGATTGACCTTAGGGTCAAAAAGACCTGGTATCTATTTCTGTTGCTGACACTTGCCAGTTATATGATCATGGGCAAGTCAATTAACCTCACTCATAAATTGACAATCCTTGATCCATCTGGGAGTTGCCTATGTGGATTAAAATCTCTCTCACACACACACACACACACACACACACACACACACACACACACACGAGCTCATGCTCCCTCTGCCTCTGCATTACTCAAAAAATAAAACAAAACAAAATAAAAAGATAGAAGACAAAAAAGACTGAGTATTTAGAAGTGGGAGAGCAAAACTGAAGCTTCCAAACCAAGCACAGAAAGATCTGACTGCCTTAAATGCAATGTATAGAATGTAGAAGATTCCAGAACAGCCTTTATCCATTTCAAAAGTAATGTATTTCATTTTTTTAATTTTTTTTGGTTCAAGGAAATTAGGATATTAGTCTGACATACCAGCAAGAAAAGATTTTGAGGAGTTAAACGTGTCATATTCTTATCTTCAAAAATAATAAAAGAAAAAAAAATAAACATGCTTCCTCTCCGGATGAGAATTTGCCCAATTTTTAAGAACTCCAGAGAAGGAAATTCTGCCTTTCAATCCAGGTCATATCACAATGCAATTCTTTTCCTTGCATGTCCATATAGTGTGTTTCCTGACCTCATCATGTTTATTAGAGTTCTCCATTTCATTCCAAAGAATTGACCTTTGCATGGTTGAAATAGAGTTTAAGTATGCACATGCACTAAAAATATATACCTGGATTCTCAAACCAAAAACCTGGGAATTTTAAACTTGATGGACATTTTTGAAAAGGCATTAACTTAAAAAAAAAACCCTTTGTGCTTTAACCCGGAGTGCTCTATAGCAACACCATATTCGAAACTATAAAACTGTTTCAAAAGTGAAAGATCATAAAGAATAAACTCACAATTGTATCTGTTGTGAGCTATCATGGACCCCTTATCCATCTATTTTTGCCACTCTTGGAGTCAATAAAATGTGAATTAGTAACAGTGAATTCCCTTAATGTAAATAGAAAAAAAATGATTTCTATAATGAATTTAACATACTGAACTTCTATATGGCTCCTACCTAAACCTACTGAGAATAAACCTTTAGAATTAACAGCAGTTGAAGTATCATGTAACTGGCGTGCATTGATTTGATATTTATCTCTACTTTTATTCCCTATGTATCATTTTCTATCTGTTAAATATAGTTACCCACAGATGAGCATGTCAAGCAGACCTTAGAAAAATATTAAGCTAAAAGTTACTGTTTTTCTCTTCCTTTTTTATAAATAGGAAAAACGCCCCTGGGTTGCCCTTGGGTTTGAAAGTCAAAATTAGTGTTGTTGCCTTAGGGGAAAGACCATTTCTGCAGGATTAGAAGACAGAAGCTAAGATGCAGTACCTGAGGTCTGGGAGAGAATTCAAAGCTGAAATCATATTGATAGATGATTAGAAGGCTGTTGACTTTTCATGCATTTTGAAAGGTCAATCACTGTATGATAACAGTGGCTGGCACACCAGACCTTCACTTTGTCGTCCAGCTACTAAATGTCTGATGAAACTCAAGAGTACAACATATCAAAATGTGTCCAGGTGACCCTCTTACCTACAGATTCTAGTTCAGGAGCTTTGTAGGTACCCTTTTTCTTATGTACAAGTTACATCTTTTAGAACTCATTCAAAATATTTCAAAAATTGCAGATTCACCAAGATGTCCACCATAAAATAAATTCAATGTTTGAGGAGTCTATGATTTGTTTATTTTACCTTTAAATAATATTTTTTTTTCCCGCTAAGGATAAAAATGCTAGAAGAAAAGGAATTTTTTGGAAATTCTTGGCAATACATTTCCTCTGTCCTTTTATGGAAACAGTTGCAAAAGTAAGTTAGGATAAGCAAATTTTACATGGATAATCTGGAATTCTTGGATCATCTAGGGAATTTCCATTGTATTGAGCAGAAGCTGAGTAAAAGCAGAGATCTGGAATTAAAAAAAAAGTCCTGAATTATTTGCTTTGATTTTCAAGTTTCAATTTTCCTCCATAGCCTCATTTCTCCCACATTATGTTTAGTGTTGCATGTAGTATAATAAACAAAGAAAGAAGGATGACTTCATTGGAATTGTATATCTAAGTGAGCAACTCTTCAGGACAAAGTGTGAGAAATTTACTGACCAATTTAGCGTTGATGGAAATCTCCAGTCAACTCACTACACCACACCTACCTCATAGGAATGTCATAAAGGCCTCCAGCCACATTCTAGTCTATCCCAACAAAGCTTGAATATTATGCCATTTCTCTGAAAAGTCATTTTATTTTCCTTTTGGCATGATTCTTAGGTTGTTTTTATTTCTATGTGTGATTTGGTGGGGAGAATTAGAAGGATTTTTGTCAGCCAAGTCAGACACTTAGTGTTATTTTAATGTAGTGTTTTGTATTTAATATAGACAGAAAATGGTCTGTACCTATGTTAGCACAGCTGTGAAATCTGATTTTATCCCCTGTATGCTAAAAGACCTAGGGGACCATTTTTTTTTTGAACAGGGTTTCTTAAAAAGGAAAAAGCAATCAATATATAGTAGTGTAACTTTAAAAAAAAAGCAACTTGATATTTTGGGAGTCTTTGACCATAGAAATTACTAAACAAACATGAGAAGTGGTCACCTAACTACTTACTAATTGAATATGATAAATTAAACTAGCCATTGCTATCCATTACTACTTACTTAATAGTCATTTATGGCACAGTGATAGGTTTGGTACATATTTTGACAGATCCAATGCTCATATCTTTAGAGGTGTGGAAAAAAATAAAATAAAATAAAATAAAATAAAATGATTAGGCTAAGGATTCTTAAGGGTTTCAGACCTTTCTCCCATCTACATTCTCTAATCATAAGAATCGATGGACTATAATAATACGAAAGAACAACCAAATCATGCTTGAGATCTAAAAAAATAAAAAAACACCTAAATCCTTCTATATTAACACTTGATAAATACTCTAAGGTAAAGTTAAACTTCCTTTAAGGGAATGTGACAAGACTGATCTTTAGTAATAACTACCAAGTACCCGCTAGTTCTAGAACAAGAATAGAAGAGGCAGAGGAAACATTTTTTGAGGAGCACTTCAAAGCTACTGAGTTAGACATTTACCCCATTAAGCTTAAATTTAAGATTTATATTCCCATTTGATTGCTAACATCTGGGTCTCATTGTATTTTTGAATATGATGCTTCATTTACTTAAGATCAGTGTCTCTCTTTTAAGAGGCAACAACACTGGCGCCCTTTCTCCAAGCTGAGCACCTTTCACTAGGAGCACAAAGCACTTGACAGTCATTAACTAATTCATTAATCTTAACAATGCCCCCATTGAGCTAGGATGAAAGCCCTGTTTTCTCAGTTGGATAAACTGAGTCCCAGAATGTGATTATTCAGTAAGGTCACCTCCTAAACATGCAGCAAAGAGAGATATAGAATTCAGAGCTTCTGAGTTCAGAGACAGGCTATTAAGGTCTTCCAGATTAAATTGCTTTTCAAATATTAGACGCCACATAAATTTGAGTAATGTCACATCTAGTAAGGGTCTGATATTTGTGGGGGGATCATGAAGAGGGGAGGAAAACAAATGAAGTGCTCACTTACACAGTGATGACATTTCTGGGAGACTACAAAAAAAAAAAAAAACCGAACCTGAAGAGAGAGTGGACTAAGGGAATATGGGATTAAGCAAAGAGAATATACTAATTGGAGGCAGTCAGTTAAATGCAAGGGGAGATGCAAGCGTCTTCTCTGTCTGTGGTGTTCCAGATTCAGTAGCTGTGAGCCAAAGCTTCCAGAAAGTTCTTTATTAACCTAATTAAAATTCAGGCTTGAAACACAAATATATTAATGAGCTTTCTTGTTCTTTAAAATCATTTTCCAGTGGAATAAAGTTATCTTGGCATTGATGTCACCTGAAACCTCACTGATGCCTGAATAATGATTTCATTGCTGGGAAAATCATAATTTTGTGTGAAGAAGACATTTGCAAATTTGGGAGAATTTGTTTTGGAAAATATAGTAAGCATATTTTTTTCTTCTAATTCTAATGAACTTTCATTTTAAAAAAGAATTTGAAGATGCATGATCACCTAAAGCAGGTACACTCCTAATAAAAGAATGCTATTTTGTAGATCCAGTTACATGACAAAAGACAACTAAACAGAACCTTGAAAATGATGCATAATTTTTGTCATGACTAAAGTTCAAGGAAAAAGATGTTTTGACCATAATTAGAGAGAAATAATAGGAAAATATTCTTTTTGCCACTTAGTTTCTTAAACAATTCTTTTTTTATTCTTTTTCTATAGAGATACGTGTGTTGATACTGACTATTAAGTTTACAATAAAGAAAATTTATTTTTAAAATTACCCTCTAATAATATGCCCCATCCCTGATTTTGTCATTTTTATATGATATAGACTTGCATACAGATAAGTACAAAGACAGAACTTATAAATGCATACTGTTGTTGTTCAGTCACGTCTGAATCTTCACGATACAATTTGGGGTTTTATTGGCAGATTTGCAGGAGTGATTTGCCATTTCTTTTTCCAAATCATTTTGCAGATGAGAACCTGAAGCAAACAGCATTAAGTGACTTGCTCAGGGTCAAAGAGCAATTAAGTGTCTGAGACTAGATTTGAACTCAGTAAAATGCATCTTCCTGACTCGTTGGGAATGCAAAAGCCAATAAAAAAGGGAAACAGTCCTTCCTGACGGTGCTTACATTCAATATAATTTATTATAGATATCATTCATTGGGTTAATTACCATTATTTTATGACATCTTATTAGAAAAATATTTAAATCTTGGATTGCTAATTAGTTTGTTATATATGTATATCTTCTCGATACAATTAAATTATAAACTTTTTGAAAACAAGACGCACCACATGCCTTAGCTGTTTTTGTATTCTGCACAGTGCCTTGCACATAATAAATGCTTGGATGTTTTAGACTGACCTATAATTTTCTTTCTATGAGTTCCATATTCTATTTTGTATAGTTGTTTGATATTTCTGTACATTATTAAATGCTAGATCTCGGAACTACATATACTTTGAACTAAAAGGGACCTCGGAAATCACTTAGTACAACCTCCTTATTTTATAGATGGATAATACAGTTGCTAATGTTGCAATCAGTGATGAACCTAGGCAGCAGCAAAAAAAAAAAATGATCAGTAGTAATCTTGCTCTAATCCAGGTGCAGGTCACAGGTATGGGTCTTGTGGCTGCTGTTGCTGCCCTTGTGTTAGAAGCTATCTCTGGACAAAAAGTTGAATTGTCCCACCTTGAAGTACTATGTACCAGTAGTGTGGTCACAGGCATTATGGCAGCCCTTTTCTGAGGAACAACAATGATTTGCATGGTGCTGGGTTCAGGGAAGATAGGGGTCAACCCAGTGTTTAGAAAAGTGCAGAAGCAAATTATGTAGAATTTTTAAAAATTGCTTTAATTCCAAATTCAGAGTTCTTTCCACTGCACTACATGCATGGGCTATTTCTAGTCTCTATAATATGTTCATAATTGACATTCCAACTGTTTTCAGATGAAGAAATAAAAACTATTTATAGTCATATAAAAACACTCTATTAATGAAACACAAATTAGAACAGCTCTGAGGCACCATCTTACACATATCAGATTGACTAATATGACAGAAAAGGAAAATGACAAATGTTGCAGGTGATGCGAGAAAATTGAGATACTAATGCACTATTGGTGGAGTTGTGAACTGATCCAACCATTCTGGAGAGAAATTTGGAAACATGTCCAAAGAGCCAAAAACTGTGCATACCCTTTGATCCAGCAATACCACTATAAGGTCTGCATCTTATATGTACAAAAATATTTATAGCAGCTTTTTTGTGGTGGCAAAGAATTGGAAATTGAGAGAATGCCTATCACTTGGGCATTGGCTAAACAAATTGTGGTGGAATATTTTATTTATTTGTTTGTTTATTTGTTTGTTTTGCTTTTTGGAGGGGGGAAGATAGGGCAATTTGAGGTTAAGTGACTTGCCAAGGTCACATGGCTAGTTTGTGTGTGTGTGAGTGTGTGTGTTAAGTGTCTGAGACCAGATTTGAACTGAGGTCCTCCTGACTCCAGGGCCGGTGCTCTATTCACTGTGCCACCTAGCCACCCCGTGATGGAATACTATTGTGCTATAAGAAATGATGAGCATGATGCTTTCAGAAAAACCTGGAAAGACTTACATGTACGGATGAAAAGTAAAGTGAGCAGAACCAGGATAAAATTTTACACAGTAACACCTGTTTTGTATGATAAGCAACTGTGAATGAATTAGCAATATTCTTAACAATACAAAGATCCAAGACCATTCTAAAGGACTTATAGTGAAACAATATAATCCACTTTATTATTTGTGATATTTGTGGGGGGCGAATGAGGAGGGGAGTTAATGGAAAAGAATTAATGGAGTTTGGATGCATATTGAAGCATACTATTTTTCCTTTCTTCATTTTTTATGTTTTTTGTCTGTTTTCTTTCACAGCATGATTAATATGGAAATATGCTTTACATGACTGTACATATATAACCTAATTGCTTATCTTCTCAATGAGTAGGGGAGTGGAGGGAAAGAAAGAATTCGGAACTCAAAATTTAAAAAGAAAAGTATTAAAAAGTGTTTTTACATGTAACTGGGGAAAATAAAAAAAAAAATTCAAATAATGACCATGCTTGGATTTCTGGGAGCACCAGTGAATAAATATCTCAAAAGTACAACCACATAAAAATAGCCCCTGGGCATTACTTTTGATTTTTTTTAAGGTGATGATGACCAAGATATCAGAGTTATTCTCAAATGTTTACAGAGTGACAGAATTGTTGAGGTTTTCTAAAACAATTGGCTTACTTCCACTCTGAGGTAGTAGAAAGAGATTTGGGAGCAAAGAGGATCTGGATTCAGATCCCAGATTTGCCAATCATTACCTGTGTAACATTAGGCAAATCACTCATTCTTTCTGCTTCCTCCCATCTGTAAAATAGGAGGAAAATCTCATTCCTTCTTAGTTCTAAATATACAATCTAGGTTACCTTTAGTTTAATGCTCATAAAAAGAATCTAAAAGTGTTGGATCAGTTTCATATCTTCAATCACAGCTATTATTATTATGTTAAAACTTATATGATGACCACAAAAAATGAAGTTGACATTCTTTGGATCTTATTGACCGATTGGGATGGAGAAGAAATAACCTAAAAGCATAAATCTTGTATCAAATCTGCTTGATGTAAATACTGAGTATTTTCACTATAATGTACATGCTTATAAAGATTCACACCATTAGAAAATGTATTCTAAGAGATTATTCTTATAATGAAAGAAATATTTAGCATTATGTGCTTTCATGCATTTTAGAGTTTTACAACACTATCCCTAATAATTTCTAAGCTTAATGCCATCCATGTCACTTAAAATGTAAGTCTTCCGGAAATCAGTATATGAATTTTCAATTGACTTTCATTTATGGGTAGGATCAATACCCTATTTGAATTAGGGAATGCTTTACTTCCAATTTGCTATAGAGCAGTATTAAAAATAATAGTAATCATGAAGAAACCTTAATATTTAATTCCTATTACATGCTCTGATGTTAGAACACACATCTTGGACACATCATGAAAGTGGAAAATGAATAAAAAGTTGTACTTATTTTGTAGTGACCTGAATTTAGCATCAGATGTTAAAATCATGACATGAAATTTTGGTGGAGAGATAAAAGTAAGACCACATGCCGGGTGATATTAGTGGCAGATGTGATCGTCAGAAGTGTGATGGCATTTCCTCTGAATGGGCGAATGTACTCTTCAAACTTTGATGTTAACATGATTAGCAATGAAAGTATGCTTTGTTCCTTTGCCTTCACATGGTCTCAATATTGGCAGTTATCGTTTACTTGTATTTTTTAAATCAAATATTATCCTCTCCTGTGTTCGTGTGCAGATGCTTCACACAATGCTGCATTTTAGTTGGACCTTAAAGAAAACCATACTTAAATGTTCTGGTTCTGGAGTCTGATGTGTTAAAAATAAATGTTTAGGGATTTCCTTCTTCCCACCCCCCCAGACACACGCCCTTTTCCTTAATCCAGAGTTTTATATAATTCTTACTTTTTCAGTTTCATTATTCAGTCCATGTTGTACCTCTTCTCATAGGTTACTCAGCACCAGAGCCCCCACTGCAGAACCCATTGCCCCCAGACACCCATTAATTGACTGCAAACACAACTTTATTGCAAAATGACTGCAGCTTTATTAAGCAACTGGATTTACAGGCAATAACATAATCAATATAACATTAATATATCACATAATTAAATAAGATTCCTACAAGGTTCTGCCTGTAACCTGAAATATACACAAGTCCATTGTTCTCAATGACAGCATTAACTAGAAGGGATTTGAACCAGGAACGGTGAAGGGCCCGTATAACCAGTTTGTTATTTTTTTAAACATTTTATCTGAAGAAAATGGGGAATGATTCCTTTATCCTACAAAGAGTGATACATCACCATGAACCCTCCAAAATCTCATTCTAAGCTCTATTCTTTCCCCAGGCCCTAGGGGATGGCAGTTACTCAGCCAACTAATGTTATCATGATGGACTAATAGGCCAAAGGCAAATAATCGTGTTTAATTTGCTTTCCCCCACCAATAGAAGAGAAGACAAACCACCACACACTCTTGGAAAGTTACCATAGAATGCTCCACATCTGCTGAAATGTGGAACAGATCAATTCTCCTGAAATAAAGTCAGCAAATGCAGACTATTAAGTCATATGTTCATATTTATAATTCAGGGAAATCCCTTTATAATGCTTTTCCAACAGACCTAAAAAAAAAATAAAAAAGTAAAATACTCTAAGAAGGAAACGTTTTTAAGTGGGAAACATTGCACATGTGCACAGTAGACTATTTGAAAGGTAAACATTATAAGTGGGGAAATGTTACAAGAGAAAACGTTATTAGCTAGTTAACTGCATACACCTTTCTTTTAGCCAAAACTATTAGTCACCACTTAAGTATAGCACCCCTTCATACTATGTATCCCAAGATGCTTCTTACTACAGTAATGTATAATTCAAATAATTAGGATAATGTTGCTTTAAAAAGTCACATAAAAAGCTCCTTGGCATAGAAGGGAATTGTGTCAAATGTAAGAATACCTAACGTCTATAATTGTTTTTATAGAAAGCCATAGAGAAAATCATTTTTCAACATTAAAAGTACAATTTAAAGCAGATCTAATGCAAGGAAAATCAAACTGTCTTCAACAGTTAGTATTTGCTGAATATCCACTAGGTGAATGGTACTGTTTAAGGACTTCTCAGAAAATAAAGGCTTCATGGGATTTCAGTCTTAAGAAAAAACAAGAACAACAATGCAGTTCAGTGAGAGTGCTTGCTTTCTGAAAAAACAAATTTTAATATGCTTTGGAAAAGTAAAGAACAAAAATATCCAAAGTCTCACCTGAAGGCCAACAAAACAATACCACCTAGAAGAAATCATATCCTGAGAAAGAGGTGATCAAATTGGCCTTGCCCCAATATCAAGATAATTCAGATTGTTCTTTTATGTCTATATTGAGTCAGCATAAGGTCACAAGGTGCACTATTCTAACAACAAAACCACTTTGGCCTGGCAAGATATTTTGGAGGGGTTGCTGCAGAATTTAGGCTGTTCAGGCACAGTTGTAAAAAGGAGTGCATTTTTTGGCTTCAGCAGGAAGTTTGTCTACAATTTACCTTACAATGAAAACCTGCTTTCTTGTCAAGGCCTGATTTTGACAGTTAATTTCTAAAGGAAGATGCCTGGAAATGATGGGATGAATTCTTAGCTATAAGAAAACAAAGGGGAGGTGGGTAGGAAACCATGAGAGCAGCAAAGGGACCTGACATGAGTGTAAAGGGACTAGCAGCATTGGGGGTGAAAGGGATTTGTCAGCTGAGTTACCCAGCAATACTTTGATGTATGCCTGGGCCCAGTCAGCTATTCTTCCCATCTTCCCTCTCCCTTCTTTTATGCCCTTTCATCCAATACTCCATTCCCCACTTGAAGAAAGTTCAACAGTATGATGTTAATCAGGAGTTTTAATGCTGACTAATTTTCCCACAAATCTGCTACTGAATTTAGGCAAAATTGGTTTAGAAACTCAGCTACTGATATTCCCCCAAATGAGTTTTTCTTCTTTTATGACATTTCCCTCCCATATAGACAATGAACTGTGTGACTGTAAACAAGTTACTTACCCCACTCTTAGTGTCTTTATCTATAAAATGAAGTTTAATAAAATGATCCCTCTCAGATCTAAAAATCCTTTAAGTTTGATAGTCCATGGCAAATGAAATCTCAGACTTCTCTGATATACAGAATTCTGAGTTGAAAAAGAATTCATATAGGCCTTTCCTCTCATATAAACTGCCCAGAAGAGTTAAAAATAGAGTTGGACAGCCTGAACCATTTATACTAACTGCACAAGCCAAATTCACTGAATAATTGTCAACTACCCTGCTTTACTTATTCATTTCGAAGACCATAAAGACCTGGAATCAAAGTTCTACTGTATCCATAAATAATTTGTAGAAGTAGTTGTTAGGACACCCCTGACTAGTATATAATACAGCACAATGGATGGACTGCTGGGCCTAAAGTCAGAAAGATGTATCTTCCTCAATTCAATCTGGCCTCAGACACTAGCTGGGCGATCCTGGGCAAGTCACTTAACCCTATTTGCCTCAATTTCCTCGTCTGTAAAATAAGCTGGAGGAGGAAATAGCAAATCTTTCTGGAATCTTTGCCAAGAAAACCCCAGTGGGTCCATGAAGAGTCACACATGACTCAAAAATGACTTAACAACAACAAAAGTATGTAATCAAAATAATAATTAATTTGCTTAAGTCTTACAAAAAAGTTAACCATATTTGACTCTTCCTTTTCCTCTTGGGATTTTCATTAGACTATGATTGTTGAGAGCAGGGATTCTTTTTTGCCTTTCTTTGTATGCCCAATGCTTACTTAGCACAGTGCCTGACTCGAAGTAGGCATTTAATACATGCCTCTTGACTGGAATCGCCTTTTTCTTCTATCTTAATCTTTGCTTATTCTCTCGGATTAACTTTTCTTTAATTTGTTCCTGAAGACCCTTTATAACGAATTCTGAGTATCTCCCTGAACGCTCTCCTCTTCTTACTATGCTTCCTATTTTCTAGGAGATCTAAGAAGTCTGATAGGGAAGGAAGGAAGGAAGGGAGGGAGGGAGAGAGGAAGGAAGGGAGGCAGGGAGGAAGGAAGAAAAAGAGAGGGAGGTAAGGGAGGATAGAAGATGAAAGAAGAGGAAGGGAGGGGGGAGGAAAGAAGAAAAGGAAAAAGGGAAGAAAGAAGGAAGAGAGGGAGGAAAAATGAGGGAAGGAAGAAAAGGAAGAAATAAAGAAGGAAGAAAAGGAAGAAAGAAAGAGGAGAAGAGAGAAGGGAGCAAGGAGACAGATTTTTCTTTTCATTCTTCTACTCCTGATTTGTGCAAGGCCCCTACTTAGGACTTTCCAATCTTAACAGCCCCGTATAGCAAAGATGGTTTGAGTAGATAAAGAGCTTAGAACAAAATATCTGATACTTCTGATCTACACACAGGAATACAGGGACACACGTAAAGCAGCCCAGGTATTCCCAGGTTCTCACTACATGGTACAACCACATAGAAAAGTCAAGGGGTTGGGGGCAGCTAGGTGGCACAGTGAATAGAGCACCACCCCTGGAGTCAGGAGAACTTGAGTTCAAATCTGGACTCAGACAATAAACACTTATTAGCCATGTGACCTTGGGCAAGTCACTTAACCCCAATTGCCTTGCCTTCCCCCCTCAAAAAAAAAAAAAAGAAAAGTGAAAGGTCATTAGATGGATAAGATGTTTTTAATATCACCTGAATCAACTTAGGTACCAGTATATATTGCAAAAGAACTATTACTTTGCAAATACCCTGCAAATAAGTGTTAAATTGACAACTGAAAGTTCATTGGTCTGTATGCATAGACAATTTGGACAAACCAGGACCAAAATGTTTAAATTAGCTGTTTATAAAATTTTAATTCATAAATTTTAAAGTTTGGTGAAACTCAACTAGTCCAACCTCTATCTCAGGGCGTGATTTTTTTTCCCCATAGTGTTCTTACCAGATAGTTTATCTAGCCCCTGAGTAAATACACCCAATTACAAGGCTTTTTTTTTTTACCTTGTGAGGTAATCCATTCAATCATTGAATTGCTCTGGTAGTTCTTCCTCACTGGTCCTGGTCTCTTATAGAAACGCAGAAGAAACACTGAACTGGAAAACTAAGGGTCTTTTCCCAGTCTTTCCTCTAACTCTCTGTTTGAACTTGGTCATGTCCCTTAACTTTTCTAGGCCTCAATATTCTATTTTCCAGATTGCTGGTGTTGACCTAGATCAGGCCAGGTGGCCTGGAGGCCGAAGGCTCCCCAGTCCCTGAACTATGATCTATGATTCTACATGACAGTCCTTAAAATGTTTGAAGAGAGCCATCGCAATGACTCTCAGTCTTCTCTTTTCCAATCTAAGCATTCTAATCTATTTTCAATCTAAATATCCTCGATTATCACAATTTCCACCTTCTTACTTTTATAATGAAGATATAATCTAAGATATAACAAAAGATCTAGATGAATAGAGACCTTATATAATGATAACTATGAAGGGTCAAAAGGGTGGAAGTTTAACAAATAGGAAGTTAGTGAAAAGCAAAAACCTACTTTTAAATACTTTTTTCAAACATGTCATGAACATGTCAGGATTCTAGCCTATCAAACTTCGCAAACTATAACAACTGTAGAGTTGGTTGTGTCTGGAAATCAATAAAATATGGTGTCATACATAACTGAGATTTGATGTTTGCTAGCCAGGTAAAACACACAGGGAATTTGGAGCTATTTATTCAGTTACTCATGTTTTATGTTCTGCTAGTTGGGATATTAGGTCAAATATTATGCATAGCAACTGGCTCTCAGTCATTGTTTTATTTTGTTTTTATTTTAAATAAGTAATGAGAATAACTTGCTATTTCAATGGTGTGAGGAACTTCCTCATGAAAACATCTCCTCCACTAAAGCAAGTTGACACTTCCTCTACAAGTTATATATTCTTAATGAGTCCCCTGAAGCAGGAGCTGTTAAGTGATTTGCCAGGGATCTAACATACAGTTTCTGTCAGATGGAAGACTTGAACCCAGGACTTCCTGACAACAAGGCCAGTTCCCTTTCAACCATCTCCTTTTAAGAAAAGCAGTAGACGTGCAAATTTTCTTCATTCATAGTTACAAGACTTTTAAAAAGTTCTCTTGTTCTGGGGCACCTAGGTGGTACCAATAGTGTATAGAGTGCTGAGCCTGGAGTCAGGCTGACTCATCTTCCTGAGTTCAAATCTGGCCTCAGACACTTAGCAGTTGTATGCCCCCGGGGAAGTCACTTAACCCTTTTGCCTCAGGTTTCTCATCTATAAAATGAACTGGAGAAGGAATTGACAAATCTTTCCAATGTCTTGGCCAAAAAAATCCCAAATGGGGTTCAGGAAGAATCATACAGAACTGAACAACAACAATAGAAATATTATTCTGAGCTGCCTGTTTACATGTCTGTTTTTATTTCCTTTAGCATGCTATAATAATGATATAAGTAAAATACCAACCATATTTAATTTGACACCAAGTATTATATGCCACACGTGAACCCATTCTCCTAGACATAGAGAGAGAATTCACAAAATTCCCTCCCTTGGAAATGAAGTGGTTCTAAGAAAAGCATTTACTCCTACTAATAAAGGGAAAACATATGACCATGGACATTTTTTGAGAGGTTGAGTAAAAGTCCCATTTTGATACAGACACACTGGAAAATGCTGCAGCAAGGAACTAGGCATAAAATGTTGACTATATCTTAGAGAAATACGTTAAATAAAAATCCTGTTCCAAGAAGAGAATCAGAATTCATAACATATAGGATAGGTTAGCATCATGTGCTCTCACAACAAATTGTACTATATGATCATGACAGAATGATACCCGTACTAAAAGAAATGATAAGCTAGATGATCTTAGAAAAACATGGATAGGTTTGCAAGAAATAATTAAGAATGAAATGAGTGGAACCAAGGGAACACTGTTTTCAGCAATAGCAACATTCTTTTACAACTTTGAGTGACTGTGTCATTTTGACTGTTATAAATTCCCAAATTAATTACAAAAGACATAGGAAGATACTATCTGCATCCAGAGGAAAAAATTATTAAATAAAAATAAGTATAAAATGATTTTACACATATGTACATATTTGTGTCTAATGGTAGCCATCTCTAGGGGAAGGGGGAAAGGGAGAAAAGACAAGTTACATGATAACTTTATTATATATTTAAAAGGAATAGCAAGTTATACATAACCAATTTGAAGTTTAGGATACAATTATCTTTTTCTTCTATTCTATTATCTTGTGGAAATACTTGTTTTCTTAAGTTCGGAATAAAATAAATAAATTTTTTTTTTAAAATAAGTTGTGAGGAGGCGGCTAGGTGGCACAGTGAGTAGAGCACTGGCCCTGGAGTCAGAATGACCTGAGTTCGGATGGGCCTCAGACACTTAATGCACACACAAACAAAAACTTTGGGCAAGTTACTTAACACCAATTGCCCTCCAAAAATAAAATAAAATAAAATAAAATAAGTTGTGAGGTGGTAGAGTGTTTATCCCAACTATAATATCTTAAATGGTAAGAGAAATGAAAATAATATATCTTATATGAAAAAAAAGCATTGTGTGTTCTCTAGCCCAGAATCAGAGAACTGAGATTTAATAATAATTAAAACAATTGTGTAAAAAAAAAAACAATTGTGTTAAAATGTGTTTGCATTACTTGTATATACATGTATATTATATATCATATGTGCATGTATATGTGCATTCTATTATATATGTACATATATGTATTGTATATATAGCATATATATGTTTTGTATAATTGTATATATAGTACATATATGCATTGTGTGTATATATATATATATATTGTATATATAGTATATATACTTGTGGGTATATATACTACACTAAATTCTTCCTTAGCTAGCTCATAGCTATTTGGAGGTAACCCAGAGTTCTTAAAAGTCAGACCAGTAGAAAACAAGAGAGAAAGGACTTTATTAGGAGTTAAGGAAAGGACCATTGCTATGTGAAGACCAGCCAAGTAGGTCTTTAGAGGTTCATCACCAGGAACATCACCACTAGGTGATGAATATCTAGGCAATAGCAATTCATTAAATGTGAAAGGACTACAGCCTACATCTGTAGAGGGAGTGTCCAAACCAGTGAAAGCATGAATAATTCAAAGTATTAAAGTAGATAAATACATATATACCTGTATATATACATAATCTATGAGTATATAAAGTGAGAAAGTCAATTCCTGTCAGGTTTTGTAATTACAATGTCTTAATTATCTATATTACGAGTTTATTTTTGTCACATTGCATCAATGCTGGAGTTTCCTTACAAAAGAAAACTATGCCCTTCTTTCTTTCTTCCTCCCTTTCTTTCTTTTTTTAGTTCCAGATAATATTCATATAGTTCCACAACCTTATCTAAGTGAAAGGCCAGATGTACTGTAGGTATAGGAGGTGGTAGAGGGCAGGGATATTGATGCTAAAGTGGGAATTAAACCAATCTGACCTAATCTTTGCTAATGTCTCTTTCTGAGCCCATATCTACATTAAAAAAAGGTATTTTGTCAAGTTCAAGATTCCCAAGATCTCTCAAGCTTAAAGTTTTGATGCAAATCTTAAATGTTGGATATTGCTTTGACATTAGCAAGATATAACTCACTGTGTTTAAAGGGGGAGGGGGGGTTATGGATTTCTTTTAAAAGACTCAGAGGGTTTCCCAAGCATCATGCAGCTCTTCAAAATGCCCCACTTGACTGTGATAATTGCAAATGAATCAGAAACATATGGATTAAATTCATCCCACTAAAATTAGAGATGGGCATGCCCAGCTGTGTCGTGGGTTTGAACACCTCAAACTATTTTTTTAAATGTTTAAGTTCAACATGAGTGTTTAAAGGGAAATGCAATCCATATGTTCCTGATTCATTTACACTGAGCTCATCAAAATGCTGTTTGTTTTGTAACAGCTATTTGATGTCCAAGAAGTTTGTGAGTCTCTCCTAACAAACCTTCTTAAAACCTTCATTCTTAGAAAAGGAAAGGAAATTTTTCCAAGGGAAAATGAACTCAACTTCCTACAGATTTGAGCCTAATTAGAAACCAAGAAACCACGAAGCCTGAGCAGGTTTAAAACTTGGCTTTTAAAAACAAAACTAAAGAAAAAAACACACAAACAAAAATCTATGGGTTGAAAAAATTAAGAAGAAACATCTCTATTGGTATAGACATGTTATTTTTCCCCCTTCCTGGGATTTCATCAAAACCAGTATTCCTTTCATTGACCTCTCTTTAAAAACCAGTTTGTGCTCTCTAGAGGACATAGAGTAACACAAGAAAGGGTAATGAGAAAACTAAAATTTTGTAGACAAGTTAACAGCCAGGGAAAAAATACACTGGGAGCTTTCTTGGTCAGTACCTTGGTTTGTCTACTCAACACCATCCCATGGCTCAGGTAAAATGTTAACTGGAAAGAAAGAGAACACTTTCTCTTTCACCTCTCTGCTTTACATGTTGAACTAGCTAAGCATCATGTCAGCAACTCCCAGTCAGTTGCTGCTGGGCAGATAAAATACAGCCCCAAAGGATCCGTAGAATGTTAGAGCTAGACTAGACCTGGGCGATCATCTAGTTCAATCCCCTCATTTCACCGAGAAAGAAACAGATCCATGAAGAAGTCGATTGGCTGGATTAAACAAATGACAGAAGCCGAGACCAAATCATGTCTCCTGATTCCTTAATCAAGGATCTGCCCACTGTACCTCCCTCCATTAAAAAGTAAAAGCCATCTAAAATGTGTCATTATGGTAAACATCAAGAGCTTTTGAATGGGGAAGACAATAGGTGATGGGAACATAGAAAATTAGGTTCATAGAAGTTAGTAAAAAAATTGGTAGTAGCATATGGATCAAGCTGACCAATTAGTACTATAGTATATCGAAAGAGAGTCTTCTGGGGGAACACTCAGAACATATGCAAAGTACTCAAGGCTCAGAATACTTCTGGGACAGCTGTCATATCAAACACTTCCTAGGCACTTCAAGTTATTAGGTCTCCTCAGGATACATAACAGGCATTTCTCAAGCTAGTATATTAATTTTTTTTTAAATAAAATCATGTCATTAGCTCAGAAATTAAATTCTCACCATTGGTTCTGGAATAAGAAAGATGCTTGATTATTTCCCTTTTATATAGGCAAGGAAATTAGGACCCAGAGTTAGTAAGTGGCTTAGTGAGTCACACATGAAATAGGGAAACCAAGATGTATTAATTGAGAATGTGCCTGCACAACTGCAGTAGACTTTAGAGGCAGCCAAAAAAAAAAGGGAGGTCCAACTCTACATGATCTAACTACAATGTTCTAAAAGAAACAAGGATTTAAAAAATAGGATCAGTCTTTCACACACATGATTTGATTTGAAAAATAATGGGAAGTCCCCCACTAACTAAAAATCTCTCCTTTATTACTTGGGTTGACTGATTAAATTCTAGTTTGAGACTCATTTCTTATGGTCTTGAAGACTTCTCAGTGTTCTGTTCCCTGTCCATATATTAATACCCCACACAACCCTCTACTCAGGAGGAAATTCCAGCTAATACCTTAAGATGGATTCATTTATTAGAAAGCAAGATCCTAGGTATAGGATACCTGATGGGAGGGGGTTCAGAGGGGAATGTCAGGAAGTTAGAAACTGTGCCTGAAGGTAAAAGAGATATGTCACAAAAGATAAACTTTGCATTCTTCACATTCCTGCCTGGGTTTAGCTCTTTTTTTTTCTTTTTTTAAATTTCATTCAGTCATTTGTAGTTATTTCAGACTCCTCATGACCCCACTGGGGCTTTATTGTCAAAGACACTGAAGTGTTTTGCCTTTTCCTTCTCCAGTTCATGTACAGATGAGGAATTGAGGCAAACCAGGTTGTCTACCCAAAGGTCACACAGCTAGAAAGTGGTCTGAGGCCAGATTTGAAGTTGAGATGAGTCTCCCTATCTCCAGGTCCAACAGTCAAAATAATGGTCCCCAAACTCATAGGGTTATTTTACCAAAGTACAGTGAGTTAGACTAAATGTACTTTTTAGTAATGCCCAATTCTGATGAAACAGTGTTATCTACTGTTGATTTCGATCAACCACAGTCTCTTTTTATGATGAAGGGAGTTTGGAAACAAACAGACTTCTATTCCAGATACGCCCCCCTGCAAAGAACACAACTCAGTAGTAACTAAAGCTTGAATGTGCTTATTATAAAGACCATACTAACCATATCTATTTAATTACAAATGAGTCTTCTCTCATTTTCCCCACTGATGATTTTCAGTCAACCCATCTTGAATTGTTTGTAATACGAGCTATCAACAAACATGGAATATGTGGTTACTACGCTAGTTCCAGTGAGAAGAAAACTGGATTTGGGATCTGATGACCTTGAATCAAAATTTAGCCCTGTCACTTGCTACCCATGTGACCTTAGACAATTCACTTAACCTCTCTGGTCCTCAGTTTCCTCACGTGTGAAATGGGGGTAGGGGTGAATTAAATGATTTCTGATGTCCTTTCCATCTCTAAATCTATCTTCTAGCTCTGTGAATACAATTTCCTAATGAACAGACTTCGGGTTAGTTAAAAATTGTTGAATAGTACAATATAGGCTCATTAAAATCACCATTATTTGAGGGCCTGTTTAGATGTTTCCTTTTTAAATTTTATTGTTACATGGATTTATATATCATTATCATGAGGTTTTTTTCTTGTACTTTTATATAATGCCAAAGCTACAATTATAAAATTAGATTAAATCCCTGTCCAGGGACTTACAGTCTGAAAAAGATACCATTAAAAAAATAGAAATCTAAATAGAATTTAAGGAGAAGTAGGTTAGCAGGATAAGAAAAGAAATGCAGAGGAATGGTTTTTCACCACAGCTTTGTATTGTGACTGTATTCAGAGTGCAATGTAGAGGAACATGAGATGGAAGTAATTTTCTTCAAGTCTCAGGGACACAGGAATGAACAGTATCTATAAACTGTGGAGAGTTATTTAAAAGTAGCCTACTTATAATCGACCTGGATTCTCTTTTCCATGTACTCGAGGGCAAGCAGTCTAAACAGCCCCCCCTTAACTTGCTGAGGCTTGCAGCTGTGAATCCCAGCCTGACCAGTAGTGATAGATATCAAACCACTGACCTTGAGGGTGACTTTGTGTGTCAGCCTTCTTGTTGTGTTGACTCACCACACTGGGAGTGTGTGTTATTTTAAGTAGTTTATCTCTCGGCCAGAACCAAAACTGAGTTTTTTAGCCATGTGTGTTTTATTAGGAGGTTTTGTTAAAAAAAAAAAAAACTGTATAAAAAAAGAAATGGAGAAAAATGTTAGCAGAAATCTTGAACTTTCATTACACATCCTTATTTTAATCCCAGTGTTTTCAATTATGCCATACTGGATCTATATTGATGCTAATATGTTTGCATTGCTGGCTTTTCATTTTATTTTTTTACAACTCACCGCAGGATACCAATGTCAAAAATATACCATTCTGATCAACAGAACACATCTGTGGTGAATCCACACAGAAGCAATTAATTTCCTTGTGGTATTTTTACACTAGGGGCTTAATGCAGGTCCCCATTATACAAACAAAAACTCCAGACAGCTCCTGCTGCCTGATAAAAAATAAATCAGATTGAGAAGGGCTGTTTGGCCTAGGAGTGCTACAGGCAATGACTTGTAATGAGGCATCCCAACACTAATTATGAAGCTTATTAAAGAGAATTGTATAACTTGTACTAAAATGCATGCTATAATCATGTTAAAGAAAGGATGCCTATTGATTGAATAGGCATCCAGAAGTCACTCCTCTAGTAAAGTGAACTGACTATATAAACAGATCTCCAGTTTGGGGATCAATTCATGGGAGTGATATTATTGTGTTTGGCAAATTGGCCAAGATGAATTTGATAGAGAGGCAGGTGAGAATCCCAACAGCTTGGTGATAATTCACACATCATAGCCTTCCCAACTAGCTAACATCTGCCAGCGAATTGGCCAAGAAACTGTCAAAAACAAATATTTCCAATACAGTATTTTATTATTAAACTTCTTCTGAATCTTCTCTAAGGTTGCAAAAGCAATATTTCAGTGTACTGTTTCGGGGGGGGGGGATTAATAAAGATGTTAGGAGGCTGAACTGCTGTGAGATTTGTTTAATTATTCCCCACAGTACTGCCCCAGCAATCTGCTGACATTTAGCCCCGACCTTGCAAATCCTCAGTAAATATTAATATATCAACTCAAACAGGGACCGTTGTTTTATTGGTTCACGGAGCTCAGAGAGATTCGCCACAGCAGTGAAAAATAATGTGCAGAACTGAGGAAGAACGGCTCCTTTGATATCACCTTCTGCTGCACACATGTGCTGGGAGCATCAACAAAATGGAAATTCTGTTACTTTGCCACAGCTGTAGAGTGACACTTCAGATGCCTTCGCTTCCCTTTGTACAGCCTGCTGGAATAATCCCAAAACCACAGTGGCAAGAGATTAGAAAAGAGAGAGAGAGAGAGAGAGAGAGAGAGAGAGAGAGAGAGAGAGAGAGAGAGAATCACATTTCCTTATCTGACATAGTGGAAATTTTAATAATGGGTAAGATTCCATCTTACAACCTAATAAGATTTGCCCAGAAAAATGAGAGCACTAATAAGGGCCAAAGAATGCCAAAGCATAATTCATGAAAACTATTTATGATGGTGACTTCTCTGTTTGTTTCCTAGAGTTCTACATCAGCTTCTCTTTCTTTCTTCTATAGTTCTGTCTCTTGACAGCTTTTCTAACGTTCCTTGGACATATCTGTAGATAAAATAAAATTTAAAAAAAAGAACCATCTCTGGGTTTGTGCATGAAAAAGAAAGAAAAAGTGTTAGGAAAGGCTGGTTAGTAGTGGTGATGGTATTTTTGGAGGTTTTCCCCATGTCTCCAATTTAAATATATATTATTAAACTATTTTCTCATAAATATTCCAGAATTCCTAATAGATGAATGTTTGATGTAAGCCAATAACACATCAAGAATTCTTGGGTGTAAGAACAGGGACTGCTGTGCAACATTTGGCATTCAGATGTATTGAGCTGCAGAGTTAATGCGTGATTAATTTTATTCATAAAAATGTTAATCACTTCATTGTGAGATCTTTTTAACATTCACTGCACCAAGCACCTTTTAACTTCTCTTGCCCACCATCTCACAGATGTATTTAATATTTTCAAACATTCTGCTGTTACTGAAGGAGCTTGGAATTAAGCATACTTTTAAAATTCAACAATGACATATAATAACCAAAGGACAGTTAATATCGTAGGACTCTTTTTTCATGTTTAGACATGACTGGTTTGTCTTGCATTGTCCTTATCATCATCGTTTTCATCATTATCTTTACTATCAGAATCTTCATTAGCAGCTGATTTGGTTTTTTTTTTTAATCACTGAAGATATTACCCCCTTCCTTTTATATACTCTCTCCCCATAAAGCAAACTTCTGGCATATTGGGGGAAAAAAACTTCGGGAAGGGAAGTTTTAAAGAAAAAAAAATGCCTTAAAAGGACTGAAATCTGATGATGTTACCAACACCATTGTATTTCTGAAACAAGTAGCAAAACACAGCTGAAAGCGGTGTCCAGTGTTGGTGGGTGTGCCGGCTCTGCTCACTGACTTGTTGTTTCCAACTGGGCAAGGCTATTGTGTGCTCATTCAGCCAATGCACTCATGAAACTGGATAAATGGATTAATGGATCAGAGACACCATCGGCATCTTCAAAAGGAAAACAGCAGCCTGCAAAGAGACTGACATTTGTGTACTGGGGCAGAGGGTGTGTGAATGCTCTGCCTCTGCCAAAGGGACAAGACAGTGATAAACTTTCAACACTGACCACCTCACTTTGTGCGGCAATTCACCAACAAAATAAATGGATTGTGCTTCATTGTTTTTGAACCCTAGGCAGCACAGGGAAAGCCCTTCTTGAGCAGCCACAAAAGGACAATGTATTGTGTGGGGCCAACAACTCAAACTAAAGCCTTTAATTATCTATGGGTCAACAATACACCGAGAATAAGGAACAAAAATAAATGTTGCTATAAAAAATCGGGTTTAATTCCGCATGAAGTTTACTCCAGTGTCTTTCTAAGCTGTGTAGAGGAGAGGCACCCCCACACATTAATGGGGAGGGGGGCGTTCAAGACATTCTCGTTTTCATTGTTACATCTAACAAATGTCTAGTTGTCCTCCTTTGACGCATTGGGCAACTTGCAAGAAATCTCTTTAAATCGAACACTTAGTTCTAAAGCATTCTTTTGATTAAAAAAAAATGAAATGTGGTAGGAGGCTCCATAGCCATTTCTTTTAAGAAGAGGTAAATAAATGGACAATATACCTGCCCACCTAATGAAACACACACAAACACATGCCTTTAGGGGGGCATTTCCTCCATTACTCTCCCCACCCCTATCTCTGCTTATGTTTTAGAGGCCTTCTCCCTTCTGAATGGATTCAGCTCCCGAAGAGTTTTCACTCTCCTGTCCATTACCCCAGGCTCTTGCCAGGTACAAGAGGTAAAAGACTGCAGCAGCGGATTCTCTCAAGGTCCCGTTTTGCTATAGGAGCTAAAGCTGCTGTCTTGGTGAGTGTAAGAGACTTTGTAACTTTAACTCCTTAATGCAGTCTCTTTGCCCTCCTCCCCGGCTGTCACCACAACCCCTGGGGCAGCACACACTTCCCCAAGAACCATTTAACCCTGTGGGAGAGGAGAGGAGAGGAGAGGATAGGAGAGGAGAGGAGAGGAGAGGGTAGGGGAGGGGAGGGGAGGGGAGGGGAGGGGAAGGGAGGGGAGGGAGCCGAGCATGTCCCAAGGACAAGAACTTGCCAAAGACTTCATGAACAGGTTAAAGAAATTTCTGTCTCTGTCTCTCTCTGTCTCTGTTTGTCTTTGTCTCTGTCTCTGTGACTGTCTCTCTCTGTCTCTGTCTCTATCTCTCTGTCTTTGTCTCTGTCTCTCTGTGTCTCTCTGTCTCTGTCTCTCTGTCTCATTCTGTCTCTCTCTCTGTCTCTGAATCTCTCTCTGTCTCTCTCTGTCTCTCTCTGTCTCTCTCTGTCTCTCTCTCTCTCTGTCTCTCTCTCTCTCTCTGTCTCTCTCTCTCTCCCCTTACAAACAAGATCTTTTACTTCGGACCCAATTTACTACCACAAAAGATGTCTCAGAACCCATAGCACTGGCTTGCAGTAAGAGACCCCCTAACTGCTCAGTTCCAGCCATGAGAGCAAGCCAAACCTTTTGCAGGCGCCCCACCCCCGCTCCGCCATGGTAAATCTCTGGGAAGGAAGGGTGTTTCTGTAGAGGCAGTTGGCAACTGGAAGGCTGACCCTTAAGACTCACACCCCAACAAACTTATCAGCTATCCCGCTTTCTTTTTTCAGTCTCACTCCCATCCCACTCCCACCACTTCTCACCGCAGTCTTGGGGAGCTCGGAACATCCCCCAAAACTAAGTGTTGTTCCCCACTAACCTTGCTTTGAATTTAAACAGACTCCTGAGTCGGTCCTCTTTGCCTTTCCCGCCTGAGTCAGGAGGCTGAGTATAAAGCAGGCCGGGAAGGAGATGTTTTCTGATCCTCCAACCTCTTCAAGGTTGCAGAATATACAACCTGAAGCCTGAGACTAACAGAGCAACACATCAAACCCCATACCATGGTGGTGCTTGCCTTAAAACTCGAAGCTGAGACATTGTTAAAAGACTCTTCATTGAAATAAGATAACTCTTTTTTTTCCCGAACAGTCCCTCATCGCACTCCCCTTCATAAAGTAAGGGGAAAGAAATTTGGTTGTTAAAGCGATGCAGTGTCTGAATTCAGTCCTTCCTCTCCTCCTTCGACCTCACTTATGGGAGAGTGGCACACACAGTGGTCCTTCTTACTCGGCTGCTGGTACAGGTTCTTGAACTCTCCTCATCAGGCAGACACACCCTAGACTCTACCCAGTCTTTCTTCCCCTTCATGGATAGTTCTGAGGTTGGTCTCCTCATCAAAATCCCTCTTTCGGCTTTCTACAAAACTCTCACTTCCTCCCTCCCCAGCCCCCAATAGTTGAAAGACCAAAGTAGGCTATGCCAGTCGACCAACACCCAGGCGCACAAACTATAGTTGCATTCTAAACCATTTCCCGAACAGATTCATTTTCCCAAATTAATTTAATCTGCATTAAGCACAAGTATATAAATCACAGCCACTAACCATCCCTCCCTAATCCCTCCGGGTTAGGTAGCCCCGGGCCTACTTCTGCTCTTAGCATAGGGGAAGAGCAAAAGAAAAGCAGGAGGGAGCAGGAAGAGGACTGGGGGAAAAGAAGGAACAGCTGAGACCCTGAGGCCTGAGAACTGTATTTTCCTAAAAGATTCAGGTGAAAATAACTAGACTCCTTTCCCAAATAATACATTTCTCTCATTTTAGGAGGATGGGAGTCCCAGAGGTCAAAACCCCAAAAGAAGTTCATTATTGTCCCGTTGCCATTCATTATTGTTTTAATAGAGCTAAAAAAGAACCAATTCCAAGCAAAAACCAGGCAGCACTTCTGTTTGTCCCGCTCTCCCGCTCTCTTTCTTTTCCCTCTCTCCCGCTCTTTCTTTTCCCTCTCTAATTTCCCTTTCCCCTGTCTACCCTCCCTCCCTACTCTCTCATTCCTTCCTCCCTCTTTGTAATAGTCTCATCTACAAGGACGATTGAAACTTTATAGTGCATGATTCATAGAGTGGCGCTGTACTTGGAGTCATGGTGCATATTACATTAATCAGTGTCAGGCCAGTAAAACAGAGATATGAATATGAATTCTCTGTATTGCAGAGCAGATAAATTCGCTTGTGAATAATTGTTCATTGAGGAGAGGAGAGGAGGGGAGAGGAGAGGAGAGGAGAGGAGAGGAGAGGAGAGGAGAGGAGAGGAGAGGAGAGGAGAGGAGAGGAGGAGGGAAGGGAGAGGGAGGGGAGAGGGAGGGAGGGAGAGAGGAGAGGAAGGGGAGGAGGGAGGGAGGAGGGAGGAGGGGAGGCCAGGGAGGGGAGGGAGGAGGGGGAGGGAGGGAGGGGGAGAAGAAGGAGAGGAGAGAGAGAGGAGGAGAGAGAGAGGGAGAGAGAGAGGAAAGAGAGAGAGTTACTTAGGAGGCTTAATCGGATCAATGATTGAAGCTGGACGTTAACACCTTTGAAAGAATGGACCTCTAACCTCTCTACCCCTTATGTAGTTGGTAGTTGGTTCAGGGAAGAACTGAAGTCAATTAACACCAGGCTACAAGGTGGGCCAGAGGGGATAGTGAGGAAACAGACTGAGTATTGCACTTTCACAAGGGTTGTTAGTCACCTCATTGCTGCTGTCTCTTGGTTCTGGGAGTGAAGAAACCATGAAAGTTGTGGTAATGGTTGCTTCCTTTCCAAATACAAATATAAATAAACCATATCCAGGAGAGGGTGAATTTTTTTTTAAGATACAAAAATCATGAGAAAAACAGACTGATTTCAACTTATGCAAACACCAGTTCCCTTTGCCTTGTAATGTCTTTTAGGGGAACAATAATCACCCATGCCAAAGGTAGAATAGAAACTAAAATCTCATGCACATAGATATGCTATAAGTACACAGAGAGAAAATTGTGCATCTCTTCGTTTAGGGAATATTTTCCCATGTGAAAAGGTTAAGCCCTGCAGCAAGTTGCTGATACTTATGTGTGGCTGCATTTATTTTTTTCCTTAGAGTGTCAGTGCCCATTTTACACAGCTGCCTGTCATTTCTGATCTCTCTTTAACTTCTAAAAGGGAAGGGAAGATGGAAGGTGGCACATTTTCAAATTTGGAAGTGTGAAGGGCTAGATAGAATAGCAGCAACCTTTTTGCCCCTTGCAGGAGAATGCTACTTTTCAAGACTCGCCATCTCTATTTCTAAGCATCATAATGGGCTGAAAGTCTTAGTAGGATAAAGTTCATGTGTGGCACATATGTCCAAAAGGACAAATACCCCTTTTTGGTTGGATGCTTAACCAAACATGATTGCAGTATGCTAGATGTGAATAGATTACACCAGGATTTTCAGAAATAGTGGAATCAAATGTTCAGTTTTAGTATTGCCCTGAAGTTGTGTGTGTGTGTGTGTGTATATATATATAGTGTATATGTGCATATATACACACATACATGCACATATTATATTATATTATTCCTACATAACATATTTATATTATCCACATCATGCATGTTATAGATAGCATATATAAACATAAATGTGTATGTATGTGTATGTGTACTCACTCACTTTGCTGTTTTTTTTTCCCATGAGGGAATTCATTTGCTAAACATAAGACACTGTGGATGAACAACAACAACAACAACAACAACAAAAAAAAAACAGCCCCAAATTCCACCCTGCTAAATTCTTCCTGTTGTAAACACCTCCATGCAGTACATTCCCTTCCCAACTTAAATCAGACTACATACAAGCCTACTTGCCTCAAACTTGTTGCATCAAAACTTCAGGCAGAGAAAATGGAAATGAATCAAAGTATAGGGCATAAAAATAACAGAAATCAAAAAGCAGACAGGAGGACAGTTAAAGACAATAGCCTATGAAATCTGTGGAAAATGAAAATTGTATACCAATTAGAGGAAATGTTAATTTCCCTTTCACTAGTATGCATTTGCAGTGACTACACCTGCTTCTTCTAGCCCTGTGAATCTTTAGAATTTCACTTTGGTAAATTAAGAGAAAAACAAAATGCAATACTTTTTTTTGACCTGCAAAGTAGTATTTGTAGGTGATTGTGTATCCAATTCCTTAAAAAAAAAAAAAAAGCTTGATTGAGCTGTTTAGGGTGGAGAAGCACAACTCTTCTCACAAATGAATGGTGCCATGCAGCAAATTAGCCTTCAGTAAAACAGATAAATACCATGAGACTTTAGACATAAATGAACAAGAACATCAGGGACGGAGTTTTATGCCCCTCTTTTATTAGCACGCGAAAATGGTTTAGTTACAAATTACTCCAGGACATCCACGATTGCATTCTCACTTCCTGCAGAGATCCCATCCTTCCCCTAGAACTAAATTTAACCTAGTCTCACAGAATTAGCAGGTTCTGTCTGTCTCCGGCTCGGCACCTAGAGGATGAAATGGGACAACTTTCAATCTTAATGTTTTGGACTAAAACTCTCCTCACCCTCAAACTACAGAAACACCCAGTCTTGGAGCCTATACACTTTAGCCGGAATGAGATGGGTCGTTTCTGGAGTAAACGCTGCTATAAAATAACATAACTTGGCGGGGGGGTAGCACAAGAATCACACAGACCTCCTTTCTCTCTTCCTCATCCACCCTCCCCCAATCTCCTCCAAACCTCTGATGAAGTCAAGGGATTCCCAGATTTCAATAGCGTACTACGGGAAGATAAACTACAGCAAAATTTCCTATTCTACTTTAGGTCCACAGAGGGCGCTGCGAGCCTTTCCAAATGTGTTCGCTGCCACTCAAGTGCACCAACGGCCACGCTCTCCACTTCTACAAACCCTTGCTCACTTTCAGGCACACCTTTAGCACCACACACAAACACACGCACTGCCTCTCTCTTACACACGCTTACTTTCAACAATTAAGGTCTCCTTTAAAGCGCCTCGTAATCCTTTTCCCTCCTCCCTCCACTCTTCGCCTTCCCATCCCCCATCCAGACCCTTTTAAGCCAATTTGGCACCACTTTGTTTGCTTTAGCCTCATAGAACAGCATTGTATGCTTTTAAAATGTAATCTTTCCTTTTAAACGAAAGATGCCAGTTTATGAACGCCGTGTGGGCAGCAAAGGAAAATAAGGAGGGGAGGCGGGGGGGGGGGGGGCGGGGAAGGAAGCCCGGAGAGGGACGGGAGGGAAGAAGCAAGAAAACCTGCAGAAACTGTACAGTTGTCCCCGGCTCAAGCTAGTTCTGATTCCCTTTAACCGCTGACGGGGAGATATTTTATACAATCAAGTTGCTAGCAATTGGTAGCAGTTTTGACTCCATGAAACTTTAAGTGCTCTCAGACTTTTATTTCAAAGCATTCTATCCTTTTAAACTTCCAAGTGCTTTTGGAATAATCATCCTATTTTATTTGAAGTTGGAAAAGTTTATTAGAAATATGAATATTTGTGATACACTAATGTGTATTCTATTTTCCTATCTTATTGACAACTAAGGAAACTGCACTTCTGTTGAAGAAAGCCTAGAAAAATTATTTTTTCAAATAAAAAAGTATAGATCTTCTGCGACCACTTTTTTTTTAAAATTAAGCCAATTTAAAAATCAATTCTCTCCATTCATTTGAAAGGCATAAGAAAAAAGTCTTTCTCTATTTGGTGATCTTGTAGCTAAAATTAAAACCAGTTACTGTAACCTTGATAGGGAATTTATTAATATTTTATTTGAAACTCTTGTCTTGTTTCCGACAAGTGCTCTTTTGAGGTCGGTTCACTTTGGACTGGGCGTCCCCACATTATTTCTTAATGACTTTCCCAGATGCTTCTTTCCATTTTCCACCATCAACAACCATCTGGTATCTTATTAGCACCTCAATGCTCATTTAGTGTTCTCATTTGGGAAGGGAGAAAAGGAAACATTCAAAAATATTAAGAGTTTTAACGGATTGTCTTTGGAAGATTAATGCCTATATAAAACCATGGCGTTTATAAACTGGTTGCTTTTCCTCCACTACCCTCCCCCATTCTCTTTCTCATCACTTCAGAAATCTCTACAGCACCTCTTGACTTAAACCCTGAGAAAAGCTTGCTGGCAAATTTTATTCCTGCTGGCCTATTACTAGAGTTTAAAAGAACCTTCCAATTCCTCAACGTTTAGCTTAACTAAATAACTAAAAAATACATTCAAAATACAATTTCATACTCCATTATTTTTCCACTCTGCCCACAAAGCGGACTAGCGCCACAATTCACTGTCGAGCCAACTAGTTATAAATTGATTTAGAAACCGAAGTTATAGTTTGGGGGCAGTGATAGAAAATTCCTTTTTTCATTTTTCCCCCACTTAAAAATCATTTTATAAACTCTAGAAATCGAACTCACTTAATGCTGTGGGAAAGGAATGCACCAGAGAAATTTCTTTATGATAAGAGTTTAAAAGAATAACTTTAATCTAACTGCCAACAGAAAAACTGAAGTCTTAAAAAAAAAACCCTTATGTTTAAAATTCAAACATCTATACTAGAAAATCTCCTGTTTGTTTCTTTCATATATGGCAATAGCAATAAGCCAAGCATTTAGTTTGCCAACTTTTAAACTACAAGCACTTTAAGAATTCATTGAAGAATATTTGTAGTAAAGGAAAATGAGAATCTTTCAACAGGAATTCAAAATTCAGCTCTAGATTCTTCATATACAAAATACATCAGAAAGAGAAGAGTTCATAATTTCATTTAGTTTATTAGACAAAAATATATGATTTAGACAAGTTTCGCTGACCCGCTATTTACAATCTGAAATCACTATATACAGAAAGAAAGAAAAAAAAACACATACAAACATATGGGGAACATTTACCAAACAAATAATCGAAGAATGGTTAGAATAACACGATCTGAAATGGTACAAAGGAGAAGGGATCCAACTACGATATGGAAGAATCGCTTTTATGGATTTGCACCTTATTGCAAAAAGTGATTGATGGGAGTCGTTTATATCATTTCCATTTTGTCCTTTATACCAGTCTCTGAAATATTTTTTTTATTCCTCCCCGTGTCCCCTCCCACCCCACCCCTTTTTCCTCCCCCCAACCCCCCTCAAAAAAAAAAAAAAACATTTAATCAAGCGGAAGGCAGAGCTGCTAAAATTCGCGGTGTTCCCTCTTGCTGAGCCAAAGAGCTGTAGGGGAAAAAAATAGACGTAACAATTTGTCAGTAAAAAACACCAACTGAAAAGTATTACCTCGGCTTGCTTGGCTATTAAAACGAATGGGGGGCAAGCGCCCCTTTTTAAACAAGGGAAGGAACTGACAGAACCTGCGAGTAGAAGCAGCAGCAGCAAGCAATGCCCTTGAAGCTCCACTGTACTAAGTTTGCCCCCAAGTTACTAGTTCCCTAGAGTCCATTCCAAATGATTACGACTTGATGGGGGCGGGCTACTGTAACGCGCTTTTGGCGCTATCTTTATGATTAGCTCTAATTATCCTCTGGATTTACCCCCTTCAACCTTCTTTTTCCCATAAGATTTAACATTACTTTAGGAAAATAAAACAACAACTCACTTGTCGCGGACAGGTTGAAAGGGCGATTTTAACTGCTGAGGAGGAGAGTCGGTCCTGGGTACATTTTCTCTTTCTAGGGGGAGGAAAACAGAAGCAGACCTTTTAAAACCTGAATGAGGAGCCCACACTCCCACACCCCCAGGCAGAGACTCTGTTCAAGTCCCTCCTCTCCCAGAAGTTAGTCTATTCGACTTCCCCGCATATCCAAAATTGTTGGTTATCTCAGATTATCCAGCTACACAGACTTTTTCCGAAACAGTTTAAGAAACAACACAAAACTGTGGGCAGGCTTTGTAAGCAGCCCAGGGTCCGTGTGCCTTGTCTTTTCTCTGATGAGGTCCCCAGAGGAATCCCTTAGGCCCCACAGAACAGAAGTTCAGAGTTTGAACTTAAGAAGATTTTTTTTCCCCTCCTGAACCAGGGGAGCTCCCGACCTTTCTGGCCAAAACTCTGTGTGGGCAAGCAGTCAGCGGCAAAGTAGTTTACCTGTGTGTTTTGGACTGGTTCTTTCTGAAGCTTTGTCGCTACTGAGCGCCCCCAGAGTGGCTGTGAGCACGGAAGGCGCTTGCTGGGCCTGGAGGTGGTGGTTGTGGTGTGCTGCGTGATGGTGATTAACTCCTAGGAAGGACCTAACATTCAAGAGAGAGCTCTGCGTGAGAAAAGCCCCGTTTGTCCAGTTGTGAAATTTGCCAATCTGGCACGTGTAGAGTCCGTGGCTGGGCAGGAAAGCGGGGTGCTGGAGCTGAGGGGATGTGTGATTGACCTGGGAAGAGGGAGGGGGAGGAGGCGGCGGGGAGGACTTCAGGGCGCCATCGGGGCTGGTGGCAGTCTCCGCCAGAGACCAGATCTTGGGTTTATTGTGAGGTGGCCCCTGCAAATTGCTTTGTCCGTTAGGGCTCAAGATCCGTGTGCTACTGTCAGAGGTGTCTTTCGACGGAGACAGAGAGTCTTTGGGTTTAAGTCCTTCAGGTCCCGATAAGGGTAACTCCTTCTCCTTGTCCAGGCTATCTTCACTGGTCCTGAGAGTCTCAGACTTCTCCTCCTCCTCCTCGTTGCTCTGTTCGCCGTCATTCTCGTCAATTTTGTCGATATCTATGCTCTCCAGGTCTATCTCCTCATCATCTTCTGTCTTTTCTGGATCCCCTTCGTTGTCGCTGCCGAAAAGGTTTCCATCCTCCTGGTCTTTGCTCCTTGCCCCCCAGGTTACTTTGTTCTCCTTCTTGAGTCTCCGACGGGCGTTGGCAAACCAAGTGGAGACCTGGGTGAGGGTCATCTTGGTAATAATGGCCAGCATGATCTTCTCCCCTTTGGTGGGATAGGGGTTTTTGCGATGCTCATTCAACCAGGCCTTCAGGGTGCTGGTGCTCTCCCGAGTGGCATTTTTGGGCCTCCCTGGGTCCCCATATTGGAACTGTCCATAGGGGTAATAACCAGGAGCAGTGTGGGCTGCGAAGGTCGCAGGGTGGACTCCTGGATTGTCTTTAAGTTCATACTGAGAGCCCTGGAGCGACATATTCAAGGAGGGAGGGACGGAGGAGAGAGAGAGAGAGAGAGAGAGAGAGAGAGAGAGAGAGAGAGAGAGAGAGAGAGTCTATGAGTCTCCATAATAAGTATAGCCAGGTTGCAGTTCTTCCCTTCTCATAGGGTTAGATTATCTGCATTCACTGTCACTCAATGTACCCTCAGGTTTTAGGAAGCGTTGAGTATACAGCGCCTCCCCCCCCAAAGTAGTACCATCCCCCCCCCCCATACCACCACACTCTCTTCAAAGTGGGTGGGGAGAGCAGGCTATTTTATTAGAATTGTTGTTCCTAAAGATTCTCTACACTTTTGAAGTGGGAGAAAAGGCAACAACTAAACTTAGCATTTTCCTAAATTAACTGCAGGCTCATTTTCTATCCACCTATCTTCCCTTCCCTTTCCCCATCAGCATACCTCCTTCCCCCCATAAAATGATCAAAGTATGTAATAAAAGATTAATTTTTACTTTGTCTTCAGCTAAAATGGATGTCCTTGAATTATAAAACTGATAGTTGTTTTATTTTGTTTTTAATCAAGTAGCAAAATAAACAGTTCATACCCTCCCCCTCAACACCCATTTTACTCTGGGGATGGAAAACATAATGCCAGATTCCTTTTACATATCTTTTAAATCCCACTCCAAATTAAAAAGAAAAAAGAATGTCCCTTTAGCATCAAATCAATCTTAATGGAATGCTAACAAGTATTTAAATAAGATACTAGAGTGGACAGGTAATTTTGCATTACAGTTCTCTCCACAAACTCTTTCAACAAACAAAAATAAATAAAAACAAAAATTCAACAAAATCCATTCTACAGCCTTTTCTGTAAACAGAAAGGCATACAGTAAAATATTAACTTCTAAGAAAGTGTAAATCAGCTTCAAGAAATGGAAACTGACTCAGTCTTCCTAGAAATGCTATTTGGGTACTTTATCTTTTAAGTTTGGCTTTGATCTGAAAGAGCAAACACAAACCGTTTGCAAGCTTTTAGAGGCCATGATTTATTTGCAATCAATATTCTTTTTATCATCAGTAGTAAAACACAGCAAGTCAAATTATCCCATCAGGTGTTTTGGTAAATAACATTTTATCTTTCTAACAACCTCATTAGGCCTCATTATTACTGCAAATTGTCCAGACGTTCTCACACAACTTTATCCTCTGACTTCCAAATACCTCATAATAAAAACCCAAGCACTGAATCAGGATATGAAATACAATTTCTGAGAATTATGAGACACAAAACACAACACAGAGACAGACAGACAGACATTGTGAGCAAGATTTTTATTTAACCCCAAATATAATTATGCTTTGTTGATCTGTTCAACAGATTTTAGATAGAGCTGTACTGGATTACCGAATCACCTAATCCCCATAGCATTTCCTTAAATGATAGACATTTGCATCAGGCCTTAATTTAAGGGGGAAATTTAATGACTTTCATTCATTAACTCAGTAAACATTTGTCGATTAAAAATAACTATTGGTAAAGGAAACATCTGGACTTTGAAAAGTTGCAAAGAGATGCTTTTTTTTTCCTCCAAAATATTTGACTGAAGGTTTGGGCAGAAAGCACCCAGAAAGACATTTCAGGGCTATATTTCATTTTTATCTTTTATTACAGCAGTGGAGTTTCAGGCATTTTCTTTATCCTCTAATTTGGATTATTTTAAAATGCTATTTCTGCCTCCTCTTTTCTGAGTTCTTTCTTGAAGAGACTTCTTGTCAATTTGTTATCATTTTCTGTGGCAACTTTTCTGCAAGGGGAAAAAGGTAGGTTTCATGGAGGTTTTGCTTTGCTTTTGTAATGAGGAATTTGAAAGGTTGTCTGGGTGCAATTGAATATTTTTTAGTTAGATAACTTGACACAATAATAGTTAAAGGAATATAAGTGAGAGTTCTTATGTCACTAGGCATATATTTATTTTAGACATTCTAGGAGGGTTGGCTTACTCTTCAGAGATCTTTGAAAGAAATTTAAATCGGGGTGCAGCGGTAGACTAATATTCCTATCTGTTACCCATTGGTCCGAGCACTTACAAGTAAATGTACACTTGTACACACACACACACACACACACACACACACACACACACACCAGTTTAAACTCCTACCTTACTACTCAGAAGTGAAAATAGATGTGTTAGAAAAGACCGGCCTACTTATTTCTCTTGCCACGAATTAGAGCAGGAATTAAAATTCTAACTTCTCTCCCCCCAAAAAAATCTGAGAAAAGTCCAATTTATTCCAGAACAAATCATACTTTTCTCCCCCTCCCTCTCTTTGCAATACAATATGAAGTGTTTTTCATATGATTCTAGTGAAAACTTTGGCAACTTAGGGAAGTCAAAGTAAACAAAGTTCTAGAGACGGAATAAGTCATATTAATCTCAAATTCAAAAGCATCTCAAGTTCGTAAAGGTACCTGATCCGGCTTCTTACATGCTTAGCAGTTCTCCTAGTTTTGTCTTTTTATTGTGTGAGGGTTTTCGTCAGATAAAAGTCTCGTAGGACTAAATTCACGTTAAGATAAAATCAGCTGTCTAAAAGGTGAGCACAGGCGACAGAGGGAGGAGAGAGTCAGAAACAGCGACTCGCAGAAAGCAAACTTGGGGTTGGGGGGAGTATAGAAAAGTGCTCGTAAACAGAAAGCGAGATTGATAGGAAAATAAGAACAAGAAGCGCTAGATCAGTTACCAAGAGGAAAACTGGAGTTTGGTTCCTTGTAGCCACAGTCCCCCGGAAAGATCAGTCCATCAGTCCCGTGTCCAGACCCAGACACACAGCAACCACTCCCCGATCTCTTTTAGAGATTCCCATCCCCCTCACACTCGCTTTCCCACTCCTGCGCTTTGGGTGCTGGGAGCAGACAACCCTCGCCCCCCCCCCTTCCCCCTTCCCCAGACTGGCACCTCCAGCTTTTAACAAACCTCTCTTCCCTCTAGGGCTCTCCATAGCCAGAAACGGAGACGGAATCTAATCGCATTGAGTGCAGGAGGTTACCTACTGCGACTCTTGATTCCCGCCCCCCCTTTACCCTTTGGCTGTTGCCTCAATCGCTCTGAACAATCTGCTAAGTGGGGTCCAAGCTGCTGCAACAACCTAGCTACCCAAAAGCCAGCCGCTTATCCTCTTCCCTCTTTTAGTTCTCAATTCAACTCCAAACACAACACACACACACACACACACACACACACACACACACACACACACACACACACACACCTCTTCCCCCCCTTTTCTTTTGCATAAGGACAATCCCTCCCAAAAAACCAAAGAAAACGATAGACTCACAGGAAAAGGAACAAGGACAAGAAAAGAAGTGAATGAAAGCTGCAAGTTGAGGGGATGGGGGGGGGGCGGAAGAGAGAGAGAGAGAGAGAGAGAGAGAGAGAGAGAGAGAGAGAGAGAGAGAGAGAGTTAGACTTACCATCTGGGAAAAAAGGCTGAGGTCGGCGGTGTAGGGCAAAAAGGCGCTGTAGTTGGGCGCGCTGTAGGGGCTGGCATACATGCCTAGCACAGAGGTGACAGCGGCTGAGCCGCTCCCGAGTTCTGCGCCCCCAGGCCGGCCCGAGGCGGCTGCTGCTGCTGCAGCGGCTGCGGCTGCGGCCAGGACCCCAGGCCGGTCGCTCCCGTACACAGCCTGGCTGGCGCTGAGATACTGCGGGTAGCCCAGTTGGGGGAAGGACATCTCCAAGGCGCAAACACAGCAGCGACGGCGGCGACGGCGGAGGAGGCAGCAGAAGTCGAAGTATTAAAGGGGGGGGGAGGGGGAGGGAGGAAGGGAAGGAGGAGGAAAGGGGAGGGGGACAAATAATAAAAGAGGGGGATGGGGGAGGAGAAAAAGCAACCAAGGTGTGGGGGGGAGGGCAATGGAAGAGGGGGGTGGAGAAAATAAGGGAAAACGTATTTTGCTTTTGTAATAGAAGTCAAATCTAGACGCGAGATTTGGAGATTTTTTTTCTTTTTCGTTCTTATTTTTTTTTCAGTCAAAAGGTCTGTGTTGAGATCTATACGTGGAAGAGTGGATGGATTCAATGGGGTGTCTTTCCTCAAATCTCGGCTCTTCTGTGCTCCTAAATCCCTTAGATGTGATCTGATCAACAATTGAGCTCCAACTGATGTGTCTGCCCTTAGGTCCTAGGCTGATCTTTCAGATACAATTTGAAGTTGATGCTTTGATTGGCATCCACTTGAGCTGTAAGCCCCGCCCCAGGCTCGCCTTCCCTCCTCCTCCTCCTCCTCCTCCTCCTCCTCCTCCTCCTCCTCCTCCTCCTCCTCCTCCTCCTCCCCCTCCTTCCTCCTCTTCCTCCCTCCTCCTTCCTCTCTCTCTCTCACCCTCCCTTTCCTCCTCTTCCCACCTCCCTCTTTCTCCCTGGGTGAAACACGTGGTATACGGCCCTGGCTGGGCCACTTTCCACTGTGAGTGTGTATCTAATGTTTAGCAATGGGCTCCTTTCAGAAAAGCCCCCACTGCTGTATGACAACCTGTCTACACGATTTTACAGCTGTCCAACATTGGGGTTTTGCTGTTTTGCAGCCTTAGTGTGTCCCCTTTAAACAAAAACAACTGTGCTGCTGTTTCTTCCACCTTTAACACTGAGTCCCCCTTGTCATCCGTCGGCTCGCGAACAAATGAGAGTGGCCGTCGGAGGAAGAGGGGCTTTACAGCCTCTTGACTGGTAACAACTTGCCACCAAAAAAGAGGGGGGAGGGAGGGAGGGAGAGAGAGAGAGAGAGAGAGAGAGAGAGAGAGAGAGAGAGAGAGAGAGAGAGAGAGAGGAGGCAAAATGCTCCTTATAGTATTTCCCAGAAATCTTTAGTATACATAAACCTCGATAATCACGCCAATAAATTGATATCCCCCAGATAATGACAGGGTAAGAATCGGCATCATTTCAATAATATTCAGAACATCACTAATAGATAATCTTTTGAATAAACACGTTGTTATAGCTTGGGATATGGAAAATATCCTCACAACGTTTTTTCAAATTGCCAAAACTTTGAAAGTGCTTCTGGAGTCTCTAATTAAAATTGAATACTTTTTATACTTAAACGTGGCTTTTGACCTGTTATTTGTAGTTAAAATAAATTTTCAACATAGGACTTAATATTAGCTTGATTCCCTCCTCTCCCCCCTTTCCCCCCCTGAATTAGTGATTCAGTCTGCTAGGAAAACTAGTTAGTTAAATCTGGGCTATCATTTGTCCCTTTTATTTTCCGTATTTTAAAAGTGACTTTGCCTGCTCAACCAAGTTTTGGAATTTCCAGTGCAAGCCTTAGAAAACTCAGAAAGTCTGCCAGAAATCTCTCTCTCTCTCTCTCTCCTCTCTCTCCCCTCCCCCTTCCTCCCTCTCTCTCTCCTTCCCTCCCTCTCTTCCCTCTCATCCTCTCTCCTCCTCTCCCCTCTAAATATCTTTTTCGTCTTCTAGCCTCCTCTCCTCTCTTCTCTTTCTAGTTCTTTCTTTCATGTTCCCCTCTTTCCTCCATCCTCTTTTTTTATCTCTCTTTTCCCCCCTTCGAAGCCCTACTCACTCCTCTCCCCTCCCCCTTCCACTCTCTCTAGTTTCTTCCTCCTCCCCTTCCTCTTTTTTTTTTCCCCTTGACATATCACAAGTGAACTGAATAGATCAACCTTGGCTTCATCAGAGAATCTACAGTTTGGGGTATTTGCACCAAGCTGTTGAACCGGATCCAGGGACGTCCGGATATATATTTTTTTAACTCTCTCTCTCTCTCTCTCTCTCTCTCTCTCTCTCTCTCTCTCTCTCTCTCTCTCTCTCTCTCTCTCTCTCTCTCTCCCTCCTTCCCTCCCTCCCTTTCTCCTCTTCTTATAACCTTAGAGTCCCGATTGCTGTAGAAAGGACTGCATTTGAGCTCTGCGTATTTTTGTCGAAAGGGAGGAAGGGATACTTATTTTTACCAATAACTGGGGAAGGGACGGAGGAAAGAAAAATATCTCATTTCGTATCTGTGACTTTCTAATTGATTAAGTTAAAGTGAAAAGAAAATCAACTGCACTCATCCCCATTCTCGTTTGACTGCTTCCTCGAATTCCTCACAGCTGTAATACTTTTCGTAAGTTTAAGTCGAGAGCTCGTGGGATTCTCTTTAGTTTAACTATCTTTTATCCCCTGGGTCCGGGAGTGTGCACACAAGGTCCAAAATGTGAAATAATACCAGGTGGTGCCCCAGGCCGTTCCCTCACCTGCACTAGTTTCTGGCAACCTGTACTAAGTTGCTCCTCTATCAAGGAGAGGAAAGCAGACGTAATCCTTGGGGATCCACTTCCACAACCACCAGGGAATCTTAGTCTGTACTGCATGTGCTAGTGAGGGGTGAGCCGATACACACCGAAATGTAGTGTTGCTTCACTTTGTATTCTGTTTAAAGAACTATATCTGGCATGATTGTTTTCCTCAAAGGAAACACTAATTTTTTTAAGGCAGGACAAATGATCTTCAATTTCTGAGGGTGCATTTTCTAATTCACTCAATTCTTTACTGACAATATTTGAATAACAAGACCTTGGTGCGAGTTTAAAAAGTCATGCTAATTTCCCAAACCAACTGTGAGCAGTTGTATTTTAGAGACCTAGTAGCTTGTTCCAGCTTATTGGTGATTCCATGGTGAATAATTAAAGCACCCAATTCCTCTTCTCTGGCTGGAGGACATACATGGATCCACCGCCTGTAATTAGCAATAATAACGCCCATAATAGTAATTACTAATTACCAGTGGTATAGTCGGGCTTTAATTTCTCTGATCTGAGGAGTGTCTTCTTCTGGCTTGTTTTTGTTTTTCCATAACTCCAGTTATTCTAATGCTCCCCCCACCCCTTCACTCTCCAGAAATCCCCTGAAACTGACACAAAGTTTTTCTTGGAGCAGGAATCATTCTCAAGAGGGAAAGTAAACTCCCCCCAGTCGCATAGGGGAATTCTTTCGCTCTCATCCCTTTCCACATTTCTCTCTTGACCATCAAAGACCATCCGTAGTATCCCTTTTCTCCCTTTCCCCAAAAAGGGAGGAAGGAGTAATATTAATACGGAGAAAGATTCTTGGAAAATCACTAATGGGTTTAGTAAACTGAAGTTTACTTTACATTAGAACAGGATAGGTAAAAGTGAGGTAAACAACCCATATGTTGTTTTACACACACCGAACACCCTTCCACCTCATATAACTACTACACAACAGAGTGCTGAAACCTTAAAGATCTAAGTTGAATGTGGATTCCGAGAGGACTCTCAATTTAAGGATGTCACGAAGAATCTTTCCTACCCATTGCCCCCACCCTCCATTTTCTCTCACCCTTACCTTATCACTTCAGAATACAGATGGGTTTTGTGTTATTCAACATTTAAAAAATGGGAGTGGGGGTAAGGGGACATGGTTGATAAATCAACAAATAAATAAAAATACTTGTTTGGCTTTTTTCTCTATTATTATTGTTATAAATGCCTAATAAGAACATTAATAGCACTAACAATAACAGCAATGGCATCCAAGTGGGAACTCAAAGCATTATCATGTGTACCTTTTTCACCCCTACTTGAAAAGTTTTTTGACCAAACTTCAGTTACAGGCCAAACATCAAATAATTCATTAGTTAAGTTGAGGGACATATGGCAGCCCATGAAGATAGCACCGGTGCTATCAGACTTTGCAACTATGTTTAATTTTGCAACCCAATATGAAAAGGCAGTTTAGGCTCTTAGGATTGCTATAGCTATATCATTTACCTCTTCTTCCTCCTTTTCCCCCTGAATCTTGGATTTTTTGAAAGGTAACTCTATGTGGTCAAACCTAGGCAACTAAGCAAATTGGACAGGAAAATTTCCATTAAGATCACCACCAACTAACTGAGACAGAGAGAGGGAGAGAGGAAAGAGGAAAAATCAAGATTCAATAATATTGGCCAGAGATTGGCTATTTTCTCCCTCAGTTAAAAAAAAAGTGTCTAAGAGGAAGGTAACTGCTATCCGCCCCCTTCAAATCACCATCTCTCCCTTTTTAAAGCAAAATGCTTGAATGAATTACTTAGATTACACCTCGAATGAACTAGTGTGAGTACAACAAGAAAAGTGAGATCCTGAAAGGGTATATAAAACTGTGCTCTTCTACTATATTTGAGTTTTTTTTTTTTAAATAGGGGGGAAACCCCACAAAAATACAAAAAAAACCCACCGACTATTTTTTGATATCCAGTGTTTGCATTGGTTGAATGCCCCCTTAACTTAAATCAGATCCTCTTTTCCACCTCCTCACCCCATTAGAAAAACAGGATACCAATTCATTAGCAAAACATTTTAACCACAAGAACAGTCAGTAAGAGGGAGCACTGAAAGAGAGCTGAGATCAGAATGAAGAACAGTCACCTTCTGACGAAAGAGCTCATAAACACAGAAATTCTAGTAGAGAGAAATGAAGTACAGCTCTGAACTCTAATGTGATTATATCTGTTTTAATTTTTTTAAGATAAATTGTACAGTACTTAAAATAAGTTTACCCAAATAGCCAAGCTCCTATAAATTCAAAGACCAGAGAATAGATAATTTGACTTGTGGAAAAAAAAAAAACTCCTTCCCCCCCCCAAAAAAAAAACCCCCCACCATCCTCAGGAGTTTGCATAAGATTGCTTTTTCCACTTTATCAAGATTGTTTCCATAGCCAAGAGGTTTCTTTCTTCTTTCTTCTCCTTTTTTCTTTCTCTGTCTCCTTCTCTTCTCTCTCTCTCTCTCTCTCTCTCTCTCTCTCTCTCTCTCTCTCTCTCTCTCTCTCTCCCTCTCTCTGTCTCTCTGTTTTTGTCTCTGTCTCTCTGTCTCTGTCTCTCTGTCTGTCTCTGTCTCTCTGTCTCTGACTCTCTCTCTTTCTCTCTCTCTCTCTCTCTCTCTTTCTCTCTCTCCCTCTCTCTGTTTTAAATTAACAAATCAGTTTAGATAGAGGGCCGATAAGAAATGCAAATCCAGACATAGGGGTCGCTGCTTGGCCGAATTTTAACTAAAGGCTGGTTCTGCAGGAATTGACTAAAAGGTCTGGGTGAAGAGAGAGGCAGAGTGAGGCTCTAACACTGGCTCGACTAAAAATGAAGTCAATGATTTTGATCTGCTCCAGATGTCCTAAGAGTGGATATTGCAGTGCTGGGAATCGGCACCCAGCGTCTAAGGGCACTGACGGTAATCGGCAGAACATAGCAGCGAGGGGCGACTGGCAGTTGTGATAACCTGCTGGAAATGTGCAGGGCTGGAGATGGCAGTGATAAACCGTTGAAAATATCTTCAAATGGAGATGACAGAGATGTTGAAAGAAGTCACCTAACTATGGAGAGGATAAGATGCTTAGCAGAGCACAATTTGAGAATGGAGTTGACTTAGATATATGTTGGGCTACAAGTCCTCATCGTGATTGCTCTACAGATACACACTTCAATTTGTGCATGTTAAATATGTACGTACATATATGTATGTGCATAATGTGTGGGGGGTGAGCTGGGAAGAGAGAGGGAATGAAGGAAAAGAGGGTCTGGGGGGCTAGATGAATTAACGAGGCATCTTCAGTGAGCAAAATAGAGTAACACTTATTCGAATTAAGTTTGTGTGTGTGGGGGTGTTAATTTGTGCGGTAACTTTTCTATTTTGCCTGTATAATGGATCCTCTTCACTCCTTCCTAACTGATGGGTATAGTTAAAACAGCTTTTATAAAGATTTATTTTCTATTTCTTTTTCCTTCTTAGTGCTTGTTAGTGAGAAAACAAATGACGGTTATCACTTGGTTGACAGCTCAAGTCTTTCTCCTCTTTTGTTTTTTGGGTTTTTTTTGTTGTTAAATATTGAGGCGAAAATTAAATCTCCACTCTCCCCCCTCCCATCTTGATTTTAAAATAAATTTGGAAATAGTTCTCTAATATTCTGATTTCTAAGCTAGAGTGTCTTCAGTCTTTGATGTGGAGGTTTACACTAATTTGGGGAAAACCGAAGCTTCATTACCTCCCCCTTCCAAAGACACAATTGTGTCCATTCATCTCAGGGAGGCATCCGTGCGGAGCTGAAGGCACTCATTTCATAGAGCCCTAGATTATAAGGAGGCAGCGAGAGGCTGCCAGTGTCAGTTGACTACATTTTCACAAGCAGTATTATTATTTATGTTGATGACAATTCTGATACTTTAACCCAGAAGGTATTCGAGCCTCCAAGCTCTTGCGGGTCTGGGGTTGGCACGCCTCCCCAGATGCTAACGGTGGCCCGGGCCTTCTCTCTTTCCCACCCCTTTGCCCTAGATACTTCCCCTCCGATCCAGGCCCTTCTCCAGCCTGTGGGTTCCAGCTCCGAGCCTCACGCTGCACTTCTCATCAACCCTGATTTATGAGCCTTGTTAAATACTCATTATTACTTTGCACCTTTTTTCAGCAGGGTCTGGGAAGCCACCCCACTTTGTGACAACAAGGCATGTGTCAAACAATTACAGGCAGAGGGGAGAGGCAGCTCTACTCAGTGGCGGGGTATCCCCTTCCTTCTCTGTTCATTGAAGAAATACCGGAGACTGTGTGTGTTTGTGTGTGTGTGTGTGTGTGTGTGTGTGTGTGTGTGTGCGTGCCTTTCTTTTGGGATCAACTTTCACTCTCCTTTATATGTTGGATTCAGCTACCTCCCTCCCTGAAAACTGTTCATCTGCTCTTCATGGTTTCTTCACGTATGTTCACCTTAAGGGAAATTCGAGGACGTCCCAAAAAAGCCTTGGAGATCTTCTGAGACTAAGTAAATCCCTACATTTGCGTAGCTATAGACAAATGCAGATACTTGTGCCTACAATACATGTATGTATGGTCACATGCATACATGTGCAAAACGAATGCACTCCAGATCTATACTTACAATATCAGGAATATCAAACTAGGAAAGCTGAATACAATGGAGGAGAAAATCCTCGAATGGGGGCGGGGGGTGGAAACCGTGGGTAAACTTTATCACCAGAAGCAGTCAGAGCTTTCTTATCAGAAAACAGCAATCACACCTCAAGGTTCAATTGAAAAAAAAAAATAATCTGCATACTTAGAATTATACTCTCTCTCTCTCTCTCTCTCTCTCTCTCTCTCTCTCTCTCTCTCTCTCTCCTTTTTCCCCCTTTCCTCCTCCGTTTTTATTTTATTATTTTACGAAAGGCAAAAAAAAAAAAAGATTTACTAAACCACCCTTTTTGCCTTTTCTGTTTGGTAGAGTCACTTTTTAATAAATATAGAACCAAGATAAATTGACTATACAGAGATCAACATTAAGAGCTATATATCTCTGCACCCTTCTCTAACGTGTATAAGGAAGTGAAGAAGTATGGTGTGTGTGTATGAGGCACACGTGTAAATATTTTATAAACCCATCCTTAATTAACAAAATCATTTCCATTATGTCTCCAATACGATCAACAGCAATTATGTGAGATTTTTAAGGTTTATAATTTTATGTCACCAGACTGTTGCTTGGGGGCAGAGGCACAATTGCTGTGCCAGCTGCAGTTGTATTTATTTGTTTTTCTACCTTGTTCCTGTAGGGCTGCATTATGCAGTTTTTAATTAGTTTGTGTTTGTATTTCACCCGTCCCAAATCAATGCCATCCTGGAGCAATGCAATGTAAATTCTTGCAGTACAGGTGTAGCTGCTAGCTCTGGAACACTAGGAAACTCATGTCTTACAAATGAAAGCAGTGAATGCCATTCAGCCAAACTGTCAGCTTTAAACAGCCAAGAGGAAGGAGATCAAAGCGGAGAGCAGGAACTTCTCCTCTCCAGATTAGAGTCTTTATGGTTTGAACTCTTAATGCTATTAAAGGGAACCAGGACATATAGCAAGCACATCATTGGTTACAAAGTTACTTTTAATTTCGAAAAAGTCCTTCCTCATTTTGGCCAGTGTAAACCTTCAGAGCATTTCACCAGGCACTCTTCCCTTTGAGGCCTCATAGGGCACTCATCTGAAATTATGCATAACTAATACCTTCAGAGACCCTTTCTGTTAGCTCACATATTTATAGAACTTATCGTCTTTTAGAAAGATAATTTTGATTTCCTCCTCGGTTCCACTAAGTCTTTTCATAGAACTCAGAGCAATAAAACCTGAAATTCTAGTATCTCTAGACATGAAAAGTCCCTTTATGTTGTGTTTGGTGTCTCTTCTTTCTTGAAATGACCTCTGTATGGTGGGTATAAATCTATTATTCCAGGCACTGGGGAATTCTTTTAAAGCTTTCTTTTTTGTCAGGAATAAGAGATTGTTCATCTTTAACTAGGCCACATAGAAATTATGATTCAACAGCAGTGTATATTTAATTAGAGTAATCTCACTTGAATTTAATTACCTAATGAATTATTTGTTTAAAAGGTAAAAAGCCTTGTTTGCCAAGTACAGTGCAGTCCACTGATAAGAACTTATAAGAATATTTGAGTTTTTAAAAAAGAAGCATTTTTATGGCTTCAATTTTAACTCTTTGATTCTATAAATGTTTATTAACATATAACTCGAACAGAACCTAGGGTGATAATGTAAAATAATAATCTGTGATGTCAAGTAAGAATTTAAAAAACACTTATTCATCTTCTGCCATATATAGGTGAGTACATATTTTTTCAGAAATTAATGTTCCATAACAATTTGGAGATAAGTATTCCTTTTCACTTCTAATTCATTTTGCTTTTAACACTTTTTAAGGCATAAGCCAGAGATTAAATTCATTAGATGAATCTTTTAGGATAGTCACTGGATTGATATAATCTTTGAAAAAAATCTTAGGTCATATTTAACCACCTTAACCACCTCACTAAGTTATAAATTTCCCCCCCTGTGCTCTCTCGCCTCACAGCTATTCTCTGACATAGGCATATAGAATAGATTTGTATAAGGTAACTCATATTGTGAAGCATTTTTATGGTTATCAAACATCATAGGAAAGAAAGAAGAAACTTTCCAGCTGTTGACCTTGACCTCTCGTTTCTCAAGCTACTCGATTCCACACTGCTTTCAAGACACAAAAGCAAATGATTCTACCTTGCACTATCTGCTCAGTGATACACTATAAGTGGCTTGTCTTTAAGTAATGGCAGCTATTGGCTTATCTGCTCCTAGGTACATAGCTGGGGTCATTAAAAAAAAAAGAGAGAGAGAGTTCTTTCTGGCAAAATATAAAGTTAGCTGTGGTGCTTCCTAGCATGAGGTTGCCATAGTAATAGGCTATTTAGCTTAATTTCCTCCATAAGGATCTGTGTATATGTGCTTATGTGTTGGAATTTACGCTAGGGTCTGACTATTTGGAACTAGAAAAATAGGACTGGGAAGTACCACAATTCTGGTGGAAAGGGGGAAGGAAGGGGAAAAAAAAAGAAAGAGTGAACAAGAAAAGAGGCTTCTCTGGGTCTCAGTTTGGGGAGTGATTGTCTATCAATTAGTTATAGAAAGGAGAATTATTATAATATTAAAGTTAAATATATTAACTTATTCATCTACTTGAAAAGGTGAAAAATAGATATTACCTTAAAATTAATTGAAACCATTCCTATCTATAATCATTAATTTTAGTTAGCTATTTTGAAAATAATGCTATGGCAACCAAGCATAATCTTATTTTGACATAAATCTTAATCATATTATTATTATTATCACAGAAATATCTTTTTTTCAAAAGACCCTAATTTTAAATGAAGACATTTTAAAGCATATTTGTTTGTGTAGATTATATATTCTTGAAAATAACAACTGACAGTAGGAACAGGAAAGGATTTGATATAATATTTTATAAGTGATAATGCATTTCCTAGATATGAATAAGTGCAAGAATTATTTCCTGGCATAAACCCTCAAAGGAAATGGTATGTGGGGAAAGAAAGAAAGAGAAAAAAGTGAAATTGCATATATCTGTTTTGCCTCTTTCAAAATATTTGAAATTTAAACCAGTGTTCTGTCTTCTATCACTTTATATCAACAGTAGAATAATGTATCATGGAAAATAAAATGTGCTTACCAAAAGTTACATTTTTAAAAAATGAGAAAACATATTTATTAACCTATTAAAATCATGCTGTAGAGAGATCTTATTGTATATCATTTCAAAATATTAAGTCCCTAAGCATAAATTTTCATATATGCTTAGATACTTTAAATATGATTTGTAATTTTTTATGATCCAATGAAGTTAGAAGAGGTGGGTGATTTAAGTATTGTAAGGCAAACATTAAGCATTAAGTTAAATTCTGTTTTATTTCTTACTAATAAATACTGCTTGTATCAAAATAATTGATTTGCATAAAAATAATATTCAGTGCTACATGGAAGGAAAAAAATAGAAGTCAACACTGGGATTATAGCTGGCCCACTGTCCTGAGTTTGTGTGGGAGGTGTGTATGGGTGTGTATATATGTATGCTTGTGTGTTCGAGCCTGTGTGATGGAATTTGTAGAATCCTGAGGAGAAGCATGGAGAAGTATGGTACAAATAAAATTTCAGAAATTTTAGTAATTTCATTTTGAGAAAATCATCATTTTACTTTTATTTGTCACTCAAAGTTCTTTGCTATCCTGCAGTTAGACCACTAGATTAATTCTGAGTTCTATGGTCCACACCCTAATAATTACAGAATTTTTAATTGCTGCCTTCCCTTGACTTTGCTGAGGAGATCCAGAAAAATTTCAAACATCCTGAATAGTATGGCAGCTATGATTCATCTAAGAGTCATAAGTGGGATAGATATAACATCAGTTCCTCTTGTGGGATATGGGGAAATTGATAAAATAGGGTATGTTAGAATTTGAACCTGTCCTTATGACCCAGAAAACCTTTGGATACTTAGATATCTCTTCTGCATTTGCAGTTGCTTCAAACTGTTTTGGGAAGGCCTCCATCATTTCAGAATTCCCTAAATACCTCCTCAAAGGAAATCAGAAGTTCAACTGAGAATGGGGAAGTGTACTGGGGATATTATCGAAGAAAAGTGTTACAGGCTTTCCTGAATCTTACTAATTCTGTCCAGGCACTCATAGTCTCGAGTTCAGACAAGGGAGAGCAGTGTAGTGCTTGGACAACTGACTATCCTCCCCTATAGTCCACTCACATTTATATACAAACCTGCAGTATATTAGTTAATTTTAGAAGAGTTTAATGTTCCTTGGCAAAGTTAGATGAGCAATAGTTTAGGTTTGTCAATGGGTAGAGAGGGGATAGAGAAATAGAGAGAAGAGATTTTTCTTCTTACTTGATAATGGAAGTTCTGTTTCTGGGAGTAATTCCAGCAGATGAGCTTCACTCTTCTATTCTCTACCACCCTTCCAGTGAATCTTCCCTAGGCAAAATCCTTTTTTCATTTCCCTTTCCTATTTTTCAGTTTTGCATTCTACCAGTGCTATGGGTTTTGTTTTGTTTTGTTTTAATGCTGCCCCTCTGAGAGCCCAGGACATTTGTGATTTGAAATCTTTCCTGGTCCCCATTTAAACTTGCCTGGGATTCTGTCCTATTCCCTTAGGACTTGCTAAATCATTAATTTGAGAATCTAGTCAATTAATTTGAGCTAAGATATTAATAACTAATAATGTCTTAATGCATTCCCTTTCTCAGATATCATGTGCACTGGGAGGCAGCTGATCTACTCGCAATGAAACCCTGTCAAAGACAGAGAAACTCTAGGTTTGAATCTGTGCTATACCATTTCTCAGATGCATGAGTATGGTCAGGACACTTACCTCTCTGAATCTCAGTCTCCTCATATAGATGAGGACATATGGGATAATAGTACTTGCAGTATCTAACCATGTTGCTATGAAGGGGGTGCTTTTTTAATCCTATCTTTAAAAAAAAACAAATATGAGCTGTTATTTTAATACTGGTCTTTAAGAATATCTTAAAACAAAAGAGTGAGCCACTTACAGGATTTAGGCATGATGGTATAACAAATGGAATAAAAATCCAGGGATCCTTGCTGGTGTCCCTCAAATCAAAATGATAAGGGGAGATATAACTTTGCCATATGAAGGCTGATCTCAGTTGAAGAAATTTTACCTAATTTCTGAACCATCTTATCAAGGCTGATAATTCCCCATTGAAAACTGATATTAACTAATATTCTTCCTATATGAGGAGGCCGTTATTAAAGGAGAGTGAAATGTTTGTTTTCTCCTAAGAGATCTATTCATTATTATTAATTATTATTAATAATCTAGCATAGAGGCTAAACAGGCCCCACTCGTGAAAGGGACTGGCAGTTTGTGCCTCTCCTCACCCTTTACCTGCCCTCTTAGTATGCCCTGGGTGCATTGCTATAGGATTGCCCGTCTTCTCTATAGAAGCAAGTTCCCAGTACTTTAATTCCACCCTCCACACATTTGTTCAGACTAAGGGATTCTCTTCAGCAAAGAGAGGGAGGAGGTAAAAAAAATGTACCCAGAATACAAATATGAAAAAATATGCAATAGGTATTTTATTTCCACACAGAAAAGGGGAATTATGAGTAATTCAGAAGAGTAGAATGGTTATAATAAGTCAAGTGGTTAATATTTAAGCTTCCTTGGGGCATTTGCAAACAGATCCTCTTTAAGAGTTGTTCAACTCCACTGAGGACATCCTGATCAGTGCCAAGTAGGTTCTCTCTTTCTGGTGGTCAACTTCTGAGAGCAACTGTCCTTTTGCCAGCTAGTCTGCTTCTGCTGCTCTTGCTGTCCCAACCGTTCTAGAAAGCTACTAATCTCCTGATAAAACAGTCAAGCTAGGGGAGATGAAGACTTCCTTTTGAGATATCACAAGGTCCTGCACTTCTGGATCTCATGAATTGAACAACAGTAGGGCTTTGACCAAGCATTACTTAGTGGTTATTTTGGGGGTCCTCTTGGCTCGGAATGTTTCTCTTTTGGCCAGCAACCCTGAGGGTCTTTCCCTCACAGTTTGATTTTTTTTTTATTAAAGGGGTCATCCCTTGACTCACTTCTTAAAGAGGCCTATTCAAATGAAGTAAGACACAAATAAAAGGCAGATAATAGGGAGACATGGGTCTCCTTAGGAGACCAAGGGCTCATGGCTTCTACCTAACCCTCAGTCATTCCTACATTTCAAAGCCATCAGGAACAAGAGATTTGAGGGACAGAGCCCTTTCTTCCCTCCCCTGTCCCACTTAGTATTTTCACAGAGTTCTAAAGAGTAGATAATTAAACACTTTTTCTTATCATACAGTAGAACTCCTGAGTTATCATACCTAACTAGAAGAAATCAGGTGATATCTGTCCCTGTTCTGAAATTTGTGTGTGGAGGTACAAAGGTCCCTTCATTATATGCACAAGGAAGCAGGTCCATTCCATACTTCTATGGAACACTGAATAAGAATGTTCCAAGATGGGCTGACCCAAGGGCATGCTGCAGTGGAAAAAAAAAAGGGGGGGGGAAGAAAAAAAGAGATTGCAACGGTAAGAATGTTGTACTTGGAGTCAAGGGATTTAGGGTTGGATTTTGTACCAAAGTTCAACGTAAATTTTGGGGGGTGAAATCTCTAGGACACCTCAGTGATCTAAATTTATGATTTTGATATTGTATTTCCTGGAATGGAACCCTGAGTGGCAGGTTATTTTTTATTTTCATACTTTTCCGATATAGAAATTTCGATACAAGGAAATTAAATTTGTCCAGCATGACACATCCTCCTGAAAGAAGAAAAGAGATTTAAATTCACACCATTCATAATCCTTTGTACTGAAACAAGTATGGGGAGAAGGCGTTTCTCACCCTGGATTATAGACTGCTCCTCCAACACTGCTACCATCCCTAGCTGAACTCAGTTCTTCCTCTGGCATGCAAGGAAATGGATATGTTGTTTTTGTTCTGTAACATGAACACGGAAGACACTGGGTAGAAGTTAAATGATAATATTTATATTTCAGGAGCAACTTTCCTAGAGAAGATCAGAGCACATTAAAGCTATCAAGCAAGTATATCCCACCCCCCGACAATACACTCCTCATTTTGACATACAAAAACAAAAAGAAATTAAGTCATCTATATAAATTAGCAGAGGCCCATGGCATCAGGTTCTATTAAAAAGGAGGCTTTAGGAAAAAAAAATTGTGATAAATATGTAAAATATACCTCCAAGAATTTTGTTCCTCCAGCAGCTGTTACTGCCTTCAGAAGTGCTGACATCATTCTGGGAGTGAATATGGCAAAAGACTGAGATCATTTCACAAGTTGAGGACTTTGTGACATTTCTCTGTTGGGTTTGGGTAAGTGGTTTGTCTAAGGTCACTTGGCAAGCCAGCAATAAACTCAGAGCACTGGCAGTCAGTCTAGTAATTTATTTCCTAGACCAGTGGATCTTAAGACTGACGGAGCCCTTGATAGAACACCTGTTTTCATCCTCTGCTTTGTGTTGGCAAGAGAAGCTATTATTGTATTGAAACAAGAAGGCATCATCCTTAGCTTTTGCCAAGGTGAGTCAAGTGATTAGTCCTCCCTAATTCTTAATTCTTTATATCTGTGAAATATAGTGCTTCTCTTCATCACAGAAATACATACATGCACATTGATAAAATCACAGAATTACGGGCTTAATGCTGGAGGAGCCCTCAGACATCATTTAATCCAGCCTCCTTATGTTACAGATGAGGCAGCTGAAGCCCAGAGAGTTTGTGAAAGTCACACAAGTGATAGGCATGTGCCTTTGGCTCACTTTTAAGTCAGCAAAATATCATTAAAGTGAGGTGTATGTCTTTGTTTGGTCCTGCAAGAACTTCTCTGTGGGTCTCAGTAACACAAACATATGAGGGTTACACGAGGAAAGAGAGTGTGCATAATGACTCAGTGTTTGTGAATTTATACTTGAGAGGGCCAGTTTCTGGGAGTCTAACAGGGGTTTCCAAGCACTCAGTCTTCATTTTGGACTTTGCAATAATTTAACTGCTGAGGAAGTTGGGTTCCATCTCTTCTTCCCATTTCTAAATCTTGATAGTGAAGACTTGGGGCATTTTGATTGAGTGAGAAGATAAAAGGGCTGGTTCAGCTATTGGCTGGTCTATAGTTATTAATACATAATACACATATTGGTGGGGGGAGGGTAGCTACATGGCTTAGCATATGTTATTATACATATACATACATCTAACTCTTTTAGGTCTTATGTAATGGGTCCCTCACAAAATTCAGGAATACAATAAGCACATACACATATATATCCATAGATACACAAATAGATGGCTATATTTAGTGTTTCATATTGGATATATTTATACCATAGGTATTTATGTAAACTTTTCTGTCATTACTAGTGATCTCCCACACAGAGGTATGTTCTTATAGATATATCATTGACACATGATAAGAATTCATGGCTTATTAACAGTCACTTATTTTGAATTCCAATTCATTCCTTCCTCATTTTATAGCACTTCTGCCACCTATCTTCCCTGGAGTTCCTGTTTCAGGAGTTTTCATTGCAATTTGTAACCCTCACTTCCTATCACAGAAGACTCTAAAAGTCTGAATAGGAAAGTAGGGATTGAGCCCATGAGTGGGAGACATATAAGTACGATGTGGTAGAAAGAACATTGGACATAGGTTAAGGATCCTAACTGAGAACTGGTTCTGGCATTTACTAGTTTCATGACTTCAAGCACATCATTTTACTTTTCTTTCTCAAAATTTTCAACCATAGCAGGGGGGTAATAATACCTGACTTGTCAACCTCATAAAGTTGTTGTGAACAGGGAAATAGAGCTGAGGACAGGCCTTTTTAAAAGGACTTTAAAAACACATTTTTAAAAATGCACAAGTTATTTAATGCTAGAAAACTCCATTTCCTGTAGCATTTATTTTGTGCTAAGTCAAAGAATATATATTAGATAGAGCCAAGGCATGAAGTTCCTACTGGGCATTTGCCTGATGAGGAAGTGATTTTCAAACCTGTCACAAATGGGTACACAAATGTCTTATTCCAGATGAGATTGTTAAAATCAGATGAGACAATGTATTGACAAATGCTTCATAGAGAGTACAAATATAAAATATTGTTACTAGTGCTGCATTACATATGGCCAGAATTGAGTCATTTCCATTACATCATATTTATTTTAGAAAGATAAATAAGCCAGTTGATCTGTCATGTTCTGTAAAATATTTAATGAAAATTTTAAAAAAAGAAAGACAAGTGTAAGGCAATGTTGACAAATAACGGTAATTATCATCATTATTATTAATAAACAATGACAATAATTTTCTTTTAAGATTTCCCTAGATAACTACATTCAGGCCACAACACGAAGACTCAGCTAATAGTGAACTTCCAGAGAGAAAATAAATAGTTGTACAATAGCCTAACAATTCCTCTGTGTTCTTTCATAAAACCTCATTCTGACATGGATGCAGGAGGGATTGTTCAAAATCTCAGGATCAAACTCTGCTTCAATCTAGGTAGTTATCTTTCTAACTTAATACACAAATAATGTATGTAAAACATTAATAGATTTTCATCTCAACTCCAGCAAACTCAATACCAATTAATAAATTTCATCAAAGCCAATTAGAATCTTCACTTAGGAATACAGGCTGCAATACTTTTTTTTGTATGTAACTCACTCTATGAGGGAAGGCATTGAGTGACTAATGGAGTGAAACTATGTGAGCAGCAGTGAGAAGTCTGTGGATTGATCAAGGCCTTAGTCAATTCTTCAGCAACTCATGTAGCTTTAATTATGCTCCTGCACAGCTGTGGTATACAAGGAACCAAAACATTGGTTACATAAATGATCCTTTAGCACAGTAGAATGGATGAGCTACCTTTTAGGAAGAGTCATGAACTTTTAGAAAAATGTATCCTATTTTCTCTTTGATAATTAATGTTCTCCACATGTTTGTTTATATTATAATCTAATGAATAGAGTATACCCATTTTTATGTGAGTCCTTGCTATTTCGTGAATTTAACATGCACTTTTCCAACTTTCTCATATATACTTCTTTCAAAAACATGGTAGATGTTCTCCTTCCCCTTTAATCCCATTGTCATCCCTTAGTGAAAGTTCTACTGAGCATCACTTGAATGAATGAAAAACACCAAAACAAAACAAAACAAAACATGTATTGCTCTGTTCCAAGTGCTGTGCTAAGTAAATGAAGGGGACACAAGTAGGAATAAAAAGGAGAGACGGACAAGACCTTATTCTCCTTTCTTTTTTTGCTTTTTGGAAGGGGGAAGGTAGGGCAATAGTGGTTAAGTGACTTGCCCAAGGTCACACGGCTAGTTTTTTTTGTGTGTGTGTTAAGTGTCTGAGGCCAGCTCAGGTCCTCCTGACTCCATGGCTGGTGCTTTATTCACTGCACCACCTAGCCGCCCCCAACAAGACCTTATTCTCAAAGAGCTCACAATCTAATTGGAGGAGATAATACATATAAAGAATTCAGCTGGAGGGCAATAGAAAAGTCCAGAATTAGTAAGTAGTAGCAGGTAAGATGATAGTGAACAGTGGTCTGGAAGCCAGAGAAGTAGGGGTAGGACAGATGCAGAGGGTTAGTAGTTCTTGATCTGATTACAGGGTTTGTGATTGGAGACTCCAATTCTTCCCACTCTGCTAAGCTGATCAGAGTCTGGGCACCCAGGGATTTTTCTGGATGAGGTCATGTAATGGAAATGCAAATTTAAAGATCTTCCCTGCCCCTAGCTTAAGTGCACCTGGAGCCTGTGGTGGGAGGCTTGTTTTTCAGGAAAGCCCACACCTTGATACTTTGTGATTGGGCAGGAGAAGGCTATATAAGCCCTGATGGGAGGCTTTGCTTTGGGGCTCACTTTGAGAAGTGTTGTGTGATTTGACCAGATGAGACTCTGGGCAGCCGTTGAGAGCCCCCCAGCTTTGAAAACCCAGATGTTGATGCTTCTCTCTCTGGTAACTGTGATTTGGTATTGATATAATGGGTGGACAGTTTGGAAGTCTGTCTATTTGATCTGTCTGTATACTCTGAAGTTCGGGGTGCTGACCTTTTCCCCCTGAACTAGGTGATATATGTTTGTTTGATTAAAGTAAGCTTGTTAACTGATTTTGAGTTGCTTTCCTTTACAAAAGCAGATCTAAGAACCTGGGTTGGCAGCCACCCTGGTGATGTTGGGATGCTTGCTGCTACAGGGTATATAAGAATAATTGAAAAAAGGTTTCATTCCTCTAAAATATATATTTTTTAAATTAACAAACATTTATTTCCCCTGTCTTGCCTCTCTCATTGGAAAAAAAAAACAACTGAAAAAAAGAGAAAGAAACCCTTGTAACAAATGTACATGGCCAAACAAAACCCCACATTGGCCATGTCCAAAAAATCCATGTTTCAATCTGCATCTTGAGTCCATTACTTCTCTGTCCCAAGTTGGGTAGCATGTTTCATCATTGGCTTTCTGTAATTAGGAGTGGCCATTGCAATGACCAGAATTGCCAAGTCTTTCAAAGTTGTTTGTCTTTATAATGTTGCTATTATATAAATTATTCTCCTGATTCTGCTCATTTCACTCTGCATCAGTTCACACAGGTCTTCCTAGGTTTTACAAGAACTTCACCTCTTATGGCACAATTGTTTTGTTCATTTTTAGGCTAGCATAATTCCAATAATTCCATAATTCCAATACATTCCAATAGCCTTTAATGTTGAATTCAGTTATATAAAATCTTGTATATTTTTAATAGTAAGATTTGGTTAAATAGTCAGTATTTACTGGGCAGTAATAACTATTGAGTTGCTTTTTTTAAAGCATTGGTTGTTTACTCCTTCCTTTCCAACTTTCTTTCTCTTGTCAAGGGTAGCACTTGCCTCTCATTCACCCAGGATGACAATCTCAGCATTATTCTCAACTCTTTACTCACATTCTTCCCACATATATAATCTGTTGTCAAATTCTGTCATTTTTATCTTCACAACATCCCTTGTACACCTCTCCTTCTCTCTACATACACAATCACTACCATCACATAGTCTTATCACATTCCATTTGTTTCAGTAGCCTTCTAATTGGTCTCCCTGCCTCAAGTATTTGCTCACTTCAATCCATTTTTTACTCAGCTGCCAAAGTGACTTTCCAAAAGCACAGGTCAGCCTATGTTCCTCCTCATTAACCTCCAGTGGTTCCCTTTTACCTCTAGTATTAAATATAATTTTTTTTTATCATTTAAAACCATTTAGAACTGGGTCCCTTTCAACCTTTCCTTTAAATTCTTGTTATGCTTTCCTCCCTTCTACACAGTCTACAAGCCAGCAACACCAACCTATTTCTGATTCTTCATTCAGGACATTCCATTTACCAACTCAATGCATTTACCCTTGATGTCCCTTACTATTGTCTAGGCTGCTTTCTATCTTCTCCCGAGACTTCTAGGCTTTCTGGCTTTCTTAAAGATTCAGATAAAATCTTTATGAACTACCCTTCCCTTACATATGCCCCCTTCCCTTCAAGCAAATAACTCTTCCTAAGGACTGCAAATTCCATCCCATCTCCCTGTTCTGGCCACATATTTTTCAAATTCTTGTCACTCATCAAAAACAGAACAATGATGAAAGTCCATGGGAAGTTTAGTTAGGGATTGGGGTGAACCTCAAAGCATATGTCCTAATGATAGTGGATCAGCAGCATTACACTACCATAAAAGAGACAGTCCATTTCTTTATTTTGTAGATGGGCAAAACTGAAATAAATTTTCATATGTTAGTCCAAAATTAAAATTCTGCACAGGTCTTTGCAAGCCCATGTCTGAAAATACAAATGGCATAATTTGCCACTGTTCTTCTATCTACAGTAATTTCTCTGTTTCAATTTTAGCAGAGTTGCTCTAATTCCTTCTGTCCTTGTGTTTATTCTCAGATGAACAGCTACTCTTTTCACTTATAAATTGACTTGTGTATCTGTTGATGAGTGGTGCATTTTAATGATGGATTCAGCAAAGCCATTCAATGAGAGTGTTATTTTTACTTTAAGGCCAAGTATCCTCAGTTGCAGTTCCCTACAGCTCTTGAGTGACCAGAATAGAGATGTGGTTAAAGAGCTAATTATCCATGGAGACACAGTTTAAAGTTAAGATACACATGCTTATAGAGTCACTTATCTGTGTAAATAACTATTTAGACACAATGACAGCATCTTATGATACTTTTTAATGGTTTTTAACTTTTTCTCTCTTCCATCATAATGGCTACATAGTGATGAAATGGGTCATCACCAAATGGTTGCACCAATGTTAGAGATGTAGATAAAAAGTTGTCCCCTTTCATCTCTGATTATGTCCCACAGCCCTGACCACACTTCTCACGTGTCTCTTTGAAGAACTTTGAGTGAGGATGAAAGAACAGAATAAAGTGAAGGAAAAAGGAAAGTAGGGAAGAGGAAGAAGCAGCCTACATAGGAGTGATAACCAAGAGTTCCTTGGAAATGGAATTCAAGCTATCAAAAGAAGAACACATAAACATAGAGGAGCCACTCTTCTGTTTCTTCCTCTACTATCTGCTTTGAACACCCTTGAAACCTTGGGTTGAACAAATTCATGGACTCTAGAAGTGACTAAAATATTTAATTTATTCACATTATTAATCACTTCTCTTCTGAACTCCAGACTCACATCTTCAGCTGTCTCTAGGATAAGCCACATACATGTCCTCCTGACATCTCAAGATCAATAATGGAGCTAACTATATCTCCCCCTAAAATTTATTTTTCCTTCTAACTTGACTCTTTCTGTCTGTGGCAACACTATTAATTTAGTCTCCCATGTCCAGAACCATGCAACTAGCTTTGATTCATCATTTCCACCAGGCATTTCATAATCAATCAGTTTAGTAACTAGCCCTCCCTCCTTTGCAACTCTTTAAAATACTCTTAATGCTGTGTGTTATAGTTATCTGTGTTTGTCTTTTAGCTTCATAACAGATCCTGAGTGCATCTAGGTGGAACAGTGGATAGAGCCCGGAGTGAAGAAGATTCATCTTCCTAAGTTCTAATCCAACCTCAGACACTTACTACCAATGTAACCTTGGGCAAGTTACTGCATCCTGTTTGCTTCAGTTTCCTCACCTATGAAATGAGCTGAAGAAGGAAATGACAAATCAGTCTCCTATCTCTGCCAAGAAAACCCCAAATGGGGTCACAGAGAGTTGGACAAGACTGAAAAAACAACTCAGCAATGACAACAATAACACATTTTATATCTCCCTCAGGACCAAAATCTTCTACCAAATTGAATGCTAACTGACAGAAAGGGCTTTATAAAACATCATGGAGTTATTTTTAATCACATTTTTATGATATGAAAACTTATGTCTTTGATTACTTGCTACTATTAGCTTCTTGATTCAGCTGTTGATTTATGGTAGGAAGTGCACACCATTTTTTTTCTTTAAGGAAGATGATGTCAGAGACTAGAAAAAATATATGAAATGTATATTTGATATATATATATATATATATGTACACAGATACATATATATGTATATCCAACAAGTATTTATTGAATGACTACTAAGTCTTTAGTCAGGTGCTAGATCCAAGGTTCTTAGCAGCCTCAAAGAACTTATATTTTCTTCTGTACATGTAAGAGGTACTTAAATTTTCTATGAAGATATTCAGAATTTATATAGAAACTTAAAGGCATAATAAAGGCAACACTGGTGGGGCAGCCAATGTGGAACAATGAAAGGAGAGGTACATTTGGAGTTCAAGGAACTGGGTTCAAATTTTAGTTTAGCCATTTAATGCCTTTGTCATTTTGCACAATTTTCCCCCACACTGTGTCCCAGTTTCCTCATCTATAAAATGAAGAGTTTGAGTTAAATGACCTCTAAAGACCCTTCTATAACACCATGCATGAGCAGCTTTCCAGAAGAATGCTACTGTGAACAGCTTTTAAGGTTCTGATTACACAGTATAGTAAACGCTCTATTCCATAACAAATCAAGGCAAAACATTCACAGTAAATCAAAGTACAACATTCACAATGACTTATCACTAAAATGGCCACATAGTTTTCACCAAAGTGGTCACAATATTTAGAACAAAGAACAATCATCTCAAAGTACAATAGTCAAAGTCTTCCACTCTTGAGGCACACTAAATTAACTCAATCAGTCACTTATTCAGTATTCAATTACTAAGTATCATTAATCACTAAGTATAATCATTAGAAAATACACAATCCCTTCACCCATAGGTTGCTAGTAAACTACAAATTCATCATTACTCAGTACCCACAGAGAGGTCTTTTCATTTTGATTTGGGGCCAGTTCTCAGATTCCCTGGATCCCCTTCCATGGTCCCAGATTTTACCTGGATTCACCAGACTGTCACCTGAGTTCAATGTCCAGCTCTCTGGGTAGGTCCTGCTCCACACTGAAGTTCACAGGGTCCAGTCCATCTCAACTCCTTCACAATTTCTGTTCTTGGGAATTCAAATTTCAACCAAGCCACAAACAAAGTCCCTGCATCTGGGTCATGTTTCCTCAGTCTTCTGCAGCTTGTTAAAAAAAAAAAATCAGAATCAGGGGCAGCTAGGTGGCACAGTTAATAGAGCACCAGCCCTGGAGTCAGGAGTACCTGAGTTCAAATCCAGCCTCAGACACTTAACACAAAAACTAGCCTTGTGACCTTGCGCAAGTCACTTAACCCCAATTGCCCTCCAAAAAGCAAAAAGTAAAAAAAAAATTAAAATCGATATGCATATAAATTAACAAAATAAAATCAGAATTGCTTTATCCAGCCTGGGGTGAGGGGCGGCTCCTGGGCTCCTGATTTCCTAGGCTCCTGTTCAGAAGAAGCTCCACCACCACAAGTTCTAAGGAAATTCTGGCTCAGTTCTCGATTCTCTCTTCTGTAGCTGCTCTGCCTCCAGATTCTTGTCCCAAGAAATTCCATCTGTGACTCTCTGGTGTTTTTCTTATATACACAGCATTAGCTACTTCCTGTTTCAGCCAACCCCTTCCTGTTACATCAGGAACAGGGGTTCATACTTTCTGTTCCTTTCACAGAGGCTTGATCAGTTACTAAGTGCTAAGTACCTGCTTACTTGCCAATACAAAGGGATCAAATTACATTACCATTATACCTTCCCACTCTACATGTATGATCCTATGATCAATTCTTGTGTTCTATTTCTGACAAAAGTGCTCAGGGACAGTTTTCAGTCAGTATGCCGTATTTGTCATCCATTGTAGTAACTTCAGGTGTTTAAGAATGTATTTCAAACACTTTGGGTTCCCTATTATATCCCCTACCACCCATAGATTCATCCAAACACTTTGAGTTTACTTATACTGTGTACCTTTATCACTTTTTATAGTAACACAAATATGTGAAGGATTTGATATGGAACCTCTTCTTCAATACAGATGCTAACCCTGGACCAATCTAGTCTAAGAAAGCAGCTAAATCCTAGGAGTTTGAGGCTGACAGACAATAAGTAATGTGGTTAGGGTTACACAGTCATTAAAAGTCAAGTGGACATTTGATTCCAGGTCTTTCTAACTTGAAGCTTAGTGCTACACCCATCAACATGTTTCCATCTACCCATCTACCACTATAACTACAACAACAGTAACAACTACTACCACTACCATTGGTACCACTACCACCACCACTACCACCACCACTACTACTACTACTACTACTACACTTCTATATATTTATTACCCATTACAAAAAGTACATCCTTGGATTTGTCCTAAAGTCACCTCTTTCAAGTGCTTCTTTATTTCTTGTTCATGGTTACCTATTCATGTTATTCATGGTTTATAGACAACTACTATTTCTTTTCTCAGACTCTGTTTTTCCACCCTCATGAGTTGTGTCACTTTTGCTTTTGTATATTCTCATGGACTATGGAGTTTCTGACTATTGAACCAAAAAGACACATTTTGGGAAGTAACATCAAAGATGCTTAAATTATATTCGGAGCAAGTTGAATACTACTCATTGAACACTGCCAGATTTTAAAGTACCTTAATTAAAGTTACCTTCATTAAGGCCACCAGAGGAAAGGGGAACTATTTTAAGGCTGCTTCAATTAAAGTTGTCTAGTTAAGGACACCCTATTTAAGGTTTTCATAGTTAATCATTCTGTGCTTATAAAGCCATTTTGATCCAAGAAATGCTTACAATAATAATACTATAACACTTAAAAATTTACAAAGGAATTTGTTGACATAATTTCTCTTATACCTCACAACTATAGGTTTTGTTACCCTCACTATCCCATTTTTAAATGAGGAAACAGGCTCGGAAAGGTTAAATGGTCACCCAGCTACTTAAATGTCTGAGATAATATTAGAATGTCTATCTTCCTGGCTTTGAATCCAGTCTCCTATCTACAATGCCATAATTCTTTACAACCCTACCAACAGGGAAAGGCAGGTGTTCCTCATTCTGCATAGGAAATATAAGTCACAAACATCTGCATGATCAGTGCCTGGAATGCCCCTGTCCTGAGGTAGTTCTTACCTTCACTCTTCATCTATTTTTGGGGGTATGGAAGGGAAAGAGAGGAGAAATGAAGAGGCAGAAAAGAGGGTGAGAGAAAAAAAGTGAGGGAGAAAGAAAGACTAAAAATATACCCTTTTTGCTAAACATTGCTAAATAGTTTCTTCCCCTTTTTAAAATTTGTCTTTTTTTTTTTTTTAGAAATTCCTCTCCTGAATGTTTTGAATTGATGTTTTCTTTCTATCACATTTATTTCTGAATATATTTCTGCTCGCCTCCTCTAGCCTGCAAGGGGCTGCTAGTTGGCACAGTGTATAGAGTGCCAGGCCTAGAGTTAGGGAGACTCATCTTCCTACATTCAAATCTGTCCTTAGACACTTGCTAGGTGTATAACCCTGGGCAAGTCACTTAACACTGTTAGTCTCAGTTTCTTCATCTATAAAATGATCTGGAGAAGAAAATGGCAAACTACCTTAGTATCTTTGTCAAGAAAATCCCAAATGGGGTCATGAAGAGTCAGATATGACTAAAAAGCAACTCAGTAACAACAAAATGCAGCACGCCTTTTCCTGTAACAAAAAAAAAATGGAGGGGAGAGAGAGTAGAGCCTTTTTCACTCACTCAGAAATACCAGTGTGAAATAAAATATCCAAAATAGGAGAGGAAGTTTTATAGCTCCTTGATCACTGCCACCAATTAATTGTTCCCTTAGTGTTATATTAGGTGTACTTGGCTTTATCTACTGTATCTTATTCCCTCCACCCCCATTCCATAACACCTGAACTATGGCCATAGATTCCCTTCTCACTCCCTCCCTAACTTGGAACTACAATGGTTTCTGGTAGGTGACTTTTTTTTTTAACTTTATCTTGTGTGATACCATGAAAAGGAATGTTACTTCTGGCCACATCCAAAGTATATCAATATGACTGGATGGAGTTCCCCTTTGTGTATTGTCTTCCCACCATTAGAATATAAGCTCCTTGAGGTCAGGGATCTTCTTGTTTTCTTATCTTTTTAACTCCATCCTTTACTGCACTGCCTATACATAGTAAGCATTAAATAAATGCCTTATCATTGATGTATATTTCCTTGATAAGTTGCATTTAAATTTAATTTCTGTAAATGAAATGTATTAAAAAGGATGAGGGGAGCTTATTATATATTGCAATGCTATTATGAATAGTTTTAGAAAGCAAATTATCAACTATGATTTATCTTTCATTTAAATCTGGATTTGTTTAAAATGAGCTATGCCTGTAATTAAATTAGGATCTAGGAATAGAATCCAGATTCATGATCTAATGCTATTATCAATTTTCTGACTAGTTAAACCAAAAATCTAAAACCTCAATTCTATTGCTAGCTCCCCTCATTTGTTCTTTGTATATTTTAGGTTTCTCTCTATCCTTGAAATGTTTTAATTGATGCTTTCTACTTTTACCTAACATTCATTTTGAATATAGCCTTGCCTGTAACTCTAAGTAGCAAAACTTTCCTTATAATGAATTTTTTAAAAGAAGAAAAATAAAAAGAAAGTAGTTCATCAGAAAACACTAGTTCCATGTGGCAGCAAATGTGATTTCAACACCCATAGTCTCCCACCTCTGTCATGAAGTCTTCTCTTCAGTGTTTTAGAAAAAGGATTTTGAGGTTAGGAACAATCAATAAAACCTTAAATTAAGGTTCTGCATATTCATTCCAACACATTGCAAATATGTAATTAAAAATAAATCTTGTTTCAATGCATTAAGTTATAGGATATGAAATATATTTTTAAAAGTTAATGTAGAAATAGCATACTAGATACTGTTTTTTCAAATTGAAAACTGCCATTTTTAATGCTAGATCTGCTTCTAGGTGCTACATGTACAAGTACCATGCATATTATATGACAGTGGACAGCATACTCAGAAAAAAAATTAGTTGTTCATGTTAGGAAATAATTTTAGTTATTTTAGAGTGACAGTGACAAATTCTTGAATCTCATTAGAATATATTGGTGGATGATTCATTTGACTTTTTTAAATTGATGTTTTTATTTCTACCATAGTTTATTAAGTTGAGGACATGTTTAAATGAGACATTTCTACATTGTCCATTAATGATTCCGAACTAATTATCTAGAGGTGTGAATTTCTGGGGGAAATTTGAGGGTCACCCTCTTTGGAAAAACAAGTCCATTTTTCCTTCACTTATTTATTTGGTGTGATGTTTATTTTCCATTGAAAATATTGGGTGATGGGGAAAGAGAGAAATCTGACAGAATTAGAGTACTGAAAAGTTTTGACAGGGCAGAATGGCACTGTTTCTTTTGGAAGTCACACTCCTTTTTGACATCTGTCTTGGTAGGCAAGGCTGTAGCAAGACAGGCTGGCGCCTGGGGCAGGATGTCAGTTGGGCATCCTCCCTCCCCCCACTTTCAATTATACAGTGGCTGATAAAAAATAAAATAAAATAAAGTTTAAAATTTGACATGATTCACTAAGTTAGTCATCACAAGTGTGCATGGAATTCAATTTTGGAGCTATAGGCCCACTTCTACCAGTGGGAAGAAATTTGATTGCTTACTGTTGGAAACTCATCACTTCTTTCAGGCCACTAGGGGACCATTTAATGCTGTGGAAAAAAGGATTTCTTAACAGATTAATCTCTGCAGCTTAAAGAGTTAATGAATTCATTGTTATACTTCACTTCTGAGAATTAAGGAAAGTTTCAAAAGTTGGAGAAGGTCTCAGAAGCTTTCTGATCCAACCTGGATCTGAATAGTAATCCCTTGTACGAAATCCCTAACAGTCATCTAGCCTTTGCTTGAAGAATGTCAGTGATGGGGAACTCACTACTTCCTGAGACAGCCTGTTTACATTTTGGATAGCTACAGTTGTTAGGATGCTTTTGGAGGCAGAAATATATCTTCCTGCAACTTCTCACCTTGGAGTTAAACAGAATAGTTGTGGGGGGGGGGAGGGAAGAGAGGAAATAAGGACTTATACAGCACCTACTATGTGTCAGAGTGCTTTACAAATATCTCATTCTATCCTCACCACAACTTTGAGAGGCAGGTGTTATTATAATTCTCATTTTATAGTTGAGGAAACCAAGGTAAACAGAGGTTAAATGACTTTCCCAGGGTCACACAGCTAGTAAGGGGACAGATCTAAACTCAAATCTTTCTGACTGTAGAATTAATCTCTCTTCTCCATAACTCTCCTTTCTTCAAATATTTGAAGATTGCAATTATTTTCATACTACATCTTCTTTCCTTAAGAACATTCTCATTTAATTGCATTGACTCATCTTGGATACTCTGGACAACCTCGAATGTGTCACCCAAAAATGTACTTCATACTATTGATATGGTCTGACCATGATGGACAGGATCATTCTACTTCTGACAATGTAGCTTAAAAGCATGTATGTTTTTAAAGGCAACATAGTGTAAGCAATCAAATAGTGGATGTGTGTATGAATCCTGCCTCTGATCCATCTAACTGTGTGACCATGGACAAGTAGCTTAGCTGAGGCTCAGTTTCATCATTTATAAATAAATAGAATACTATCTGTGGTTCCTACCTCAAGGGGTTGTTATGATGTGCAAATGAGCTAAACAAAAGAAAATACTTTGCAAACTTTAAAGTGCTATATATCTGTTTACTACTACGGAAGGGAATAAGTATTTATATAGAATCTGCTGTATTTCAGGCACTGTGTTAAATATTTTTTTGCAGATATTATCTCATATGATCCTCACAACAAGCCTTCTATGTAGGTGCTATTATTATCTTCCTTTTACAGTTGAGGAAACTGAGGCAAACATAAGTGACTTGCCTGAAATCACAAAGCTAGTAAGTGTATGAGGTCAGATTTGAACTCAGGTCTTCCTGACTCCAGGCCTAAGCACCGTACCACCAGCAGCTTGTAATTAATCTTATCAGGCTATGGATTCATATCTAGCCTACATTTCTCAAAACATCTTCTCCCCCTGTATGAACTGCTCTCTAGTGATGTGTTTCCCGTGTTGTTCTTATGCAATTGATATTTTGAACCTGCATGTAAGGTGTCCATCCTGGAGGTGTTGATAACAGCTGAAAATTCATTGGTGACTTTGCATCGTGAGGTATTTTGTTTTACTTTATCTTTCACTGAATATATTCCTGTTCTATTATGTCAAATGCTATGCATACTGTGTTTTTCAAACCAGAGACATTTTAGTAAACACACTTTTAGAAACAAATATGGTAGAGGAAAGTCTGTAACACTGAAAGGAGGTGACACATGGAAGCCAATAGGTCCATTAATTTATTCAGCTAAACATAATCCATGTAAATGGTACCCCAGTGGCTTGAAAGAGTTAATGCACCAAATTGTCCCAATGACTCCCAGGGTACCATTTAGGGCACCAGAGCAGTCAATTTATAAATGGTGCTTCAGTGGACTGAAAGAATTAATGTCTTTCCAGAGCCTAGCCATCATAGCCACAGAGTGATTTCTGCATTAAGAAGACTGGGCTTCATGCAGGAACTCTTTCAGGCTAATGTATATTTTTAATTAGTACATTTACTTAGTGAGCCATTATCTTACATTTATCAGCTGTTCTCCTATTGTCTGAAAGGTATCTATATACCTGAAAAATTCCATCTGAAGTTCTAGGGAGGTTCTGCTCAAATGTGGGGACTGTAAGTTGTTATTATCTAGTGGGGACTGCATTTTTCTTTCCTTTGCTTCTCTGAGGTTAACATGAGTTCACCACATCATCATCATCATCATCATCATCATCATCATCATCATCATCATCATCATCATCATCATCACCACCACCACCAGCACCATCATCATTGTTCCATGCACATGACATTCCCATCTCCCTTCACCACATCTTTTCACTGAATGTCCCAATGCTTGAAATGTTCTCCCTCCTCACTTCCATCTCTTGGCTTTCCTGGCTTCCTTCAAATCTTAGTTCATATTTCAACTTCTGCACAAGGCCTTTCCCATCTCCACTCCTTCCCCCACCACTGCTAGTGCCTTCCTTTTGAGATTTTCTCCCATTCTCTATATGTATCTTATCTAATTTATTTAATATTAATAATAACTAACATTTATAGAACAATTATTATGTGTCAGTAACTGTGCTAAGTACTTTACACACATTATCTCATTAGATCTCCACAACAACCCTGTGAGGTAGGTTCTATTATTATACCCCTTTTACAGATGAGGGAACTGAGGCAAATAGAGGTTTAAATGGCTTGTCCAGGGACACACAGCTGGTAAATATGTGAGGCCAGACATGAATCCAGGTCTTTCTTACTCCAGGAAGTTGCTTGCTTATTGTCTCTCCTATTAGAATATGAGTTGCTTAAGGAGGAAGATTATAATTTCTTTCCTTTCTTTCTTTGCATATCCAGTTTGGTGACTTTCATACAGTGTTTATTGACTAACTGATGGACTGATCTCATTTATATTGGGATCCAAGGCTGGAAACTACCTCTTTCAATACAGACTGTAACTATTCTGCAAAGTATAGTCTTATAGAGCTGCCTAGGTGTGGGCAGTGAGGTGCTAAGTGACTTGCTCATGGTCATACAGAGTCTATGTCAGTTGTAGGCCTTGAACACAAGGCAATTCCAACTACTAGTCCAGCAACCTTTAGCCACTGTCCCACATTGCCTTCATTATTTCATTATTAGAACTGAAAAAGGATCAATTAATATTTTTAAAAGAGAAAATGTGATTTGGTAAAATGCTAATTTAATGTATCAATTCTTAAAAGCATAAATTTATGTTTGCAAAGAAGCTGGATATATTCCTACTATTCCTTGAATCAAGTAAATTCAATCTTTATTCAGGTGTATTATCTAGATTTTGAAATAATAATCCTATAACATGCACATATATAGTAGCTGAATATTTGTTTTACATATATCTCGTTTGATATTCACAACAACCCTGTGGAATGTGTTGGCTATCACCATCATTTTACAGACTAGACCAGAGGTGTCAAAACTGCTACTCTTAGAATGTATTGCCCCTTACAGAGTGTCCAATGAACCAGATTAAAATGCCATTGGGAAACATTAAAAAAAAGAATATATATATATATGTATATATGTATATATATACATATATATATATATATATATATATATATATATATATATATATAATAAGGGCTGAAAGGATCCTTATGAAGTGTATGGTGGTCAGATTTCTATCTCAGTCTAATACCACTGCCCACTTGAGACACTATTACTTAGAGAAAGGTTAACTGACTTGCTCAAGATCACAGAGTGAACATCTGCAGCAGGATTCAAATACAGGCCTTCCTATCTCCAAAGCCAATACTTATTTACTATTCGAGGTTAAAAGGTACATTTGTATACCCGATGTGAGGGACAGCTTTAAATTATATTTAATGCCAATAAACAACATAATACACATTTATTATATCTAAGAGAACTTCAAATAAACAACTCAAACTAAAGAGGTTTTTAAAATACATGCAGGTATACCTGAAAAATCCTAAGTGTTTTACTTCTCAGGACCATGTGATTGTCCATCAAATGTAGTTAGCCTGATTAGAATTCCTAAGAGAATTTACCTGATTTCAGCCCTGGAAATGGAGTGATTTAGCACTTACTATAACCATCAGCAACAAATATTTATTGAGTGCCTGCAGGGTTACATTTTTATCTTTTCAATACACTTTACAAGTTGCAGAAATATCTTGCATTTATATAGCACCTTTTTCTCTAAGGAACTCCATGTGCTTTAAAAATAACATTTTTTTTATCCTTTGGAAATCCCTGGGAAGTAAGCAGGGAGTAGGAATCATGATCTACATTTCAAAGGTGAGGTCTTAGGAGGAAGGTTAAGTAGATTTTCCAATGTCTGGGATGAGGATAGAATTGAGGTCTGAACTTTGAGCAAAGGGAGCATCAAAAATTTAGAGCTAGGTCATTTAGTCCAGGCCCCTCATATTACAGATGAAGAAACTGGGCTCCATGGTGGTTAAGTGACTTGCCTGAGGTCACTTAGATAGTAATTATCAGAGGTGAAATTTGAACCAACCTCTGACTCCACTGTATTATATTCCACCAATGTTCTTCTGGTAATGCTGTATATTCTTGAATCATATAATGTGACAATTTCTGAAGGTGTTGACCCAGATTCTTCCTCTCCCCCCAATATAAGACCTTAAGAAAGCTGTGTCTTTCAGAGTTAGTTCATCTATCCACTATGCAGTGACAGAGTAGACATAAGCCAGATCTGGGTCAAACCTAGAGCAAAGCATAACTGTACTATTATCACTCTAAGCTATGCCATAGTGTGACATAGGAAACTCAGAACTATAATGACTCCACAAGTGTAGAATACAGGGGAAAGGACTGTTTGTGGAATCCAGGGTGCTTTCAGAACTAAAGGCAAATTTCATAGATTCTTCCTAATAGTGCTAGAAAAATGGGTAATGATTTCCAGTTTATTTTGTATTACTTAGTTGAAATTCAATGGCTGATGGTTAGTCATGGTAAAGTAGCACCTATTAATACTCAATTAATTAAATTCCATGTGCAGTGATTTCCCCACTCAAATGCTATGTGCCATTTCATAAATGGTGGGACTTAATGTTGGTGTCAAGAGACAAGCACCTTAAGGACAAACCACATTATTTCAGACTTTTATTCTATGATAGTTATACAAGAGGTTGAATTCATAATAGCAGCAGCAGTAGTAGCAGCATTTTATATTGTACTTACTATGTGTCAGGCACTGTGTGGAGCAATTAAAATTACTACAACAATCACAATTAAAATCTCATCAGACTTATGGCATTTAAAGAAGCCTGAACCATTTTTGCAAGGGTTAACCAGATTCACCATTCCAAAGCCCCCTCCCCAGGTTTTTTTTTGTTTGTTTGTTTTTCCATAGAATCATAAAATCATAGAGCTGGAAGGGCTGTTAGAGGTTATTGAGCCTAACTCCCTCATTTTACAGACTCAAAATCTCATCTGTACAGATGAGTCTTGAAGCAGTTGCATGATTTGCTAGAGTGGCAGAGCCTGGATTCCAGTTCATATCTTCTGGCTCCAAATCCTGTGATCTTTTTACTGTTTCCTTTCCCCTTATCCTTTTTCATAGGGCAAATGAGTAAAAGTGATCAGTCTTTCATAAATTAATGCTATTGAACTCTAATTCCAGTGAACAAGGCACTCCATTCCAATGATTTGAAGGCACACGTGTAAAAACTTGCTGGTGGTAGGGCACCTGTTCAATCTTGGCCACTCTACAAAATGTCTAGTGATCCACCCTGCTGTGAGACAGGGCAAGTGAACTAGCAGGCTGCAGTAACTGGGTGTCTATCTCTAACACCTCTGGCTGGCCTTGGAGGCGGCTAGTGGTCTGCATTTCTAATTGAAGGTTTAAATGCAGATTTAATAGCTGCCTAAGGGAGGATGGGATATGAGATGAAAAGGGGTACAGTGTGGCCTAGAGTGAAGCTCCTTAATCCTAGCTCAATGTATCCTGAGTCACTACATAGACGAGAGACACAGTCAAGAGAGAAAACCTGCTCAGTAAATCTAAAAAGGGCATAAGAACATTCTGTCTTCAAGGAAATACTTTTAAGATTCTTTATGGTTCATTAAAGAGTAAGAGAGTATTAAATAATTTTATCTGAAATCTGAAGTGCCCAATGAGTAGGATAAATGTTTGGCTTTGTTTTTGTAGTGCTGATAGATGCCTTTGATTTCTAGTGCCTGCTAATCTTTTACTTTTCCTGAGTACAGGTATTCTATTATAAATTAACAAGGGAAAGCAAATTAACACAGGGGCTTTAATTGCATATAATTACTTGATATTCCAAAGTATTTTACAATTGAGATAATTTGCCTGAAAGTGTTGGTATTTAGCAAATGGAAATTTTAGTAATTCCTTTATTCCCCCCCACTTCCCCCTATGCCTCCCCCCCACCCCAACAGATCTTTCCAAAGAGGAAGTAGAAACACATCAAGCATTCTGAAGTGAAACAAAGCTATACATGAAAGTGCTTAAAATGTATCTGTTTGCCTTTTGTTTCAATAGGAATCCAAAACAAAGTTAATCTGATCAACAAGGATCAATAGGAAAGTGAGTGAAGATTCCTATTTCTTTGAAGCCAGTAAAGGCAAGGAAATAATCCTCCTAAACAATAGAGGCCTTTAATTCAGAGGCTGGAACACTGAAAGGCATTGTGAAGTGGGATTTGCTGTGTTTCGGGTTTTAATTTGAACTGTACAAGCAGGTGCAGTGATGGAGGGAGAATTGCTGTTGTTACAGTGTTAGCCTATGCTGGAAGATGAAATTCACCATAACTCCAACTTTATTTTGTGTTAAGACAATTTTCTAAATGTTCTTAACTTTTTTTTCCTCCCTCAGTTTTTCCATTTCATCTCTTGGGTACATATCTGCAAATTAGCCTATTATATTAAAAATGAGTTGAAGGGGGTCCACTATCACCACCACCAACAAAAATAATTACTTATCTTCATGTGGTGTTCTAAAGTTTAGAAGAGTTTACAATTCTATGAGATAGCTTGTTCAATATAATCATTCCTGTTTTACAGATGGGGAAAATGAGTTTCAGGGAAATTAAGTGACTTGGCCATAGGCACACTGTTAATTAGTGTTAGAAATGTATAAAAGATGTACAAAGTACAAACCCATGTCTCCCCACTTTAGGCCTAGCTCTACATTTGCAATTACTCACCACCCCCTACCTGGCTCAAACCAAAAGAAAATAACAGTGTGAGCAAAAACATTCCAGGAACAGCTGGCCTAGAATATCTTTAAATGTTCATCAAAATAGAATTACCTCACATTTGGCAATTGGTCAGGCAACTAATACAAATAAAAAAGCCATCTTAAGTGTGGTGGCTTGGTTCTGCCTTTGGGGTTAAAAATAATGTAGTAGAGATTGTTCTCCTTGAAACTCTTGAAATATGTAAGAAGGTGGGGGAGAAAGAAAAAAAAGATACATGATTTAATTTTTTTTCAAGAATATCAATTGTTAAGATAGGAATATTTAAAATAATAATAATGCTAACACGCTACTATAGCATTTTAATTGATACTTACAAAATGCTTGACTTCAAGTATAAGAATAAGAGACATTCCCCAATTAATAGTCAAAGGATATGAACAGGGAATTTTCAGAGGAAGAAATCCAAACAATCAATAGTCCTATGGGAAAAAAAATCCGAATCACTAATTAGAGAAATACAAATTAAAACAAATCTGAGGTTCTACTCATACCCATCAGATTGGTAAAATTGACAAATACTGGAGGGTCTATGGGGAAAAATACTTTATTGCACTATTGGTGGAGCTGTGTGTTCATCCAGCCATTCTCAGAAGCAATTTGGAACTATGCCCCAAAAGTTACTAAACTCTTTGACCCAGTCATATGTCTGAAGACCAAAAAGACCAAAGAAAGAGGAAAAGAACCCATGGTTAGAAAAATACTTATAGCAACTCTTTTCGTGTGGTGGCAAAGAGACAGAAACTAAGATGTCCATTAAACTGGGGAGTAGCTAAAAAAATTATATGGGAAATATTATTGACTGTAATTAAATACTAATGTGACTATGATGAAATACTATCATGTTGCAAGAAATGATGAAGGGGATAATTTTAAAGAAACCTAGATCAACTCATATGAACTGCTGCCCAATGAAGTGAGCAGAACCAGGAAGACAACTTATACAATAACAACTATATTATAAGGACAAATCAACTTTGAAGAACACCAATCACCATTCCAGAAGACTCATGATGAAACATGCCACCCACCTTCTGACAAGAGCCTTGATGACTGATTCAGATTGTATACAGTGAATGTGACCAATGCAAGAATTTGCTTAGTTTAACTCTGCCTATTTGTTATAAAGGTTTTGTTTTTCTTTCTTTTTCGATGGGGGTGGAGTGGATAGGAAATTTGATTTTTGTTAAATAAAATAAATTTTAATAAAGATAACTGAAATATATTACTTTACTACAAATCTATGAAATTTATTATTTTTTTTTTTGAGGGGGAGTGTATCTGTACTTGTGATTTCATTAGGGTGAGAATCTCTCAACAGGGAAACTGACTCCATAGAAGAAGAGTTGCCAACTATTAAATAATTTCTAAGCACAGAGTTGTCTGGGACACTGAAAGGTTAATATCGTATATTTATAGTATTTATAACTGTTAAAATTAAGAATCAAGGGGCGGCTAGATGGCGCAGTGAGTAAGAATGCCGCCTCGGAATTGGGATGACCCGGGATCGAATCCTCAGAAAATGAGCACCCACACATAAATAACGACTTAGCCGTGTAACCTTGAGCAAGTTACTTAACCTCAATTGCTTTAAAAAAAAAAATAGGAATCAATCTCCAGTCACCTGATTTCAAGTGTTTTTGCTCTTGTAACTGGCTTACATGCCTGTCAATCCCATAGCCTCAGTGTGGAAGCTTTCTTGCTCTAGGCTTTCCTTTTAGCCGAATTTTATTTCTTTATCTTATGAGTAGAGGGGTGAAGGGGCCATTGTCATGTGCAAATATGAAGTACAGAAGTGAGTGGTTAAAAGAGTATAGACTGATAATCTTTTTAGAATGCCAGATTTTAAAGTGAGAAGGGTTTTCTGGTAAATGTTTAACAACCAGCTCTCCAAGAAAATAAAATAGTATGCAAGATATATTTTTAAGCTTAATTTGCATTAGTAACATTTTCCCTGTCACTTTTTCAAAAGTCTAAACAATCAACAAAACAACAAATTAAGCCCCAATTTGCAGTTGGCAGAATTCCAAGGTGTAAATGCTCACACTGAATATTTAACAATCCCCTCATTTTATAAATGAGGACATCTAGGCCCAGAGAGGCTAAACAGCTTTTTTAAGATTACACAGATAGTAAATCAGGGTTCAAACCTATGTGCTCTCAATGCAAATTCAGTAATCTTTCTACTGTGTCACTCTGCCTTCATCTTCTCTTCATTCCTGTTCAACTAAATGTCTTCCTATGACATTTGCCCTCCCCAGGGTTGGGGGGTTGGGAGGAGTGGCTCAAATTGGATTTGTCTTTGGCCATCTATTAGATTTGAAAATATTAAAACTACTCGTTCCCACAAATAGGGAAGAATGTTGTTGTATGTAAGTTTAAAAGTAAAGAAAACCTTTTTGTTGTTGTTTCCTTACAATAAGTCTAGATGTAGGTAATCTATTCAATCGTACTAATGGTCCTTAAAGATTTCTATTTTCCTTCTGACAGTGATGACGAAGTAGTGATGACAGTAGATGTTCTCCATAATATCCTCAAACAGTTAAGGTTAGGTCAGGGGTGGGGAATGCCTGAGATGTGACTGAGGGCCTAGAGGCAAAATGTGGCCTTGAGGTCACAGAATCCTGAAACTGGAAGGAAATTTAGAAGTCATCTAGTCCAAATACCAGCTCCCTTCATGATTCCTCCAGAGTGATCCTCCAGTCTTGCTTGAGCCTCTCTAGTGACAGGGAACTCATTCCCTTAAAAAGTGACGCATCCCACTTTCAGTTAGCTGTTTTCATTAAGAAATTCCTTCCTCTCTAATGGAAAAGTCGATGGGGGTATGGGAGAAGGTATGGGAGAGAGCAGATTGGAGGAAGTGATATCTTGTGGGACTACTATTCTGGGAGGTTGGGTAGGGGAATAATGGGGGGAAAATGATTGTAACTCAAAATCTGGTGGAAATGAATGATGTAAAACAGAAGTTAATAAAGCAGTTGTTTTAAAATAAAAAAAAGAAGAAGAAATTCCTTCTTGATCGCTTTTATCCATCATCCGTCAGTACACTAACATTCAATATGTCTTTGGAAAAGATAGGTTGACAAAATTTAACCAAAGGTGAGGCAGCACAGTGTATATGCTCTTGGACTAGCAGTGAGGAACCCCAGAGTTTCAGTCTAGCTGAGTGATCCTGGGAAAGTCATTTAATCTGTCCACCTCAGTTTCCTCATTTGTAAACTGGAGATAATAAAAGCACTTCCCAGGGTTGTTGTGAGGATAAAATGAGAAAATATTTAGAAAACATTTTACAAATATTAAAGTATATATAAATGTTAGTTATTGTTATTATTAATATTATTAGATACTTATAAAATGTCATTTAAAATATTACTAATGAATGTGCTCTTTTGGATTTAATACTTGTCTGACCATCCTAAGTCATTTAACCTCACTCAGCTTCAGTTTATCCTTCTGTAAAGGAGGGCGCAACAGGTAGAACCTGGGGTCAGGAAGACTCATCTTCCTGAATTCAAATCTGTCCTCAGACATTCACTAGCTATGTGACCCTGGGTAAGTCACTTCCCCCTGTTTGCCTCAGTTTCCTCATCTGTAAAATGAACTGAAGAAGGAAATGGCAAACAACTCCAGCATCTCTGCCAAGAAAACACCAAATGGGGTCATGAAGAGTAGGGCAGGACTGAAATTATCGAGCAACAGCAACAAAACAGGGATCATAATGGTATCCTCCTCATGAAGTCCTGAGGATCAAATGAGATAGTACATATAAAATGCTTTTTAAAAGTTAAAGCATTAGGGGCAGCTAGGTGGCTCAGTGATTAGAGCACCAGCCCTGGAGTCAGGAAGACCTGAGTTCAAATTCAGCCTCAGACACTTAACACTTACTAGCCGTGTGACATTGGGGAAGTCACTTAACCTCAATTGCCCTCCAAAAAGCAAAAAAAAACAAACAAACAACCCCCCCCCAAAAAAGACCAAAAAATTTAAAGCATTATACAGACACTAGCAATTATCTGTTTTAGTTGTATCATTGACATACTCTCTGCTCCCATTTAAACTGCATGTGAACCATCCAGTTTCCAATAGACTAATTGCAGTCTATTATTATTATTGTTAGCATTATTATTAGCTTCAATGTTGCTGCAGATAATACATTAATTACTTTTATTTTCCCTGAAAATGCTACTTCTGCCTTTGAGTAAAGTATTTGAGTACAGAAGCATTTTCTTGTCTTTGAGTTCTTTGTTAAGCAATCTCTTTAGGAATTCTGTTGTCGATTTTGAATCTCCTCTCCCCTCTCTCTTCATTCTCTTGCTCTGCCCCCTTCCCATAACTGATCAAGATTGTGAAAATAAAAATGGCTTTGAAGAAAGCTCGCTCTTTAAACTCCCATTTCAAGAGGTTTCTCCTGATAGCTAATGCAAAACAGCATGAAAATACCAAATCCACACCAATAAAAAAACAAAACAAAAAAAGTATTGTAGTCAGCATGTCCAAGACCACAGCAGCTACTTGAAAAATTTGTGTTTACTAATGCTAAAATTTCCCATCATCAAGTTCAATAGTACAGTACTTTTGTTTTATGACGCTTATTTTATGTTTTAACATTTATTGCCATATTGATGCTAGGTCCTTCTACTCAAAACTGTTTTCATTTTGCTGACTTTGTTTCTGATTTTTTTTTAATGCTGGTTTATAACTGCATCATTAGAAATCATATTCCTAACACACCAAAACTTCTTATCTGTATTTAACTGTCTTTTGGCAATGCTGTTTCTAGCTATGTGAGCAGAACTTTCTAATCATAGCTGGTGACGTGACAGTAATCTGCAAGCAGATTACCAATTTATAATATTTTTAACCTAAAAAAGCTGTATGTGACATGCTTTCTTGTTCATGTTTTCTTGACTTTCTAGATCATAGACATTAGAGCTTTTTAGCACTTTCATTAATTATGTCAAGATAGAAGTGGAGTTTGTCAACTCACAAATATTGGGATCTCCTCTGGATCTTTGGAAATGTACATCACATTAGCAACTTTAAGAACAACAACTCTTCACTCTTCTGTCTTCCCATTCTGGCTCTCACTTGTTATAAATCTTAGTATGTGTGATTTCATTTTATTTCTAAAACTTTAGAAATACACCATCTGTTCCTGAACAATTTAATATAGTTGAGTTCGTAAAGTTATCCTCTGACTTTCTCCCTGGAGACCTCAATCCTTGTCAAGACCGTAGTAGAATGTTCCCTCCAAAGTGCTTTTGGAATAGAAATGTCACCATGAGCTTCATTAGGTGCTTGCTGACATTCTTTATATAGTGAAGACCGATGCTCAGAATTCATTTAACTTCTTTGCCCCTTCAGCATCTCCTTTAATCATTCCCCCTCCCTTTGTTAATTTAGAGGGCCTACAGCCACAAGGCAGACTTCTTGCTTCAAATGTATTTAAAGCATCTTTTATTAAACCTTTTTATCTCTTTCTCTCTTCACATTGTCTCTCTGCCATTTTAAATTCTAATTTGAGGCTAATCAGGCATTGTTTGTGCTCTGATCTTTCTATTTCTGCAGACAGGAGTTCCAACATAAAGGTTGCTTTGTGAGACTTAGTGCATTTCTTTACTTAACCAGGAAAGCTTGCCTTGTCCCTTCTTTTGGGTTTTTCATTTCAGTCTATTTGGGTCTCTAATACAATGTTCCCAAATAGCTTCCAAGCTGACTCTGTATTTTTAAGAGTTTTGTTTGTTTGTTGTTTGTCATTTTTTGTTGTTGTTTTGGTTTTTTTACTCTATGCCCCAGCCTGCTGTTAAATATTTTCTTCCTAGTTTTAAAGTCTGTCCTTTTGAAATTCATTGTTTCTGTATTATCCTCAGAGGAATCACCCTCCTCTTAAAATATCAAATCTAATTGTGCAATGATCATTGATCCTAGTAGGACTCCTTCCCTGGTCTTCTTGACTCATTTCCTGTATCTGAGGGTCCTGGAATATCATTTGAATAGCAAGACATTCATTTGAATCTCATATGAACGAGAATAATGGGCTGTTTTCTTAGCACTCTTGTGAACACAGTAATGGATTCTTTCCAGACTGGCTGATGATCAACCAGGAAAATACATTAAAAAGGGACTACAGAGTCTCAGGTTGCTTTTTCTCTGGACAAATTTCACAATCTTTAGCCCATGGACTGGAGTCCATAAAGAGAGCAGAATAATTTGTCTGGGTAGTAAGGAAAAAGCTGTCCACTCTGTGAACCGGATCAAGTGTAAGAAAAACACCCCAAATAGCTAAGCAACATTTTACAACTCAGTTAACTTTGTTATCAAGGCATAGAGCCTAGTCTTCAACAAGGAATCAGCCTAAGAAGTAAAAGAAGGACCCATATGAATCAGAAACATTCCTTCTATTACTTTGGGTTTGCCTCCCTTTTAAGGAGAGCTCACATTTACAGAGCACTTAAAAGTTTGTAAAGCACCTTTTCCACAATAGTCCTGTGAGGTAGGATAAATGTCACTGTTCCCTTTTATAGCTGTGCGAACTAAGATTAAATGTCTTAGATTCTTCAGAGGGGACTATAGATAGTGCTGACAGTAAAACTATTAAGTTTATTTAAGATTATAGGTATAGAGCTGGAAGAACTTGAAAGATCATCCAGTCTAATATCCTTCTCCATTTTATAAGTGAGGAAACTGAGGCCCAGGGAGATTACATGTTACCTAAGTAGCAAGCATCAGAGCATGATTTGGAACCAGATCCATATGATGGTAGTTAGTGCTCTTTCTACCATATGATGACTTATTTATCTCTTTGAAAAGTGTGTTTTATTGATGCCTTTCCTGATCCCCTACAACTCCTAATGTCCTCCCTTTTAATCTCACTTATATTTAAATACTTTGTACAAATTTATATCTATTTCCTTTATATTTATGCTATATGTGTATAAGTACAGATACACACAAGCCTATTTGTTTTCTTTCTCATTAGAATTTCAGCTTTAGAGTCAGGGTTGTTTTATTCTTTGTTCTTGTAACCCTACTGCCTAGCACAGTGCTTGGCATATAGTAGGTGCCTAATAATTTGTTGATTAAAAGATTTTGGTTTTTGTTTTTACATGTTTTTTGTGGGGGGAGCGGGGTATAGATAGCAATCCTTCACTTTCCAGATTTGAATTTGCCCTAATTTTTTTTTTTAAAAGCATAACCATCAGAAGGTGACCTGGTATTAATTAGATCAAATTAGTGAGAAGGTACTATTTCACAAAGCCTCATCATATTAAGATATGATAAAATTTAAAGGACTGTATATTCTTTTCAAGGGGTTTTCCTTGCCAGATTTCAATTCCACTCCCATTTAGAATGCTACTCAATTTCCTAGAAAAGTTCTAAATTATCCCCAAGAAATATTCACCCTCTGAAGAATATCTACAGGGTAGAACTGGTTTTAAACTGCTACTTCAAAAAAATCTATAATTTCATCAATTTGGGTGGCCCTTCTTGAAGCCCAGACCATGACTCCTAGGAGTTTTTGTAGATGGTCTTTTTGAGTTGCTATGTCCATGAAAAATGATCTGCCAATGCACAATGTCCTGGTATGAACTTTGGAGCTTCTAATAGCCAACAGAGTAGGTTGCTGGACCACTACTTAAAGCCAAATAGTCTTAATGGGATTTGTCAGATCTTGAATACTGCCTTGCACAGCCCTTTAGAATGCAGAGTAACCTTGGCTAAGCTTTGTAAGTCATTGGAATAGGCCTTAAGCAGATATTTTAAAAATATATCATAGTTAACATGTAATATCAATAGAAACCCAAATTATGAAAGCTAGATATGGTTGATTATGCCTCTAGTCTTTGCTACCAGAGAGGCTGAAGCTTGTAAATATCTTGAATTTGGGATTTCTAAACTGCAATGGACCAAACTAATTGTTGGTATCCAAAGTAATTTAGGACTTAAATACAATAAACCCCCAGAAGCATGGGGCCATCCGAGAGCCTACTGGAGATGGGGGAGAGACGTAGATTACAGTTCCCATTCTGATCACAGTGGGTTCATGCCCTGTGAATGGGATACCCACTGAAGATAGCCAATCTGAAAAAAAAAGAAAAGAAAGGAAAGGGTCATTTTTATCCCCTCTTCCCTCTATCTCTACAATAATTCAGTTTCGGTGGAGATTGAAGTGTATTTACTTCAGGTAAACAATGATGTTATGATTCAAGAATTTAGGAAACAAGAAGTAGAAAAAGCTTTAGTGGAGTCAGTCATGGAAGAAATGGTTATGATGAGTGTGCATTTTATGGGCACAACTGAGTTTTGATGCTTCTATTCTTTTTTTTTTTTTAATTTCCCTTTAGAACTATTTCCCCCTAGAACTAGACTTGAAGGATAATCATACATCTTGACTTAGAAATGCAGCATCAAGCCTATTTCCTACATTTTCTTAATTTACAGTGAAGCACTTCCCCCCTACCCCAACTTACAATCGAAATTAAGGTGAAGTAATAGTTATGTCAAGTGGTAGAATTGTGTCACCTGGGAGGACTGGACTTTGCTCAGTACAGTCCTATTAATTGGAAGGCAATAAAGGCTGACTTGCTTTTACGTTTTCAGCTACTTCTGTTTCATAGCTATCGTGCCATATCAATGAAATATGCCCTTTTTGATTATATTGCCCATGAAATGCAGCTTTTGTCAGTAACTTTAAGTGGAAATTTTTCTATATGAATACTCTGTGGTCATAAAAGTAATCACACAAACTCTATTTTTCCACAAAATGATGGTGTAAATTTTTCTAGTCATAGTATAAACACAAGCTTGCTTTATGGACCATATTTGTGGTGGGCATCACAATTCCAGCAAAGCTGGCTACTTAGAGTTCTCTGAACTCCTTGCCCCTCTCCAGGGAGCTCAAACTAATTTTTTCTCCTCAAAAGGCATCATCATCATCATCATCATCAACAGATTCTACTAAAGCCCTTGTTTCTGAGAAAAGGATAGTACTCATAACAGAGGTTTTATCCCCTTGGTTATCTCTTCTCAAAAAAAAAAGTGACATCAATTTTGTCCTTTCTTGTAGATGCAAACAGACCAAATTATAATCACTAGGAAGATGCTCCCTTCATCTATTAACAATATATTTGATAATTCAATGCTATTTTATAGGTCATAATCCAATTCAATAAACATTGATTAAGCATCTGCTATTTGCAAGGCTCTGTGTCAGGCACTGGGCATATAAAGACACTTTGAAAAATAAACACTGCTTTTAATTCACTCTAATAGGGACAGTGGTAGGGGAGGTAAGGAAAGCTACAGTATTTCAGATAAAGAAATATAACTTAATTTGGGGAGAGGGAGAGCAATAAAAACTGGAATAGGGGTTCTTAACTTTTTTTTGTATTGTGGTCCCTGTTGGCAGTCTAATAAAGCCTATGTGACTTTTTTCAGGGAAAAACGGTTTTTAATGCATGAAATAGAATACATAGAAAATAGGAAAAAAAGGTGGGGGGGGGGTAGAATCATAGTTAACATGTAGTATCATCAGAAACCCAAGCCTTAAGCTGGGCATGGTAGAACATAACTAGTACTTGTTACCAGGGAAACTGAGTCTTGGAGATTCCTTGAATTTTGAAATTCTGATCTGCAATGGATTAAGCTAATTGGTTGTCCAAACTAATTTAGGCTTTAATATAGTGAGCCTTCAGAAGCACGAGGCCATCGGGTTGCCTAACAGGAGAGGAGAAGAGGGGAAGCTGGTTCAGGTTGGCCCAGTTATATTGAAATAAATATTTAATTTTTTCCCATTCTAATTCATGGACTCCTAAAATCTAACCATAAACTCTGTGAACCCCAGTGAAGTACCCCTGAACTAGAAGAATTTAGAAAGTCTTTCCACAGGAAATGGTATTTTAAATTGAGTCTCTTAGGTGGGCAAACATTCTAAGAGGTGAAAGTAAGAAGGGCATGGAGCCATAGGATGGAATGCTGAATATAGGGAACTACAAGGTGTCCACTTTGGAATGTATCTGCATTCTTTTTTTTCCTTATTAGATTATAACTTCGATGAGTGCAAAGACTTTGCCATTTTTGTCCATGTACCCTCAAGCTCTCAAATAGTGCCTGATCCATAATATTACTTAATAAAAACCATTGGATTCTGTGAAGGAGAGTTCTGTGAAATAATTCTGGAATGGTGGTCTTTTATCTTAGATGTACTAAGGGAAACACTGAAGACTCCTGAACAGGTTTCAGTTGGTTTTATTTCTATGGTAAAAAAGTTATAATAATTATATTTATTTCTAGATAAGGAAACTGAGGTAGAGAGAAGGCAAATGACAGAAGAAAATGAATAAGGTAGGGGAAAAGAAACTTAAGCTTCACTCCAGCATGGATCGATCTTTTAGAACATAGAATATCTGGGTTGTTAAGGAGCATTAGGTCCTCTAGGTACCTGTCTTCTTTTCTTTGCTGCCATTTTAAAGATTCAGTTATGGTGTTAGCCAAATTAATCTGCTCAATGACCCTAATGATATTTAATACAACTCTCATAAAACACAGATTGCCTGTAAGGGTGACTATCCTTCTACTATGACACTAACATTTTGATAGAGCTTTTCTATATAGAATATTACAATCACATTTATATAGTATTTTTATATCAAACATATAAGGTAAATGTGACAAGAATTACTACCATCATTTTGAAAATATGGAAATAAGGGTCAGTAGCACTGGAAAAAAAAAGAGAACTCGGGTATCCTGACCCATAAAATGGATCATAATGTCTCAGAAGACCAGTGGATCCTGACTCTAGTTTGATTATTGACATGACTGCCCCCTCAAGATAAGTTCAAGTTTTTAACTTTTGTTCTCCATATTTCCAGTCAATAGAAGTACTTTTGGAGGAGGAAAAGATTGAAAAGTAGGATAAAGAGCTTTGTTTAAGAAATCAGGTAAGCTTGAAAAGAGCTAAAGATTTATACAATTTGACTGAAATGCACATTGTTCTATGCAACCCCAACTTTTAACTATCATCTCTATAAACAGTAACCTACAAAACCTATCTGATCTGTCTGAATTAATACCCATTCAGTTTGACTGAATTTGCCACATATGGCTTGTGTGACCTTGGACTGGTCACTTAAACTTTTTTGGACCTTAATTTTCTCCTCTGTAGAATGATCTCTATGGTCTCTTTTAGTGCCCAATCTATGACCCTATGAACAATACTCTCATTACACAGCAAAATCAGTGTTGGTTGGGTGGGTACTATTTCAACATTAAATTAGCATGAGAGGTAGTAGAGAATCATCTACTAAACTCAAGCTCATGCACATATTTAAGCTTGGTATTTTTTTCTCATTTTTCTCATTTTCTCATTTTTCTCATTTAGGAACTCTTCTTGAATGCAAGAAGCCCTAAGTGTTAGTTCAGTATCTGACTCATACTGGCTGTGTGACCTTGGGTATATAACTTATCTAGGTAGTAAGCCCAGCTTCTTTCTAAGAATATTTATTTAAGACTATGTTAACTGGAGGAGGGTTGCTGAATTGCATTGATAGGGGGAATTTTTTTTATCAGAGAATTTCCTACACCAAGGAAATCACAGGTCCTAACAAAAAAAAGTGCTAAAAATGTTTTTACTCATCATAGAGATATTGATAATGTTCAAGTCAAAGAAAAATTCTTGCAATAAGTTTTGGGAGGAAGGGGGAGAGGATGAGTGTACAATGGTGAATTAGTTATAATTGTAAGCCCTAAATTCAAGGAGCTTATAAGCTAGTAAGGGAGATAAGAGAGGAGCCACACATAGCTATATTATAAGTTATAATATAATCAGTTTATAAAAGGAGTAAGATCAAAGTGCTTACGAGAGATTTGAGGTGAAAAGATGGCTTCCATCTGGCAAGATAAGATAAGCTTCCTGGAAACACCTGGGCTGGATCTGGACAGAAAGGAAGGATTCCAGTGTATGAAAGAGAAGAAAGGTGTGGAGGGGAGAGTAGGCTAGAGCTGAGAGAACACATACATCAAAGAGGTAAATCACAGTTCAGCTTGCTGAAAGTCAGTTCTGAACTAGATTAGTATTTTACAAATGGCCCCTGTAACATGACCATGTTTCCATAACCTATCTAAGACCTCTTTCTGTTTTTTTGTTGTTCAAGTGTTTCAGTCACATCCAATTCTTCCGGACCCCACTTAGGGTTTTATTTGGTAAAGATATTGGAGTATATTTTGTCATTTCTTTCTCCAGCTCAATTTTATAGATGAGGAACCGAGGCAAACAGAGTTAAGTGACTTGCCCAGGGTCACACAGTTGGTAAGTGTCTGAGGCTACATTTGTACTCAGGAAGATGAATCTTCCTCACTCCTGGGCGGAGCACTCTATGCACTGAACTACTTAGCTGTCCTTTTTCTATGCAACACCTTTATAGCTCATCTATAGTTCCTAAGGGACATCTAAATTGATCAAGGCCTTTTCCACATTTGTTTATAATAACTTTTGATTAATTTGATTACATCAATTCATTCTCATCTGGTTAAGCACAAGCCTTTTAACACTTACTTTATATGGGGTCAGGTAACATGTTTAATGATGAGAAGATATCAACATCTCCTCCAAATCTCTCATGGCAGCACAGGTTTCATACTTATTAATTTGCTCTAGTTCAACTGATGACATAGCTTATTTGCATGAAAAGACATTTTGACTAAAAAAAAAAAGAATGGACTACAGAAGCAAGAGCGATGATGGGAAAGCCTGGATCACTGGAGGAAGCTAGGTGGTTCAGTGGATAGAGGTCAGATCCACCCTCTCTCAGCCACTTAGAAGCTATATGACTATCACTGAGCAAGTCACTTAACCTGTGTCTGTCTATCTTGGTTTTCTCTACTATAAAATATGGATAATAATAGCCCCCACCTCTCAGAGACATTTTGAGGATCACATGAGATAATATTTGTAAAATGTTTATTGTAGTGCTTGGCAATAGTGTTATATAAATAGTAGCTTACTATGGTCATCTTGTTGTTCTAGTTCTTGTTACCCAGAAATTTCCAAACAACCAGAAGAAAACCTCCAGTGCCTCCTGTGAGACTTACTCTCCATTCAACTCCCTGTTTCTTTTTTTTTTTCTTTTTGCTTTTTGGAAGGCAATTGCGGTTAAGTAACTTGCCCAAAGTCACATGACTAGGTTTTTGTTTGCGTGTGTTAAGTGTCTGAGGCCAGATCTGAACTCAGGTCCTTCTGACTCCAGGGCCGGTGCTCTACTCACTGTGCCGCCTAGCCACCCCTCAACTTCCTATTTCTATTCAACTCAAACACTACTCAAGTTCCAGGTTCATTCTTCTCTACTTCCTCTTGTCTCCTCTCCCTTCCCTGTCTCTCTTTTATTATACCATTGAAGCTTCAAGGCTGGGACATGCCAGATCTTGAGCCCTCAGAGCGGCAGACATTCAATTTAATCAACTTACCACACAAGCTAGGGACAGTTGTGTCCATGTGCCACCTTTATTCTTATTCTTTCCATTTCCCCTACATCAAGGTTCCTCCCTGAAACCACCAGTGATCTGTACCTCAAACACCCATAAGACTGCTGGGGACAGGTATCCAACACACTCCATCTCATTGAGACATACTATGTTCTTACATGTGTTCTGAAACACCCTACTACTACTCTTAGCACCATCTCAATCACAACAATACTGCTATCATTCTCTACATGTTCAATTTTGTTTCTCAACATCCATGGTCTACACACAGGGTTGGCTTCTTCATAAGTCTGCTTTACCAGCTTCTAGTATAAGGGGTGTGTGTGTGTGTGGGGGGGGTGATCTCTTCCTATCTTTTAAACCTAGGGTAGGGATGGTTTAAAAACAACAGCTATTCAGCTAATTGGGGGGGTACAATCACTCTCCTTCATAGTCTGGCATATTGAGTTTGGTCCTCAATAGATAATTTATTGAATCACTCTACCAATAAACATTTATTCAGAACCGTGTTGGGGCAGCTAGGTGGTGCAGTGAATAGAGCACCAGCCCTTGAGTCATGAGGACCTGAGTTCAAATCCGGCTTCAGACACTTGACCAACTTACTAGCTGTGTTATCCTGGGCAAGTCACTTAATCCCAATTGCCTTGCCTTCCCTCCTGCAAAAAAAAAAAAAAAAAAAGTAGAAAGGAACAATGGTGTGTCAAACACTATGCCAGGTTCTGGGGATACAAAGATAGAAATGAAATAAATACTTGACTTTAAGCATCTTATATTATATTCTATGTGGACAGGATTATGGCTCCATGAGGTCATGGTGTCATCTAAATTTTAAAGTTTTGGTTTGTTTTTGCTGGTCAAACTGGATTTCTATATTATTCAAATTTTTCCAGATATTTGCTAATTCTTTATTTTAGTTTGCTTTTGCAGAGAGTCCAAGAGTGCCTAGTCATTGCACAAAATAACAGTGATCTTTTTCAGTTTCTGATGATAGAAGGGAACATACAAGCAGACCAGTAAAAAGTAAGATGATAATGACATGGCAAAATAAAAAGTGTTATTTATCACTGTTTCAGTGTCACCAACTTGTTATTTTTATTATTATTCAGAATAATGGGATTTATTAAGGCAATTTATCCTCAGGTCTCATGGGCAGTGTTACATATATGAATGATGAAGAACAATTCTGAATATCCAAAAAGGACAAGAACCTGCAAATGAATAACAATGCCTGGTTTTAAGTAATGATGTGCTTTAACTTCTGACGATTTGTAGAGGGCAGAAATCATTCCCTTCATTGTAGCAATAAAACAGAAATAGAATTTTTTTTCAAGCTCAATTTGGAAAAATGCAAAAATTACAAGTCTTTTGTGAAATCCCAGATACCAAATAAAATGAAAACAGCTGTGTATACAAAATACCATGTAGACAGTGGTGGGGGCATATATCTTAAAAAGTCAAGAAAGGATTACATAAACATATTGACCAATATACATCTGGGAATGGTACAAAGCCTATTTAATATTCACAAATCACTACATAGTTGTTGTTCACTAGAAATACCAGTGACTAAGAAAGTATGGTAAGGAAGGTTGTTTCCAAAATGGGAGGTTAGAGACTGAGTATTACAAAAAGTTGCCACATATAAGGAACCAAGTGATCAAAGTCTGCTATTAATTAAATTAATGAAAGGCCTTGTGGCAACTCTACATCATGACTTTTGTCCCCCAAAAAAGAAAACTGTTTGCCACGAAGAGCGACATAATGTGAAGGCATTGGAAGTCAGGCTGCTGAGAACAGCAGCAACCTTAAGTCTCTGACGGTTATGAATCAGGACATAAATTCCACTGAGACAGTGCCTTTGCTCCTAAGAAAATCCAAACCTCCATTTGAAGTTCCAAGGACTTTGAATCACACACCAGTGTCTTAGAAAAAAAAAAACTGATGGAAATTAAGAATGAGCAGGCCAATCTTATCTGCTCCTATCTGTTTTCCACCAACTGAAAAATGAGCAGAGATTAATAAAAAACCCAAGGCACTAGATGGTCCTAGTAACTCGCATTCCTTGGGAATTGTAATGAGCTTGAAAATATAAATGTTTGCAATTTGAAGTCACAGTAATTGTGACTGGTTGAGCCAGGTGATGTGTCTTAGAGGTAAGCCATCAACTAAAAATAGGCCCTGTAGATCACATGGGAATGTTTGACTCCAATCCGCTTTAGATGACCCCCAAGGAGGCTCCAGCTCTGTTTTCCTCTTGAACTAAAGTGAGCAGCCATCCCTTAGTTAGATTACCAGGAGGGGTCATTGTTCTGTAGCCCAGGGCTCCATTTAGAGGGAGGATGCCCTGATGTCCCAATTAGAAGAAAAACATTGCCTGAGAGAAAATGAAAAGATAAATATGAATGGCCTTACCTTAATTTATTTTGATAGGAAGCCATTCAGCATCCTGGGAGGACAAAGCTGATTTTCATTATGTGGTTTGCAAACCAAAAGAAAGTATTCCAAGATTATAAGAGAACACAGTCCCACTAAATTTGGCCTGGGGTGAACTGAACAATACCTCCGGGCAGTTCACATTGACAAAGCAAACACTATAGGTAGCTCCACAAATGTTGGTTCTCAAAGTCTGCTAACAAATCATAGGCTTTTAAAGGTGCCATTGGCTCTTTCTCCATACACTCAAGAGGAAGGAGGCTGCTAGGTGGCACAGTGGATAGAATGCTGGGCCTGTAGTCTGAAAGACATGAGTTAAAATCCAGCCCCAGACACTTACTAGCTGTATGACCCTGGACAAGTCACTTAAACCATGTCTCAGTTTCCTCATTTGTGAAGTGAGCTGGCAAAGGAAATGGCAAATCACTCCAGTACCTTTGTCAAGAAAACCTCATGGACAGTACCCATGGGTTACTGAACAACAGCAGCAACACAAGTGAAATCTGGTTCTATAGAGGAATGTGTGGTTCAGGGTATAGCTATGTAGGTTTATGATATGAGTGGCAAGACGGTTATGTTGCAATCAGTCTCTTTAATGCAATTTGACACATAACTATCAGCTTTGGCCAGAATTTTGATCACTCAATAGCAAAATGACAGTTTACAATTAGGTAGAGTATGGTAGTGGACAGAGAACTGGCCTAGGAAGTAGGAAGAAATATTACATAATATACAATGCTTGTGACCCTGGACACATCACTTAAATCTTGCATTGCCCCCAGGCAGCTAAGACTGTAATGGTCTGCAACAGAACTTTCCTTACCCAAGAGGTCCTGGTACCAAGGAAATTATAGATCTGGTCTTCGCTCTACCACTCCCCCTCCTGCCTAAAGTATTATACCCATTTTAGAGGTAAATATACTGAACTTCAGAGAACTTAAGTGATCAGATATCAAGGAAGAGTCTGAGAGTCTCAGCTGGGATTCACATCCAGTCTTTTGATTCCAAATTCAGGGCTCTTTCCACTACTACACTGCCTCTAATGGGTTAAAAATAAAAATGTGTTGCTCAATATTTGACTAGCTATTCTCAGGAAAAAAGAAAAGAAAAGAAAAGTTTGCTCAAAATACTTATTTGCATCATTAACATTTTCTCTATCATTTTCTTAAGTCCCTAGATAATCAATAGCAACACAAAACTAAATCAAGCCTAGATGGGCTTTGTAGCATTTGCTGATTTCTAAGGTTTAATTTCACACTGAAAACTTAACAATTAACTCTCAAGCTGGTTAGAGCTGGCTCTAGCACACCCCTGGACTAAGCTAAAATATATTCTGGATTATATGAATTTAAAAACAAAATTAGTGAAAATCATTTATTAAATAATTACTATGTGCCAAAGAGAATACAGAAGCAGTCACGCCTCTCAAATTGGAAGAGGCAGCAAACACAAGAATGTTTAGCTGCAGGCCAGATGGAAGGTCCTAGGAATCCTTAAGGGTACAGTGATGGATCTGATGGCGAGGACCAGAGGTCATTAGAGTGCAACGTCAGGTCAGATGGCAATATCTGGGCATCTGGAAGGTGTAGTAGCTGGGCAAATGGCAAAGCCTGGTGATTCTTCATTTTACCAGAAGGGTTGCTCTCATTTAGCTATGTAACTATCCCAGTCTATTCTTCAGGGTGGTGGGACCTGAGAGTCTGAGTGAAAAAGAGATTGTGTATTCCCTCCTAAGGAGTTGGGGATGAAGGAATAAGTGTCTAGCCAGGGCAGGATATACACACATGCAATCATATACACATACATACATACATACACAGATACATTAATTTATTTTGATAGAAAGTTACACACATATAATCTATATATATCAATAACCATTTTATGGTTAGGTGACTCAGAAGATAGAGATTTACCCTGGAGTCAGGAAGATTTGAATTCAGACATTTAGTAGCTGTATGTCCCTGGACAAGTCCCTTAACCCCAATTGACTTCCCCATATCCCCCCAAATAAGCATTTGTTAAGCACCTACAATGCTTACTGTAGCAGACACCGTTCCAAAATAGATATAGGCACTGAAAAACAACAAGAAGATTATTTGATGATGTTAATATTATGTATACATATATATATGAAACCCCTATACAATTCTATTTGACCTACTGATCCACCCTAAGGATCTTGGACTTTGTGCCTTCTAGTCTATCCTAAAGCTGAATTCTGCTGTTTTTGATACCTTCCTCACTTAGAGGAAGATGTTTTAACTCCCTGCCAGCAAGGTCTGTCTTCTTTTTTTCTATTTGTATCCCCAGTCCTTAACTTGATGCTTGGATTAATAAATGCATTTTCCCCTTCATCTATTCATTCATGGACAGAACTAATGACTGTGTTGTACTTGTTTTGCAGGTGATATGCCACAGTTCTTCACAGAATCAATGCCTCTTCATCTGCCTTTTTTTTTTTTTTTTTTGCTTTTCGTAGGGCAAATAAGCAAGTCGCAATAAGCTACTTGCCCAAGGTCAAACAGCTAGGTTTGTTTGTTTGTTGTGTGTGTGTTTCTGTGTGTGTGTTTTAAAGGAGTTTATTAACCCAAAGAAATTACTACCTAATAGTCAAAAATGTCTTCAGAATATTTGTTTATTTATTTATTGGGGGAGGGGAAGGCTTTGTGGAATTGATCTGAGTATATTACACAGGCAAAAGACTAGTAGTCTGACTTGATTTTTATGATTCAAGGTTATGCGATTTGATGCACAATCTAGTTCAACATTTTGCTACTAATTCTCTAGCTCAAAAATTAGTTAATTTTATAAAATATTATAATTACATTATTGAATTCAGTACGGTGTCATGGAAAAGGTATTCATTTGAGATTCTGGGGACTTTGGTTATTGTCCTAACTCTAACTAGCTGTGTGACCTTGGGCAAAATATTTCACATCTTTAGATCTCAGTTTATTTTTGTTTTATTTATTTTAAATAAGGAGATTGGACCAGATAATGCCAGAGGTCCCTTCCGGACCTAAGAGTCTTTGATTCTAATTTTCAATCCTGTTTCTTTCTTCAGTTAGCTTAGGATCATTTTTCAAGTAAAACACAACTGAGAATCAGCCAGGAATATGAGCAGTTTAATAAGCTGATATGTAAAGGATTGGAGGCAGAAAGATACATATTCAAAAAGGTAGCTATCACTGAAGCATGCTCACAAGCAATTTATCAGTAAACCTGGCCACTGCATAGGATTTCAAATTGGTCCAACCCTTTCATATCACAGTTGAAGAAATTGGACCCCAGAAAGCTTAAATGATTTTTCTGGGGTCCCAAAGGTAATAAGTAGCAAAACCATCATTAAAACCCAGTTCTCTGAATCTAAAGCTAAAAGATTTTTTGCTTTGCCCATGGACTAAGTGGTCAGCTCCCTCTCTTAATCAAGATTTAGAGTGTCACCTTTCTAAGCTAATTTTACTTGTAAGATTATTATTATTATTATTACTATTTTAATTGGACCAGTTGATAGCAGAAAGTTAAAAGTAGTGTTGATCTTCAGTTATTTGAGAAAATTACCTTAAAGGCTCATTTCAAAAGAGAAACCAAGGCAACACATTGAGCAACCAGTCAATATACATTAACTGCTAAATATGCCAGCCACTTCATTAAGAATCACTTATAATATAAAATACAATCATTAAGACACTTCCTGACCTCAAGAAGATTACATTCTAATGGGGGAGGGGAGAATAATACATAAAAGAAAGTTGAAAATGATGGTGATGCGGAGTAGGGGTGACATGTCAAGGTACAGAAGAATGATAGAGAAAAGGAGAGAAAGAGTTCAGCTAGTCATTGGTGGGTAAAAAAAAAAATTCTGGGAGGAGCCATTTTTAATCAGAAGGAGAGGATACAGGCACTTAAAATGCACCAATTCCCAAACTGGAGTGTTTCCAGGATTGAAGAGGTTTCTGGGGCATGGTAGAGAAAGTCCAGAGTTCAACCTGGAACATAATGAAGCACTGAATTCAGAGTCAGTGTAGTAGCAAGATTGTCAGATGGTGTCATGAGAGACTTGAGTTGAAACTTCACGTTCAGTACCTTGGATTGTAATACCCATCCTTTTTACTCTAAAGTATTGTGAGGTTCAGATGAGCTATTGCAGGTAAAAGTACTTTTTTATTTAGCTTGGGCAAACTGGGCACATTTATACTACAAGGTTCTATAAAAGTCTCATATGCCCCTGGAATAAGAGCATAGATGAAATCACAGATTCCCACTGGAATATTGGAGGGTAGGCAAAAAGGGAACAAAAATGCTAGCCTGTCTCACTTTCTCTGACACTTCCAGAAATAATACGCAAGCCTGGGTAAGCTTTCAGCATGGCCCTGGAGTTAAAAGGTATGGTCTGAATGGCTAAGCATAAGTGACCTTCCTTGGTTGGGTAGGTTATGTTTTAGTAGCTGGATACTCCCAAAGGGCAGATGGGTTGCTACTTGGGGTAGACAGGCAGTCTGTGTACCAACATAGTAGAGGATTTTCCTTAAGGGTGGCTTAAAGTTTTGTGTAGAATATAGTAGAAAGTAAGTTCCTTCAGGGCAGGGACTCAGTGTTACATTTGTTTCCACAGCTGTTGCAGGGTGTCTAGCACAAAGTAAGTGCTTAACAAATGTTTATTGATTGATTTTGCTGGTGGTGAATTTTCCTGCCAACCTAAGAAAATGGCGTTCCCAAAAAGGTCAAGTGGAATCTCAATTATCCACGATAATGAGTTTTTTCATTAGTGTATATAAATGAGAATGGAATCATTGTTTTCTACTTCACAGGTAGTTACCTCTACTTGAATGGAGATTTTAGCAACTGAGATTAGAAATCAACAACTGTGAGATAAGAGACCTTTGAGGAAGAAGAGAATCAGAGAATGCTTTCTGGATTAGATGATTAGATGGTAAGTGCACAGACCTTGAAACAAGGGAAGAATTCCAACAGGCAAATGTTGGGGGTGTTGATAGAAAAAGATATTTCCAGGTATGGGGAAGGGCAGGGTAAAACAACAAAGAGAGAGGTAAGGGTTACTAATGGGGGAGTGTAGATAATATGATTTCGTGGGTAGGATTTTTGCAAAATGCTATATATACAAATATACGGGAAATGTAGCGAGAGGCAGTGTTGGAAGGCTTTGCATGCCCTTTACTTGGTAATAAATGGGGAGCCACTGAAAATTTTTGAGTGAGGCTGTGATAAAATCAGAGCAAATATCAGAAAGATTGTACTGATAGGATTACCTCTTTTGATACCTAAAACAATGCTCTAAATTTGGATAGGAAAGTATTAATATATCCATTTTGAAAAATGAGAAATTACAAACCAGCCTTTGGTTAAGTAAATTATCCAACATTGGGAAATTTACCAAATGATGGCATGGCAATATATGGCATGGCGATTATTTACTGGCATGGCAATATATGATTTCATAAGGTAATAGAAAAGCTTTGGGTCTGTGGAAGATCCAAAATATACATCTTATTATCTACTATCAGAATGTAGAAGAGTAAGTCAGTCATGTCTTCAGAGTTTTATGACTACACAGGAAGGTTTCGTGAATCACATGGAACCCCATAGCATTTCCCAAAACTTTCCACAGGAAGACAAAAGAAATAGGTTTGACCATCTATACTAGGCCTGCACAACCCTGGGAAGGCTTGCAGTCACCAAAGGATTTTGAACCACCTTCAAAAAATATAAAGGATATTTTCCTCTACATTTTTCACAGCTACCCAAAATCCTTTGGCAGACTGCAGCTTTGTGTAGGCCTGATCCATACTATGTTAAAGAAATAAGATAGATGGAAAAACATGAATTGTCCAAGACGACATGCAGTTTATCAAATTTCTTTGTTAACATGAATCAACATTGAGATTGGATTATGCACTTGGCTCAGAAGAGATCAGGAGAGATTTCACTGAGGAAACTGCAGAGCACTGCTAATGATCCCAAATTATCCACTGCTTCAAAACCCCCTCTCTTTGACATCAGCATTCTCCCAAATCTACATAGATAGGAATTTTGAAATAACATGATCTCAGGAGAATGAAAATTAAAAATATCTCACAGGACAATGGAATGATGTAAGTAAGGGTAAGGAATCTACAGCATGTTTCCAATTTTTTTTTTAAAAAGTACACTCTAGGTGTGAACATTATTACTGAGCATAGGTTTGAACAGAAAAGAAATTGGGTCATTCATGTACGAAAATGAGAAACAACAGAAAGACAATTGAAGGGGGTGCGTTGGTAAACCTGAGATATTATAATATTAGAACCTTGAGTAATTTTTTTTTTGGAAGAGGGAAGGCAAGGCAATTGGGGTTAAATGACTTGCCCAAGATCACACAGCTAGTAAGTGTGTCAAGTGTCTGAGGTCAGATATGAACTCAGGTCCTCCTGACTCCAGGGCTGGTGCTCTATTTACTGCACCCGCTAGCTGCCCCAAATAGTAGATCTTTTACAATGCACTTAGAGAGGAAAAAAAATGGAAAAAAAACACAGAAAATTAGAGGTTACAGTCTTCATCAATGTGTGTAGATTGCAAATATTCACTCCTTCCCTAGTTCATTCATTCATTCATTCATTCATTCATTCATTCATTCATTCATTCATTCATTCATGCTTATGAGCTCTTTAAGGGCCGAACAGTCTTAATTTTACATTTGTAATACCGGGTAGGATTGGTGAAGTATTTGGCACATAGTCTTCACTTAATTCACCTCTGTGGTTGATTTATTGATCAAAGAAGTACCTATTAAGTTTGTACCAAATATACTGTGCCAGGCCCTGGGAATCCAAAGACAGAATTAAAACTGAAGTGTTTAGATCTCTAAAAATATGAAATTACCACCAGGGTTAAAAATAATTGAATAGGGAAAACTGTTCTAACATGTATATAAATGAACTTTTCCATATTTCTATAATTTATATATGAACACTATGTAATAATCTTACATACCTCAAAAAATATTAAGCCAAACTTAATGGTACTTTCATTGTTGTTCCTTATTCCCCATTATGCACATTCCTCTCACTTCTGTAGGAAAAGCTAAGGGCAGAGAAAAGAGATATATTAGAGACTTAATGAGGCCAAATTCTAGTCTACAAAAGTCTCTTGGACATCTATTAGGGATTCTAAGAGCTAAAGACTTCTGTTTTGCTGTAAGTGGACTGAGATGAGAAGTTCCGCTCATTAGGAAACATAAGGAGGAAAAAAATCAGGAAGCACCTCCAGGGCCCCAGGTGTTATGGGAGGTTTTTACCTGACCTGAATTCACAAGAACACAGCCACTGACACAGCAGGCTTCTCCATACCGTCCTGAGCTTCTCCTCCTTGGTGCCAAAGGGGAGCCTCTCCTCAGTCTAGAGTGTTATTCCTTATCAAAGAGTCTGAAACAGAGTGTTCCCAGAACTTTTCAAGAGGCCTTTAATGGGCCTGTTGTTCAGTTCCCCAATATGAATTCCAGGCATGCCTGTGGGCCTTTAACAGATGTATGGAGTAGTTGGGTTCAGAGTCGTCTCTGCCTCTTAGGTCTTTCAGGGCTTTACTCCTTCTATGTCACTTCCATCTGAAGGAATATACCCACACTCTGTTTTGTATAATTTAAGAAAGAGAACATACACTTCACTTAACAAGAGACATTTGTCTGGGGCCACTGGAAGGAGTGGTGACTCAAGTAGAGAAGTGTTTCACGAAATAACACTTGAGATCCCTTTGATTGAAGGACATACCTACAATGGTCATCTTTGAGGTGTATGATGTTCTAAGCCTGTTTGGGGAGGAGGAAGGCCAAACAAGGTGTGAGTGTAGTGAGAAGCCGGCAGCTCTGTACAGCAAAACGCTACAAAACAACATAATGAGACTGAATGTAAGGGCAGTCTTTCTTTTATGGAACCTATGCTCCTTTGGGGAACATTTTATAAGGAAGCACAGAGTCTGGACTCTTGGGTCTTCTTTTTGAACTTGGTGACTGATTTTCTAGTGGGATTTTAGATTCCTGTATATCCAAGCAAGAAGAACAGTATTAGTCAGGGGACATAGATACAGCATCTAAAATAAATCTGAAGCACAGCTGGGAACAATGAGTGACAGCAACACTAAGAACTGATTCCATGTGAGCCTGTGGATCTTTTCAAACAACAGTGCCAGCAGTCAGCTTAGTAGCTCTCGTTGTTCAGTTGGGCCTGACATTTTATGACCTCATTTGGTGTTTGTTGGCAGAGATACTAGAGCGGTTTGCCATTTCCTTCTCTAGCGCATTTTACAGATTTTACAGCGCATTTTAAAAGAAACTGAGGCTAACAGGGCTAAAGGACTTGCCCAGGGTCACACAGCTAGTAAGTGCCTGAGATCACATTTGAACTCAGATCTTCCTGACTCCAGGCTGTACTACTTAGTTTGGCCATTTGGTGGCTGTAATCTACAGTTATTTTAAAAATCTCTCTCTGTGTGTCTCTCTGTGTCTTTCTGTATCTCTCTATCTCTTTCTCTGTCTCTGTCTCTCTCTTTCTGTCTCTCTCTCTCTCCACATATACACATGCCTACATATATTCAAGAAGCAGTGTGACAAAGTGGATAGAGGTTTACTCTGGAGTCAGAAAGCCAGGTGTATATTCTGTGAAGGGATTATTTGAGGGAAACAACAATCATTTTGCAAAATTAGAATAAGAAGTGGTTGGATTGTGATTTGCAGAATTGGAGTCATTTACGAAATGGATTTACTGAAGTATTTGAATAGTGGGAGAGTGGGGGGGCCAGGCAGAGACAGAGATGCAGAGAGAGACACAGAGAGATAAGGAAACAGAGACAGAGACACAGATACACAGAGACAGCAATAGACAGAGGAGAGAGAGAGAGAGAGAGAGAGAGAGAGAGAGAGAGAGAGAGAGAGAGAGAGAGATGAGAGGGAGAAGGAGAGGGAGAGAGAGAGACAAAGGATGATTCTGGACCTATGGTTTCCTTGCTATAGGGAATTTTGAAAAGAGAATTCCTAAAATGCAAATTAGCAGCACCTTCTCTGTAATTTATATTCAAATTGTTGTAGAGAATACTAAAGTTTAAGTGACAGGCCCAAAGTCATACAGTCAGTATGTAATTAGGTGGCTTCAATGGATAGAGTGCTGGGCCTGGAGTCAGGAAGACTCAGTCAGATCAAATTTGATCACTAATACTTCCTTGCAGTGTGATCCTGGGCAAGTCACTTGACCTCTATTTGTGTTAATCCACTGGAGAAGGCTACGGCAAACAACTCCAGTATCTTTGCCAAGAAAACCCCATGAACAGTGATGGTGTACTATTGTCCACAGGGTCATGAAGAGTTGGACCTGACAGAACAACAAAGTCTGTTTGTTTCAGGGTTGTTGTGTGAGGATCAAATGAGACAATTTTTAAAAAGTGCTTGTCACTGTGCCTGGCTCATAGAGGGGACTGTATAACTGCTAGCAATTATCACTGTGCATGAGAGGCAGGCCTTGTCTTTCCTGGTTATGAGGCTAACTCTCTGCATGATGCCATGCTGCCTCTGTGTGTGTGTGTGTGTGTGTGTGTGTGTGTGTGTGTGTGTGTGTAATGAATCACAACCAATGAAAAGCATAGAGGGATAAAGAAATTCTCTGGATAATTCAGGCAAATTCTCTGCATGTTCCCACATGACCGAATTGTACTTTTTCCTCGCTTACTTACACAAACATCTCATCCCTCTGCGTCATGTCAGCTGTTGCCCATCAAGTTTAGTTTCATCCAACTATTTACACACAAGCACTTGTGATTTTTCAGAAGGATCATATGAAGAATATACAAGGGTTGCTAGCTTCTCCAACAATGAGGAAGCTGCAGAGTAATATAGAGGAAATTTGGGTTCTTGTTGAAGTTGTGTGAACTTGGACAAGTCCTTTCTGCACCTCAGTTTTCTGGTATTTAAATTTTCTTGTATGCATATATACATATTCTTGTATTTAAAATGAAGGCATTGTACATATATGTGTATATACATATGTACCCATACATGCATACACACATACACTTGTATTAGAAGTGAAGGCATTGTATGTTGTATATCTATATGTGTGTGAATATGTATACACAGATATACATACATATATGCACACACACATATATATTTAAAATAGAAGCATTGTACATTGTACCTTAAAGGTTCAATTAACTTCACTGGATATGTAAGTGTGAAGACAAAGGAAGTTTCTTTACAAATTCTTCAGATAATTCAATTTAACAAGATGCCTGTTCCTTGAATGTTTATTATGCCCCAAATGACTAGAAAGAGGCATGGAGTTGTTAATTTAAAATGAAATGGTTCCTTTCATGAAGTCATATTCTTATATAGGAAACCCCCAAATCGACACAGACTCACATACTCATTTACATACTTAACAATAACAACCATTTCTGAGCAGCAGCCCCCAGATGGACATGTTCAGAGTTTGGAGACAGCCTCATGAATTAGAGAGGTTAGGAGATTTAATATTTCATATATGTGTGTGTGTGTGTGTGTGTGTGTGTGTGTGTGCAAATACAATGCACATATGCATATGTGTGTGAACATATATATGTATATATAAATCATGCACCTATGTGTGTATATGCACACATATACATATGCCAAAACTATGTTATAGGAGTATTATAATAGAAATGAGATTCTGCTAAAGAGCACAAAATAGAAGAAGTAGCCAGAGGCCTAAGTTCAAGGTTAGGTTGCTGAAGTTTCTAGTTGCTTCATGTGATCAGTCACCATACAGCCCAAGTAGAGAAAGTAATCCTCTCTCCAATGACTACCCAACCTCTCATGCATAGGCAGTCCCAGAGGTAAAGTGTTGAAGGGTTTGGGAAGACAGAGAGAGAGAGAGAGAGAGAGAGAGAGAGAGAGAGAGAGAGAGAGAGAGAGAGAGAGAGAGAGAGAGAGAGAGAAGAGAGATGGGGAGAGAGACACAGAGAGACAGAGAGAGAAAAGGGAGAGAGACAGAGGCAGAGACAGAGATGGAGACAGACAGAACGAGAATATGGTAGAGGATTGGATCCATTTCTTTTTAAAGCTACACTGACTAAGTGGATCTTCTTGTTCAATGACCAATACTTCATCGTCTCAGAGCACCATGCCCTTTCAGCCTGAGTCACATAGATCCCTATATTCCTTATAATTTCTAAGCAAGTTCTTAGGCACACTTAAAGGGATGATCCTTTTAGGTCCATTACAATGTACTTTTCATAGTGCACATTCCCTGCTATATAAATACACATAAATGTAAATATGTCTGTATATCTGCATATGTATCTGTATATTGTGTGTAATCTACTGACATTTAAAATTTTTAACTTGAGGCCCATAACTATTCTTGTATTTGTTTTATCTCTTATAATAATATATCGAATTTGGCATCAGTAATGACATGATATGTATTATATATAAATGTATATTGGTAAAATAGATTCACGTGTTAGATATATGTATGCATTTGTATGCACACACACATTTGCAAGCATGTGTGTTCCCACACACATATTATGGCATAGTGTAGTTATCTTCTGTTGTTCATCCAAATAGATGAAGAAATAAATTTGTTTCAGGTAGCCAGAATTAATGTTTTGAATTTTTAATCTGAGATCTGTTTACTGTTTCATTTTACTCTAATCTCTATAATATTCCTGTATGTTTTTCAGTTTGAATAATGGCGTTATATATTATAAATAGTAGTTTTGATAATGTACATGTTGCACATAATAGAAATGTATATGTATCATATACATATATAATAGAGTGGTGCATACATGCATCCATATATGTACATTACACAATACATCCACACAATGTGTATGCATGTACATTTGTGTATATAAACACATACATATATATGTATACTAAAGCTAAATTATAGTAGTATATTAGAAATGAGATTCAAATACAGCAGTAAAGACAGACTTCAGATTAAAAATTCAAAATCTCAGCTTTGGATCCCTGTCTTACATTTCTTTTTACCTCTGTTTGGGAAAACTGCAGAAGAGAACTCCCCAGTGCTATAATTTGCTTGTTTCTTTAGTTAGTTCACCTGTTTGTCTCTTAAGAAGGAGCAGCTGGGCTTCATCCTTTGCTACAGACTTTACACATTTTCCCAGGTTTCAAAGTTTTTCCCCTTTCTCCCCTTTTGCTTCTCTGTTGGGAATCCTTCCTTCTAGGTGGGTACCTCATTGAGCTGGGACAAGGCTGGGTATAGGAGAGGCTCAAAAAGTTAGAGGGAGGAGGCCAGAGTACAGAATGAGAGCAAGAGGCCTGGGAAGAATTCTGGGAGAAGCACATTGGCTTGGCTGGGTCATAGATGGCTTTTTTTTTTAACTGTACGTGCTCTTGGAGATTTTCTCAAATCACTTTAAATATTTTTTTTGTCTCTACATTATGCGTGAAATTTTTCCACTACCAAAAACTAGGCACATGGAAAGTTTTAAAGTCTAGTAATTTTCTCTGTACCCAAAAAAGATTTTTCAATTGCTTTTCAAATCAGAACAATGTGCTTTTGAAATTCACAAGCAGCTGAGTGTATTTTACTTAATCTTTCCATAAAAATCCACGGCTGGTCTGCAACGTGAACATTTTTAGTCCCAAAGGATAAGTTTTTGGTGGAGGTATGAGCAACTTAAAACAGGGAGTAATTTAGGATAACCTCAATTATGATGTTTACTCCAGCAAACACTGTAATGATAACCACAGCCCCCTTGGAGCTCATGGCCGTGAAATTCGAGGCCTGAATACCAGTGGTGGTAGCAGCAGCATCAGTGACTAACAAGGGCAGAAATCGGCATGTGGGTTCTCAGAAGTGCATACATATGTCGAGTCTCAGTTCTGGTTCAGAGCCTCGTCACTGTGGGTTTGCTTGCTGTGTTGGTGAAGTCAGTTTGCCATCGTCATTTTGAAATATTCATGAAGCTGAGTCTGGTAGCTGTATTAGAAAACCAAAGCTCCCCACCCACTGACTAGTGGACTGTAGTGAAGAGGGCATGGGAGGCCTGCCGTGTTTCATGTTTTAAGTCTGTTGGAAATTTTCACTCCTGCGCATCCAGCTGCATATACAGGGCAAGAGAGGGGGGTGGAGGGGGGCTGCCTTGCTGTCCTTCTCTGCCTTTCCAGCAAATTAGCAACATGACTCTGATAGGGGTCTACAACACTGATTGACTTAGTGGATCACTAGTACACACTAGATGAAGCAAGGAACTTATGTGACCCAGGGAGGTGTACACATCAATCCCAAGATAGAAAGCTGTATCCATAAAGAATCAGAAAAATTAATAGATCCAGTCTGGGCACATGTTGAGAGGCAAGTGAGTTGAGAAGGAAGACTGGAGAGTCATTAAGGCAGATAGCTCACACAATCAGACCCCTATCATCAGCATCCTATTAGCTTTAATATACACTCATTCTTAGTAACCCTGACTTCTGGCACATGCTTTCCTGAACTGGACCTATAGATTTTCTACTAATAATTGGGCATTTGTATCTATATAAGACTGCCAAAATACATGGATCCATGGGACTTTCATACCTTTACAAATATAATTTCTAGCTTTACTAAATTTTTCCCCTCTCATACAAATGTGGTCAATGGATTTAGCAAAGCACATAATCTATGTTAATTAACTTTTTATGGGGAGAGGAAAAATCAAGATTTACATTGTATTTTGGTTTTGATCTGTGATATATCTGTATAGGTAACCCCACAATATGGAAACTCTCTTTAACCATACAGATCAGAAACTATTAGCAGCTAATCAATCAATAAACATTTATTATTACATCTACTACGTGCTAGGCATGGACACTAAACTAGGAGCTAGAGAAAGGCAAAATAGCTTTGCTTTCAAGGAGTTCATATCCTACTGGGGAGAGTAATAGTTTTTGAGAGTTTCCTGGGGGCCACTGAGAGTGAAATTATGTGCCCATCATCACACAGCTACCATGTGAGAGGCAACATGTTAACTTAAAAGGCCAACCCTCTATTCATTATACCATGCTGACTGCCAATGTTTACACCCATAAAAATAAAGATCATACTGTATATGCCTTTAAATCACCACTGCTCTGACCTTCCCTTTTTGGTTTTACAGAGTTGAACTTTGGGTAACCAGGCCTGGAAGTGTTTTGTTTTCCCAGTATCCTATTAAAATCACAAAATGACAGGGTCTTCAAATCTCCCTGTCTAAGTTGCTTCTCATCCCATGGGTGTTCACAAACACATCTAAGAAAGCCACTAGAAAAGGGAATGCTTGAATGAGTCAGAAATATAAAATGCCTACGAAAGCATGTCACATTTCTCCACGCAGTAAATGTTCTTTCCCAGCTAACATGATGTACTGTAAATGCCAAGTTCAGCTTTCAGAACCAGGAACCAAAACACTGTCATCACATTATCAAGCAACAGATAAGGAAGGACTCAATAGTGAAGGCCTAATATCACTTAATCTCTTGTGTTGTGAAATCTGTGTTTTGTAAAAAGCAAAACAAAACAAAACTTAGCCACTGTTTTCCTTTGTACCAGGAGATAACTTCTTTCAGTATTTGTCACATGCAAAAGTTTGATGCTGACAGACTACTCCCTATTCTAATTCCATTTTCTTTGGCAACAGTGCCCAACCACGTTATATTGTAATAATTAGATTTGGCCAGATAGTGCAGTTCAGGGAGAGGGAAAACACGTGAACCAATATTAACAACTTTTAGTTAGATATTCTCACTTTCAATCTCCCATATACTCAGTTTCACAACGAGAAAACATTAGCGAGAACAGTTACCTGCCTGTATCTCACATTTTCAGGAAAAGCCAAAATAACAAAATTAGATGGAGGACTGATTTTACAGAGGTAGTTTCTGCTGACTTTCTGCACAAATATTGTAAACTTTGAGGAAAATTTAATATAGAAGAAAGAAAATAGAAAATCCAGGGTGATAATATTACTGATTCCCTTATTTATATATTACCTTAAAGTCAACAAAGTCACTTCTTCCCAGCAATTCTGTGAGATGGGTGGTATAGGTTTTATTATATCCATTTGACAAAGTGACTTGTCCAGGGTCATAAACTAGCAAGCATCAGATCCAGGGTTCCCATCCAGGTCTTTCCTGACTTTAGGTCTAGGACCCTTTATCCAGCTACCCTGAGGTCTAGGAAGGAAAATAACACCAATTTCTGCCCTCAAGAACTCTACCAGATGATGGGTAAGATTCCCCACAGGAGACCAATATATATCAGTCAGAGATTAGGGAACTCACCAAGTCAGATGGGAAATCCCTTTCTAGGGAAAAAAGGGGGTACACTACAAAGTACCGTTGTTAATCAGGGACCACACCACAGTGGGTAAGTAGGTAGAGTTTCTTAGAAGCACCCAATGCAGTGGATAGAGGCAGGAGTTGTAGGCCAGGAGCCAGATTCAGGCTGTGACCCAAGGAAATCTGTAGAGTGGAGGTATTGGGGCAGTTATTGGTGTTTTGTGTAAGGCCAATCTGCATCCTGGAGACTTTACACTCTCATGTTGTTGATTGGCGTTCCTTTAAGATACCTTGTGCTGACAATGGCCGATGGATACATCATGTCCTCTCCTGACAGCTATACTGGTGAGATTATATAATCTTAGGTAGCCTCTCTATGCATGAAACCACCCGTCTTTACCTGCTTCATTACATCATGGTGATGGGTATGGGGGTGGAGGGGAGGATGGGGAAGACAATAAAAAACCTTCCTAATGAAAAGAGTCTGAGAATGTCACAACTGTGCTTACTATTATGTTAGAAGAAATGATGAGGTCAATGATTTTAGAAAAAAAAAACATGGAAAGACTTGCAAGAAATGAAGATTGAGCAGAATCAAGAGAACATTGTATATGGTAACAGCAATATTGTTTCAAGAACGACTGAACAAATAAGGTATTTTGAATATTATCAATTTAACCAAATCAATTACCAAATTAACTATAAAGAACATATAAAAAGATGTTATCTTCATGAAGAGAAAGAACTGATAAAGTATGTATAGAATAATTGTGCATATCTATCTATCTATCCATCTATCTATGTCTAATGGTAGCTATCTCTAGAGTGGGGGGGAAGGAAGAGAAAAAAGAAATTTACATCATAATTTTGTTGTATATCTGAAAGGAATAGCAAATTGTACATAGTAGATTATAGTTTCATATGCAAAAATATTTTTATTGTACTATATCATTGCAATTCTTGGTTTATTCCATAAATTTAAAATAAAATTTTAAAAAAGTTCAGCAGCTGTCCATTGATTGTAAGATAAAATACAAATTTATTAATTGTCACTTAAGACTTGCCACAATCTAGTTAGCCTAACATACTTTATTTCACTTGACTCCCTTTTATATACTGGAAAACTGGACTTTTTCCTGTTCTCCAAATGTATTCTGCTTTCTTCCATCCCTTAGGCATTGGTGCAGACTATCTTGTATACCTGACTCGTGATGATTATTATAATAGCTAGCATTTACATAGTGCTTACTATGTATGTATCAGGCACTGTGCTAAGAATCTTACAAAAAATTATCTAGTTTGATCCTCACACTAACCCTAGGAAGTAGGTACTCTTATTATCTTTATTTTACAGATGAGGAAATCAAGGTAAATGGAGATTAAGAGACTTTCCTAGGGTTATATAATTAGTGACTGTCTGAGGCTAGATTTGAACATGGGCCTTGCTGTCTCCAGGCTCAGTGCTCTATCTGTTGTACCACTGAGCTGGAACAGGCCCCATCTCTGCCTGTTATATCCTTTTTTTTGCTTTTTATCAAGGTTCAGTTCAGGCTCTACTTCCTTTCTAGATTCTGCAGATAAAAATAACCTTTTCTTCTTCCAATTTCATATAGCACTTTGGCCTTCCCCTTTGTTCTTCTCAGTTTTGCCTTGCATCATAATTGTTGTATACATGTCATACTCTATTACATTGCAGAGTCTTTGAGAGAAGAGATTGTCATTTTCCATCTTGGTATCCCCAGTGACTAATCCACTGCCTTGCACTTAGTAAATGTTTAATGAACCTTTAATTACACTGACTTGAATGTTTATTTTCTTCATTAGATCAGGAGCCTCTTAAAGGAAGGGTCTGTGTTTCTTTTCATTTTACATTTGCAGTACCTTGTGTGTAGTAGAAGCATGATTACATGTTTGTTGGATTGGAAATGCTCTAGTACGTCAAAAACTGACATTTTTGAGAGAAAACTAATTTTCATTTGCCAAGATTATACTTAAATTTAAATTAAATCTCTTTAATATTATAGTTGTATGATGAAGGCAACACAGAGTAGTAGGGAATATGGCAAACTGGGAGTCAGTAATATGACTTCATTGAAACTTAGGCTAAAACTCACCACAGAGGGAGAGATGAGATCAAGGCCCAGGACAAAGCCTTGAGAGATAACCACAATTAAGAGGGAGAAAATGGATGACCAGCAAACAAATAAACCTAAAAAGGGACAGAAAGGCAGGTAAGAGGAAAACCAGGACCAGGATACAGAAGTGTTATGAAAACCCTGAGGAGGGACAATCAATATTCAGGAGGAGAAGCTAGTCAAAATACATTTAGTATGGCTGAAACAGTACCTGGTACATAGTAAGCTCTCAGGAATTCCTTATTCCTTCCCACCTTTTCTCTTTTCTTCTCTTCCTCCCTTCTTTCCTATTATGTGCACAACCGTATGCTAAGTGCTTGGCTTCAAAGACAAAAACAAAGCAATTCCTACCCTCATGGCATCCCCAGACTTCTGCCAGTATGATTTAATAGGTTGGGATTAGGATCAGAGCAAGTGAAGATTTCACAGGTGGCAGTGGTATCTCCTTGAAATCAAATGGAGAATTTCATAGTTCAAGATCTTGGAAGTAGAATAGTTTTGGACAGAGTCATAAGTAGCATGGGGATGCTGGGTATTGATGTAGGGGAGCCCTGTTACTTCCCTAGCACCTTACTCTTCTCTGCACCAATTGCCATACTCATACCTTGCCTTAAAGAACCTGTAGGTCATTACAAAATAACAGCACCCCATACTACAGGTGGAAAGGACCTCAGTGATTCTCTAAGTCAAAGTCCTCGTTTTATAACTGAAAAGTTAGTTGACTTGCTCACTGTCACACAGGTAGTACTATTCAGAAGCAGTGCTCTTTACAGGACAAATTCTAAGGATTGAGCCGTACTCACATCTACCCCTTCCTCTCTTTACTTCACCCTTCAGACTTTGTGCTGTGCTGACATTGCTGCCATGCCCCATCTTCAACTGTATTTGTATCCACAGGCTCCAGCATTTAATGATATGTGTCTAAGTTGTAACCACTCCTGTGGATTCATGGGCTCATTCTCCCTCACCTCCTATATCTAGTCAGCCTATAAATTTTGTCATTTTTACCTTCATTACATATCTTAAATATAACTGATTTTCTCTACTCTCAAAGCTGCCACCTTAGGTCAGGACCTTATCATTGCTCATCTAGATAATTATAGCAATTTCCTAATTGGTCTCCCTGCCTCCCCTGCCCCTGATGGGGTCCAATACACCTGGGACTCTTTCCTCTTTCTGACTGCAGTGGGTAGAGACTGGACATCAGAGAGCTCCTCCCACCCAGATACTCCACCATTTAGGGAGGGTACCCAGGGCATACATGCCATTATTTCTTACCCCAGCTGTGAATATCTCCCAATCCCCTCTCACCACTTTCTCATGTTTTTAATGTGTTGTTTTGTGATTATGAGCTCCTTGAGGGCAGGGACAGTCTTAAACCTTTTCTTTGTAGCACAAGACTTTTTGCAAAAGAATGTTTACTTTAAAAGGTATAATAAAAATATAAAAACTTACTTCACCCAAACCTTTGTCCTCTTTCACCTCAGTCTCTGGGGGAGGGAAAGGGGAATAGGTTTATAGCTTAGCTTATTTCCTATAGGGCACAGTCTTAGTTTCTAGTTCCACCAATACCTTGAATTCCCACTTGGAAATTGTAATGTTAATGGAATATAAGATCTTACCTTCCCATTAATAGGCCTCATCTGGAGTCCATTAAGGGAAGCTTGCTTAGGGGAGGCTTGCTTGTAGGAAGACTTTCACACCTTTTGTTAATTTCTAATTAGGCATTGAATCAATAGAGTTGTGCTGCCTTCTGTTTCTGAGAATTGTATATAATTTTGCTTTGGGACTCACTCATTAGAAGAGTGTTCTTGTGTTTTGACCAGATGAGACTTGTTAAAGAGCCCCCCTGGCTTTGAAAAACCCAGATGTTGGTGCTTCTCTCTCTGGTAACTATGTATGTATTTTCTTGGTCAGACAGTTGGATCTGTCTGTTGATCTGTGCTACTTTCTCAGACAGAAGCCCTGTCTGTTGGTCTTTATTTCTCTGCTTGTATTTTCTCTGTTTGTATTTTCTCTGAAGTTCAGAGTGATGATTTCCCCCCTGAACTAATGAATGTAATTAAAAAAGATTGTTGACCCCCTTGAACAGCTATCTTTCCTAGTAAAGCAGCTCTAAGAACCTCTCCTAGCAGGCATCCTGGATATGCCAGTATGGTTGCTATTACAGAAGTAGGTAAAAGAGGTAGAGCAGGGGAAGGATAGTCCTTCTCCTCTCACCTGTTCAGGTCAAAGAAAACTAGTCATACTACAAAGGGCCCTTAAAGGACATGTTCAGAGAAATCAGGGTTATATTTTATATCGCTAGTGGTTAGCATAGTGCCTGGCATATAGTAGGTTTAATAAATGTTATTGACTATTAACTGACTCAAGTCCCTCCCTACTCCAGTTCATACTATACTTTGCTGCCAAAGTAATTTTCCTTAATGAGGCTATGTGACTCCTCTATTCAACCAACTCCATCTACTCTCTATTGTCTATAGGATAAAAAAAAAGACTGTCTAGTTTTTAAAGCCCTAAACAAACTAGTTGCAACCTCTGTTTTCATCTTCATTGGACATTACTCTTTTTTCCTGAACTCTGTGTTTCAGGAAGACTAAGTTTTCTCTGTTCCTCACACAGGACACTGCATCTCCTATCTCCATTGCTTTTTGTTGGCTATTCCTCATGCCTGGAATATACTCCTTCCTTACTTCTGTCTCATAGATTTACTCTCTTCCTTTAAGATGCAGCTCAAGTCACATATTCTGCACAATGTTAGCACTTTACCTTCTAAACTGTCTTGTAATTAAAATATTTTGTATATATTCATATTTAGATATTCATTTTATATTTGTGCTGTATATATTTTAATATGCACTTGTTGTTCCCTCAATTAGAATGCGTTGTGAATATGGATTGTATCATTCTTCATAGTAACCTCATCATCTAGCACAGTGCCTAGCACAGAGTCAATAGCTTAATATTTGGTTGATTGATTGGCAGTAGAGATAGAGCTCATGGGACTTGAGAAAACTGAAGAAATGAAAGTGCAGGATGTTAGTATGATTTGAAATAATCAACCCTGAGGGCAGATGGTAGGGTGTAAACCGTTTTCAAGGTGTAATCATTGGGAAAGGATTTAGATGACAGCAACAAAAAATAGATAGGGAGATACAGTTGGATGGTGAATTTCAAAGGAGGAGAAGTTGTTGAATAATCATGACAGAGGGAAGATCCGAAACAAACCCCATAGAGCAAAGAGTACACTAATCAGAATCTCAAAGTGAAGCTGGAAGTCAGGAAGACCAGTGTTCAAATTTTGTCTTAGCCACTTACTAGCTGTGTACCTGTGACCAATATATATTTACCCTCTCTGAATCTCAGTTTTCCCATCTGTAAAATGAAGAAGTTGTACTTAATGGCCTCTAAGGTTCCTTCTAGCTTGAAATCTATGAGTCTATCATTATTCTCCCAGATCTTGTGTAGGAAGAGAGATAGTCAGCAAAGAATAGAGTGGCAAGAGATATGAAGTCTTCAGGAGAAAGCCAGGTTTCAAAAAGTGCTAATAGATATAAGTAGTTTAAGAGGCAGAAATAAATGATGAAGAGGAATATTTATGAATAATAGAATGTGGGCTCTAGAAGGTAAAGTTCAAGGGGTAGGCAGAAAAGATTAGTGACCAAGAATGATTAGTTATGAGCTAGATGTGATTATGGAGTATAGGGAGAATCACTGAATCAAAGAAATTTCAGAGGTGAAAGGGAGCTCAGCAGCCATCTATTCTCTTGCTACCAAAATAAACTCTGCCTCAAGCCTCCCTAATTGATCTTCTCACTTACTTTCTACTATACTTTTCCCAAATTTCACCTCATCTCTCGTTTTTTTAACAAATGCTTTATTAACTTCTGGTTTACATCATTCATTTCCACCAGATTTTGAGTTACAATTTTCCCCCATTTTTTCCCTACCCACCACCCCAGAATAGCAGTCCCACAAGATATTCCCTCATCCAATCTGCTCTCTCCCATATCTTCTCCCATACCCCCTTCAACTTTGCCATTAGGGCAAGGTGAATCTCTGTGCCCCAATGCCTGCACATCTTATCTCCCAATTACATGCAAAATAGTATTAACAGTACTATTAATTAATTAATTAATAATAGTATTGACATACATTTGAAACATTTAATTTTAAAACCTCGAATTTCAGATTCATTCCCTTCCTCCCTTGTCACCCACTCCCTCTGGGAAGATAAGCAATTCAGTATGTGTTGTACATGTATAACTATGCAAAACATTACCATAGTAGATATATTGTAAAAGACTGCTTATATTTCCCTCCCACCCATCCCACCCCCCTACCTGCTCCATTCCCTACTTTGATCCTGTCTCTCTTCAAAAGTGGGTATTTCCAACCTCCCGTCCCCCCAGAATGCCCTCCCCTCCATCCTTCCCCCTCTCATCCCCCTTCCCCCTACTCTCCTGCAGGGTGAGATATCCCATTTAGTATGTATGTCATTCTCTCCCTGAGCCAAATTCAATGAGAATATGGTTTTGCTTTTTTGCCTTCCTGATCTTTCCCTCCCCTGAAACTACTTCCCCTTTCCTGTTCTACATGAGATAGTTTACCCTACCCTATCTCTCACCTTCTCCTCTTGCCATATTCCTCTCTCACCTCTTAACTTCAGCCCTTAAGTATCATCCCTTCCCACCAAATTCAACCTGAGCCCTCTATCCATGTATACCTGTAAACATATATACACACATTCACATATGTATTCATATGTCCATATACCCTTCTTCAATTATTTTCATAATGAGGATGGTTTCACACAGTTATTATTTTTCCAAGTAGGAATGTAAATAGTTCAACTTTGATAAGTTCCTTTTGATTCCTTTTCCCTCATTACCTTCTCAAGCATCTCTTGCTTCTTGTGTCTGAATGTCAAATTTTCTATTCAACTCTGATTTTTTCCTCAAGAATGCTTGAAAGTCCTCTATTCCACTGAATGACCATATTTTCCCCTGAAACAAGATACTCACTTTTGCTGGGTAGGTGATTCTTGGTTTTAATACCAGCTCCTTTGCTCTCTGGAATGTCATATTCCATGCCCTTCCATCCCTCAGTGTAGAAGCTGCCAGGTACTGTGCTATTCTGATTGTGTTTCCACAATATTGAAATTGTTTCTTCCTGGCTGCTTGTAGTATTTTCTCCTTGATCTGGGAATTCTGGAACCTGGCTATAATATTCCTGGGAGTTTTCTTTATGGGATCTTTTTCAGGAGGCTATCTGTGGATTCCTTCAACCTCTATTCCCCCTCTGAGTCTAAATAATCAGGGCAATTTTCCTTGAGAATTTCTTAAAGGATGATTTCTAGGTTCTTTCTTTGATCATGGCTTTCAGGTAGTCCAATAATTTTTAAATTATCTCTCCTGGATCTATTTTCCAGGTCAGTGGTTTTTCCCATGAGATATTTCACATTGCCTTCTATTCTTTCATTTGTTTGGATCTGTTTAACAGCATCTTGATTTCTCATAAAGTCACTAGCTTCCATTTGCTCCAGTCTAACTCTGAAGGAATGAATCTCCTCAGTGAGCTTTTGAGATTCTTTTTCCATCTGGCAAATTCGGCTTTTTAAGGCATTCTTCTCCTCATTGCCTTTCTGAGCCTCCTTTGCCATTTGAGTTAGTCTATTTTTTAAGGTGTTATTTTCCTCAGTCAGGCTGTTGACTCTAATTTCATACTTTTCCTGCATCCTTCTCATTTCTCTTCCCAATTTTTCCTCCACTTCTCTTATTTGGTTTTTAAAATCCTTCTTAAGGCCCTCTATTGCCTATAACCTGCTCATATTTTCATTTGGGGCTTTTGGTGCAGGAGATCTGACCTCACAGACCTCCTCCTGTTCCATGCTTCTATCCTCTTTGCTCCCCAAATAAGAGTCTAATGTTACATTTTTCTGTTTGTTTTGTTTCTCTTTGCCTAGGCATGTTGCCACTCAATTACTTGATTTTTGCGCTTGTTGCCACAGTAGGACTCTGCCACCAGACAGGGGAGCTTCCATCCCAAACGTTGGAGTCTTCACAACTTCCAGAGGTATTACTTGGGTGGCCTCTGTGAAGCCTCCATAAGTTCTGTCAAGCTGGATACCCAGACCACAATCCAGATCCAAGCAGGTTAAAACAAGAGTGATTAACCCCCAGATTGATTGCTGGATCTCCTTACAATTCACAGACCAGGAGCTGAAGCTGCCACTGAAGCTGCAAAATGGCTTCTGTGCCACAGCTCCTCAGCTGCTTCTTGCCCCAGGGGAAGAAGCCCACGGATTCCCCAAATACTGGTCCCAAAGTCCATAGGGCACTAACCTCTCACTTTGTCCTAGGCATATCTGTGTTGATAATTCTGGAATCGCCATATCTGCTGGTGTTCTGGAGTCCCTCTAGCCAGATGCTGGCACGGCCACCCTGGGGCTAAAACCACAGCTCATGTGGGCCTGGGCTTGGCTCCCAGAGTGTTGTGCTGTGCTGCACTGGCCGCTCCCTGCAGGGCTGTCCTCAGTGGGGGGTTAGCTTCTCTGTGTTGTTCTGTGGGTGCTAGAGCTCCAGAAGTTGTTCAGAGTCCACCTTTTACATTGTTTGGAAGTGGTGTGGGGGAGAGCACCTTGGAAGTGCTGTTTCTATTCCGCCATCTTGGCTCTGCCTCCACTTCATCTCTTCTCAAGCTGCTCACAACAGCCCCTCTGCTGACCCTCTTATCTAAAGGTCTTGTCTCATACAACACTGAAAAAATTGAGAATTTTCATTTAAGTGTCCTCATCCTTTCTTTTCTTCTTCCCTGAATATTCAGACATCTACTGTCACTCACTCCTTCTTCACCACATGAAGACATGGCATTCCCCCTCACCCAAGAAAACTCATCGACATACACTCTTGATCCCAACTCCTCCTGACTTCTATGTCTAGTTTCTGTTAAACTGTTTTCCAGTTTTGCCAGTAATTTTTGTCCCACAGTGAGTCCCCAAAGCTTGAATCTTTGTACTTATAAAGCAATGGGTTGCTATGGTTATTTACTTCTGAGTTATTATGTGCTTAATCTATTCCACTGTTCCATCACTCGATTTCTTAGCCAGTACCAGATTGTTTTGATCATTGCCACTTTGTAATATAGTTTGAAATCTGGAACTGCTAGGCTATTTTACCTCACTTTTCCCCCCATTGATTCCCCTGGTATTTTTTGACCTTTTGTTTTCCCACATGAATTTTACTGCTATTTTTTATAGTTCCATAAAATAATTCTTTGGTAGTTTAGTATGTCAATTAATAAGTAAGTTAACTTAGGCAGAACTGTAATTTTTATTATATTGGTTCAGCCTACCCATGAACAATTCATATTTCTCCAATTGTTTAGATCTATCTTTATTTCTGTAAAAAGTGTTTTGTAATTGCATTTATATAATACCTGGATTTGTCTTGGCAGGTAGACTCCTTAGTATTTTTTTTGTGTTCCGTAATAAGGAAATTCTATCTCTTGCTGCTGGGTTTTGTTGGTAGTATATTAAAATGCTGATGACTTATGTGGGTTTATTTTAAATCCTGAAACTTGGCTGAAGTTGTTCATTGTTTCCATTAGCTTTTAATGTTGATTCTCCAGGGTTCTCTAAATATACCATTTTATCAACTTCAAAGAACAATAGCTCTGTTTTCTCATTGCCTATTTTTATTCCTTCAGTTTCTTTTTCTTGTGTTATTGCTCTAGCTGGCATTTCTAGTACAATATTGAAGAATGGTGGTGATAATGGACATTCTAGTTTCACTCTTGATCTTACTCAGTAGGCTTCAAGTTTATTTCAATTACAGATAATGTTTGCTCTTAGTTTTAGATAGATAATACTTACCATTTTAGGAAAGATTCCATTGATTCCTATATTTTTTAGTGTTGTTTTTTTTATTATGGGGATAGGTATTACATTTTAAGAAAGGCTTTTTCTGTATCTCTTGAGATAATTATGTTTTTTTTTGTATTTTAATTATTGATATAGTCAATTATGTTGATAGTTTTCCTAATATTGAACCAGCCCTGTATTCTTGGTATAAATTCAATCTTGTCATAATGTATTATCTTTGTGATATATTGTTGTACTCTTGTAGTATTTTCTTTAAAAATTTTATACTTCATCATATATATATACTTATATATTATATACTATATATATATACTTATATATCATATAATATATATATATATATGTATATACTTCATTCAATATTCATTAAGGAAATTGGTCTATAGTTATTTCCTTTTTCTCTCTATACTTGCTTTCCCTAGTTTGGTCATCAAAACCATATTTGTGTCATAAGAAAAATTTCTTGGAACTATTTCTTTACTTATTTCAAAGTTACTTATATATAATATTAGGATTAACTGTTCCTTAAATGTTTCATATAATTAATTTTTAAGTCTATCTGGTCCTGGGTTTTTTTTTCCTGAGGGAGATTATTGGTGGCTTGTTCCATTTCTTTTCCTAAGATAGGCTTAAGCTTCTCTATTTCCTTTTCTGATAATTTGAGCAGTTAATATTTTTGTAAATATTCATTGATTTCACTTTGATTGGCACTTTTGCTGGCATATAATTGGACAAAATAAATCCTAACAATTGATTTAGTTTCATATTCATTGGTGTTGTATTACCCTTTTCATTTTTGATACTGGTAATTTGGTTTTTTCTTTCTTTTTTTTTTTGTTTGTTTTTCTTCTTGGGGGCAACTGGGATTAAGTAACTCGCCCACGGTCACATGGCTAGGTTTTTGTTTGTGTGTGCATTAAGTGTCTGAGGTTGGATCCGAACTCAGGTCCTTCTGACTCCAGGGCCAACTCTCTACTCACTGCACCACCTAGCCGCCCCTTTCTTTCTTTTTTTTTAATCAAATTAACCAATAGTTTATCTATTTCGTTGTTTTTTTTTCCATAAAATCAACTCTAAATTTTATTTATTAGCTCAATGGTTTCTTTTTCATTTTTCATTTTATTAATCTCTTCTTTGATTTTCAGGATTTCCATTTTAGTGTTAAACTGGGGATTTTTAATTTGTTCTTTTCTTAGTTTTTTTATTGCAAGGTCAATGAATTGATCTGATCTTTCTTTTCTTTTTTTTTTTAATTGATGTACATATTTAGAGATATAAAATTTCACCTATCTACTGCTTTAGCTGCATCCCACACATTTTGAAATGTCTCATTGTTGTCATACTCTTTTAGAGATCCATTCATTGTTTAGGAGATTATTTAGTTTCCAATTAAATTTTAATCTTTGTTTCCACCACCCATTGAAGGTAATTTTTACTGGATCATAGACCAAAAAGGGTGTGTCTAATATATCTGCTATTCTGAATTTGTTTGTGAGGTTTTTATGGTTTTGTATATGGTCAATTTTTGGGAAGGTAGCAAATACAACTGAGAAAACTATATACTCCTTTCTATTCCCATTCAGTTTTCCCCAGAGATTTATGAAATCTAACTTTTCTAAGATTCTATTCCTCTCCTTGACTTCTTTCTTATTTATTTTATGCTTAGATTTCTCTGGCTCTGATTGGGAAGTGTTGAGATTCCTTACTAGTATAGTTTAACTGTCTGTTTATTCCTGTAATTCATTTAGCCTTTTATTTAACAATTTAGATCCTATGTTGTTTGATACATATATTTTTAGTATTGATATTACTTTATTATGTATAGTTCCTTTTAGCAAGAAGTTGTCCTGCTTATCCCATTTAATTAGGTTCATTTTTACTTTAGTTTTGTTTTCAATCATGATTACTATCCTTGTTTTTTTGTTTGTTTGTTTTGTTTTTGTTCTTTTTTTTAACTTCAGTTGATGTGTAATAGATTCTGTTTCAGTCCCTTATTTTAACTTTGTGTCTCTCTATGTGTTTCTTGTAAACAACATATTGCTGGAGTCTGGTTTCTAATCCATTCTGCTATTCACTTCCGTTTATGGGTGTTTATTGTATTCACATTCACAATTATGATTATTAACTGTACATTTCCTTCCATCCCATTTTCTTCTGTTTGTCCTTCTCTGTCTCATTTTATCCTGTCCCTCTTCTCAAATATATTTTGCTTCTGATTTGCTATTTTCTTTTATCTGCCCTCCCTTTTATCATTTACCTTTTTCTTATCTTATACCTTTCCCCTCCTACTTCCCTGTTGGGTAAGATAATTTTTATTGCCAATTGAATGTGTGTATATGTGTACTTATATGTATGAGTAGATTATGATTGGTTGTAATCCCAGCTCTTTTGTATTCTGAATTATCATTTTCCAGGCCTTCTGCTCCTTTAATGTGGAAACTGCTAAAGCTTGATACTGACTGTGGCTCTATAATATTCGAATGGTTTCTTTCTGGCTGCTTGAAATATTTTCTCTTTGATCTGGGAGCTCTGGAATTTGACTATAATATTCCTGGGAGTTTTCATTTTGGGATCTCAGGTGGATTGGTAGATTTTTTCAATTCTTTTCTCGCTTTCTGGTTCAAAGATATCAGAACAGTTTTTCTGTATAATTTCTTGAAAGATGATGTCTTCCTGGGGTCTGGAGGACCTGAGTTCAAATCTGACCTCAGACACTTACTAGTCATGTAACCTTAGTTAAATCTCTAAGTCTCTGATTGTCTCTCCCTACTTCCCCTCCCCCCCAAAAAAAAGAAAAGAAAAAGATGATGTCTAGGCTCTTAATAAAGCATTCAGGTAATCTAAAAATTCTGTAATTATCTCTCCTTGATTTATTTTCCAGGTCAGTTGTTTTTTCAATGAGATATTTTACAATTTCTTTTATTTTTTCATTCTTCTGACTTTATTTTATTGTTTCTTGATGTATTATAAAGTCATTGCTTCCACTTGCCCAATTCTAACTCTTAAGGAATTATTTTCTTAAATAGATTTTGTATGTTAAATGAGCTTTTGTGTGTCTTTTTCCATTTGTCCAATTCTGCTTTTTTAGGAGGGATTTTCATCAGTAAATTTATATAACACCTTTTCCATTTGTTTAGTTCTGTTTTTTAAGGTGTTATTTTCTTCAGTATTTTTTGTGCCTCTTTTACTAAGTTAATTTTATTTTTATAATTTTCTTTCTTTGCTTTAATTTCTTTACTTAATTTTTCCTCCTATGCTCATTTGATTTTGAATTTTTTTTTTTAGACTTAGCAAGAATTTTTGTTGAGCTTGTGTCCTATTCACCTCTTTTTTTCCTTAACCTTGTTTGCCTCATTTCCTTATCTAGAATGAGCTGGAGAAGGAAATGGCAAACCTCTCCAGTATCTTTGCTAAAAAGCAAAACAAAACAAAAATCCCAATATGTGATCACAGAGAATTAGAAACAACTGAACAATGACAAAAGAGGAGATTCTAAGCATTTTTAAAAGTACAGTGGAAGGATTATGTGCTGGGGAATCAAGAGAATCTGGATTAAATTCTTATCTTTGTCACATACTACCTTACCTGTGTCACCTTGGACAAATTACCTTACCTCCTTGGGCCTCAGTTTCCTCATATGTAAAATGGGGAGTTAGGGTAGATGTCTTCTGTCAGCTTTGGATCTATGGACCTGTGATTTCTTAAAAATAATGTTCTGTCTTCTTTAAGTCAAATGGTTGATTTAAAGGGCTGAAGTGACAGGCTAGGTAACTGGGAAGCAGACCTATCTTCAGGCAAGGGAACAGTGGAAATCTTGCAGCACCTTTACAATAATATTAATAATAATAATAAATTATAATTTATATGTATTTAGCATTTTTTTAGGTACAAAGCACTTTTTGTATCTTATCTGATTTGATCCCTACCAGGTAAGTGGTGTACAATGTATTCTTTCTCTGTTGTAGATGAAGAAACTAAGCACCGAGGAAATTCAATGACCTGCCCAAGATTAGCCAACCAGTCAGAATTTGAACAAAGGACTTCTGATTGGAAGCTAAGTGCTCTTCCTGGGACAGGACACTTTGTTACATACCTATAAATAGTAAATAGGATTAACCCTCTGGGTAAGTGTTTACAGAAGGATATATGAGGAAAGAGCAAAGCCAGGATCTATTTTAAAATAGACTTCTCTGACTAGGGTGTCAGGGAATTTGAATTCTAGCTCTGGGCCTGTTATTCATTCACTGGATACCCCTAGGCAAGTTATTTAACCTCTGTGAGTCTCAGTTTTCTCACCTGTAAAATAAGTGGGTTGGACCAGCTGATCTCCCAGGTCCCTTCCAGATCTGGAAGGGTCTAGCTTTGAGTTTATGAGTCTTAGAGCTACGTCTTTGATTCTTTGATTACCTTTCCAATATTCTTTTCCCCTCTGTATTTCCCTTCAGTTTGAATGTACTTGGTGACAGAATCGCAATAACAGACAACTGTCTTTCTCTAAAATTGAGCGAGGTTATTCAGTACAAATGGAATGAACCTCATTTTTTCATTTCAGATCAAAGCAGAAATCTTTTGAAGTTTAGCTACTTGATAAAAAGTGTCTTTTATAATGAGCTGATATAGGAGTTAATAGGACATAGAGATATTTTATTAAACTGCAAACCATTATTAATATTGCAGTTTTAACTTGAAAGAAATATGTGAAATGACACCGGAAATTAATTAGATTATTTCATCATTCTTTTACATTATAAACTTTGATACACTTGCATAGATATATAGGTACATTGATAAAAAGACACAAAGACAAACAGAATTTTAATGAGTGGGGAGCTTTTATCTACTATCACTTTGTGACTTAATTTTTTCTGTTTATTCTGCCTATTGATTCCAGTTGAAACCTGCTGTTTTAATGTTGTTATTGATATTCTCTCTGGGTTTTCTTCTAATTCTGGCATTGATATTACCTTGATCGGATTTAGTTTATTTGAATTGCCTGTAGGTTTCAGTCTCCGGAGTTTTTCACTGCTTATAGACATGCAAAGATAAAACCTCTCTTTTTATCTAAAAATCCTTGAGAGACTCTGAAAGATACAGTCGTTTTCTGAGAACATTAAAAAGCAAGAGACAACAATCAAAAAGAATCTACTTCTCACCCAGTCTATTCAAGACATCATTTTTTTACACCCTGCATATTCCGACACCCACTGACTTCTAATCTCATCAGTTCCATTTTGCATTTAGAAATTGTATGTAGAGAAATTGTTTTGTCATAATGTCACAAGTGGTTCAGGCCCAATGTCACAAGCTTTGCTGTGAAAGGAGTGTTTATTTTCCTGGTTAATTTTGTCAAGGGGAAATAGTACACATGAAAATGTTTCATGTGGTGGTATTGTTCATTTAGTTTTCAAAAAACATACCACAGATTATATTGTCCATGGATGCCTTGGAAGGTGGCAGCCACAGAGACCTAGATGCTTGAAGGCATTTAAGAAGTAGAAGTAGGAGGAAGCTAGATGTTGAAATGGATAGAGTACCAGTCCTGGAGTCAGGAGGATCTGAGTTCAAACCTAGTTTCTGACACTTACTAGCAAGCCCCTTAATCCCTATTGTCTCCCTTCCTGCCCGGCCATCCCCTTCCCCACAAAAGGAAATGGAAGTCAAGTATTTTGTTTTGTAAAGGTAAATTTGAAAGAAATCTATATTAGCAGAAATTTTTTTAGGTTAAATATGTGCTAAGAAAATATTTGTGTCAATTATTGGACATATAATTGACCTTAAAGGAATTTCTCCTCCTAAATCAGTCTCTATAGTTTATCTTCATCAAATAATCCACATTGGCTTCTAACTATTATGCTCAAGGAAGTCTGGGAGATACAAATAGGGTTTGAACCAAGCATACTCAATTAACAGTTTGCTTAGTGAAGGAAAATAAATGAACTTATTGAAGTATTATAAACCTCTGTGGGGAGGAAAATTAAGTTGGTAAAGTAACAATTTAAAAAATTATCTTATAAGTGATTCTTTGGGGATATTTTTTATCCATTTATTTCCTTATCAAATCTGTGGCTAGAGTGGAAAATGCTTTTTCTCCCTTGTTCCAAACTGCTATACAAAATTTACTCATGTTCTTCTTTCTAGTGGTAGCATATATGGTTCATGGAGATCTGGCCATGAAGACCTCAGTTCAAATTCTGCCTCCAAAACTTACTGACTTTGTGAACCCAGCAAAATCACTTACGTGCTGAATGCTCTAGACAATTCTCTCTAAGGAGGCAATTGCAGTTAAGAGATTTGACCAGGTCACACAGCTAGTGTCTGAGTTCAAATGTGAACTCAGGTCGTCCTGACTCCAGGGTCAGTATTCTATCTATTTCATCACCTAGGTGACTCCAAGGTAATCCTTTAAGAGCTTAAGCTTCGGCAAAAGTGCTGCCCTCCATTGGTAGCAAAAGTTTCTTCACTTCAGCATGTCCCCATGCCACTGAAATCACAAACCTTTTCCTCTCCTATTCTTTGCCAGTATGATAGGAACCAATGATGATGTGTTTTACATTTCAGATGTCACTGATCAATAATTTTATTCAATTCTGGAATTACTGAGTACTTTGAAATAGAACATTTTATCTGACTGGCATGTATATGTTAAGTGAAAATGAGAGGAAAAGGAGAGACACTTCATTACTTAGGGAGGAAAAAAGGGCATGCTGTAGTGACTAGAGAATGAAGCATATTAATAAGAGCATACTCTTTCAAATACATATTTGCTTTTTTTATTTTATTTTTTTAAACAAATGCTTTATTAACTTCTGTTTTACATCATTCATTTCCGCCAGATTTTGAGTTACAATCATTTTCCCCCCATTATTCCCCTACTCAACCTCCCAGAATAGCAGTCCCACAAGATATCGCTTCCTCCAATCTACTCTCTCCCATACCTTCTCCCATACCCCCATCGACTTTTCCATTAGAGGAAGATGAGTCTTTGTGTCCCAATGCCTGCACATCTTATCTCCCAATTATAGGCAAAAGAGTATTAATAATAGTATTTATATATATATTTGAAACATTTAATGTTACGACCTTGAATTTCAGATCCATTTCCTTCCTCCCTTGTCACCCATTCCTTCTTGGGATATAAGTAATTCAGTATATGTTGTACATGTCTAGCTATGCAAAACATTATCATAGTAGATATATTGTACAAGGCTGCTTATAATTCCCTCCCACTCATCCCACCCCCCACCTGGTCCATTCCCTACATGATCCTGTCCCTCTTCTATAGTGGGTACTTCCAACCTCCCCTCACCCCAAGGATGCCCTCCCTTCCATCATCCCTCCTCTCATCCCCCTTCCCCCTATCCTGCTGCAGGTTGAGATATCCCATTTAGTATGTATGTCATTTTCTCCCTGAACCAAATTCAATGTGAATGTGGTTTTGCCTTTTTAGCCTTCCTTATTCTCCCCCTCCTTTGCAACCACTTCCCCTTGCTTCTTCTACATGGGATAGTTTACCCTACCCTGTCTCTCCCCATCTCCTCTTGCCACTTTCCTCTCTCACCTCATAATTTCATCCCTTGAGTATTCTCCCTTCCCAACAAATTCAACCTATGCCCTCTATCCATATATAACTGTAACCATATACACACACATTCACATATGTATTCATATGACCACACCCCCTTCTTCCATTATTTTCATAGTGAGAAAGATATCATCAGTCACAGATATTGCTTTTCCATATAGGAATGTAAATAGTTCAACTTTGATAAGTTCCTTTTGATTTCTTTTCCCTGATTACCTTCTCAGGCATCTCTTGCTTCTTGTGTCTGGATGTCAACTTTTCTATTCAACTCTGGTTTTTTCCTCAAGAATGCTTGAAAGTCCTCTATTCCACTGAATGACCATATTTTCCCCTGAAACAAAATACTCAGTTTTGCTGGGTAGGTGACCCTTGGGTTCATTCCCAGTTCTTTTGCCCTCTGGAATATCATATTCCATGCCCTTCGATCCCTCAGTGTAGAAGCTGCCAGGTCCTGGGCTATTCTGATTGTGTTTCCACAATATTGAAATTGTTTCTTCCTGGCTGCTTGTAGTATTTTCTCCTTGATCTGGGGATTCTGGAACCTGGCTATAATATTCCTGGGAGTTTTCTTTTTGGGATCTTTTTCAGGAGGTGATCGGTGGATTCTTTCAACCTCTATTTTGCCCTCTGGATCTAAAACATCAGGGCATTTTCCTTGAGAATTTCTTGAAGGGTGATTTCTAGGTTCTTTCTTTGATCATGGCTTTCAGGTAGTCCAATAATTTTTAAATTGTCTCTCCTGGATCTATTCTCCAGGTCAGTGGTTTTTCCCATGAGATATTTCACATTGCCTTCTAATCTTTCATTTGTTTGGATCTGCTTAACAGCATCTTGATTTCTCATAAAGTCATTAGCTTCCATTTGCTCCAGTCTAACTCTGAAGGAATGAATCCCCTCAGTGAACTTTTGAGATTCTTTTTCCATCTGGCAAATTCGACTTTTTAAGGCATTCTTCTCCTCATTGTCCTTTTGGGCCTCCTTTGCCATTTGAGTTAGTCTGTTTTTTAAGGTGTTGTTTTCCTCAGTCAGGCTGTTGACCCTCATTTCATACTTTTCCTGCATCCTTCTCATTTCTCTTTCCAATTTTTCCTCCACTTCTCTTATTTGATTTTTAAAGTCCTTCTTAAGGTCCTCTATGGCCTGCAACCCGCTCATGTTTTCCCCTGGGGCTTTTGGAGCAGGACTTCTGACCTCACAGTCCTTTTCCGCTCTATGCCCCCAAAATAGGAGTCTAGGGTTGCATTTTTCTGTTTCCTTTGCCTTGGCATGTTGCCACTTAATTGCTTGACTTTTGGGCTTGTTGCCACACTATGGCTTTAAGGCCAGATAGAGGAATTTTCGTCCCGAACGTGTGGGGGCAACTTCCGTTTCTGGCAAGCTGTAAACCCACCCACAGCTTCCACCCTAGATCACAATCCAGATCCAGGGAGGTTAAAGCAAGAGCGATTACCCCCCAAGACTGATCGCTGGATCTCCCCACGATTTGTAGGCTGGGAGCCGGAAATGCCTATGAAAACTACAAAATGGCGTGTCTTCTCAGCGGCTTCTAGCCCCCAGGGGAGGGAGCTGACGCATTCCCCAAATACAGGTCCCAAAGTCCATAGGACACTAACCTCTTACTTTGTCCTAGGCATGTCTATGTTGATAATTCTAGAGTCGCCACAGCTCCTGGTGTTCTGAGGTTCCTCCAGCTGGCTGCTGGCCCTGCCGCCCTGGGGCTAAAACCTCGGCTCACGCGGACCTGGGCTCAGCTCGGCTCCTGCGCTCTGCGCGCTGCCGGCTCCCACACCGCTGCGCTGGTCCTTCCTGCAGGGCTGCTGGGCTGTCCTCAGAGGGAGGTTAGCTTCTCTGTGTCGTTCTGTGGGTGCTGGGGCTCCAGAAGTTGTTCAGAGTCCTTTTTTTACATAGTTTGTGGGGAATCTGGGGGCAGAGAGGCTTGGAGGAACTGTTTCTACTCCGCCATCTTCTGCTTTTTTTTTTACAATAAGCCTCCTGGGTTTTATCCAGTCTACTCTTTGGGATTTCTTTTGATAAACCACTCAATAAGCTAATAACTCTCACTTCAGGAAGATTTCTCAGACTAATATTTCTTTAATTTAATCATAGCAATACCTCATTTTTCTGTCTTCATTGGAGAACAAAATGTCTCCCATTAATTGGATTTGCTAAATAACTGAAGCTCATTGTTTTAAGTGCCAAAACACTTATGCATTTTAACCACGTGGATAGATTTTTGAAAAAATATGTATCACATGTTTCCCTACCATTTTGAAGAAAGTGTTGCCCAAAGCAGTTTTAACCTTTCCTTGTTGCCTCAGGGTCATCACTGTAGACATAGATTATTGTATGATCCTACGACACAGTAGTGACTCAAGGGCCTACTGAGATATATGAGGCTATTTTGAGTTATAGTTAAATCTACAAGGGGTGGAGCATCTACAAGATAGCAGAGTAGAAGCAGGAAATAGCATGAGCTCCTGCACCAACCAATACCTGTAAAATATGACTAAACAAATTTTAGAGATACAGGGCCCACAAAGTGACAGAGAGAAACAAATCTCCCACTGAAAGCAACCTGGCAGGCTGACAGGAAGGGTCTATCACACTGAGTGGGGAGCCAAATACAGTTCCATGTGAACTGCCCACAACCAGACCCAGGGTGGCCCCATCCAGTGGCCCAGACTGGCCAAAGCAGACTTCAGGACAGTGAATAACCAGCAGCTGTGGCAGTTTCCAGACTTCTAAACCCATAAATACCAAAGAGAAAGTAAAAGGTCAAGGGAGAACTCTGTTGGAACTGGGTGACTGAAGAGCATGGTCTAGTCCCTGCCCCTGGAGTGAGAGGCAGTGGAGGTGTGGTGGCTGTAGCTGCTGCCATGTGGCTGCCTCTGGAGCTCCTGGCCTGCACATTGTAGGGGGATCGAGTGACAATTCAAGAGGGTAATTGCTCTTGCTTTGACCTGCTTGGATCTGGGTCAAAGTCTTGGGTGGTGGTCCTGGGGTGAGAAACGCCAGTGTGCCAGAGCTTGTGGTGACTGTAGAGAAGGCTTCCTCCTCAGACCTCTGGCAATATTTGTGAAAACCCCAGAGATTTGGGACACATCTCTCCACTCTGGAAGCAGAATTCTACCATGGCAAAGAGTTCAAAGTCAAGTAATTGGCTGGCAAGATGAGCAAGCAGAGGAAACACAATCAGATCATAGACTCTTTTGGGGGACAAAAAGGATCAAAAAATGGAACCAAAAGAAGTCGACAAAGTCAAAACCCCTGTATCAAAAGCTTCCAAGAAAAATACAAATTGTTTACGGGCAATGGAGGATCTCAAGAAGGATTTTGAAAATCAAGTAAGAGAAGTGGAGGAAAAAATGGGAAGAGAATGAGAATGATGCAAGAAAATCATGAAAAGGGGCGGCTAGGTGGCGCAGTGAATAGAGCACCGGCCCTGGAGTCAGAAGTACCTGAGTTCGGAGCCGGCCTCCGACACTAATCCACACAAACGAAAACCTAGCCGTGTGACCTTGGGCAAGTTACTTAACCCCAATTGCCCTAAAGGGGCGGCTAGGTGGCGCAGTGAGTAAGAGTGCCGGCCTCAGAGTTGGGATGACCCGAGATCAGATCTGGCCTCAGAAAATGAGCACCCACGCATAAATAATGACTAGCCATGTAACCTTGAGCAAGTTACTTAAGCCCAATTGCTTTAAAAAAAAATCATGAAAAGAGAGTCAACAGCCTGCTAAATGAGACCCAAAAAATATTCAAGAAACTAACACCTTAAAAAACAGACTAACTCAAATGGCAAAAGAGTCCCAAAAAGTCAATGAGGAGAAGAATGCCTTAAAAAGTAAAATTGGCCAGATGGAAAAGGAATTTCAAAAATGCACTGAAGTGAATAATTCCTTGAAAATTAGATTTGTAGCAAATGGAAGCTAATGACTTTATGAGAAATCAAGATACTATAAAACAGATCCAAACAAATGAAAAAATAGAAGACGATGTGAAATATTGCACTGGAAAAACCACTGACCTGGAAAATAAATCCAGAAGAGATAATTTAAAAATTATTGGACTATCTGAAAGCCATGATAACAACAAAAAAGCCTAGAAATAATCCATCAAGAAATTCTTGAGGAAAATTTCCTTGATATTCTAGAACCAGAGGGCAAAATAGAAATTGAAAAATTCAATGATTACATTTTGAAAAAAATCCCAAAAAGAAAACTCCTAGGAATATCATAGCCACATTCTAGAGTTACCAGGTCAAGGAGAAAATATTACAAGCTGTCAGAAAGAAAAGTTGAGTATTGTGGAAACACAGTCAGTATAACAGGAGATCTAGAAGCTTCTACATTAAGGGATCTAAAGGGCTTGGAATATGATATTCCTGGAGGTCAAAGGAGCTAAGATTAAAACCAAGAATCACCTACCCCCCAAAACTGAGTATAATGTATGGTCATTCAATGAAATAGATGACTTTCAAGCATTCTTGATGAAAAAACAAGAGCTGAACAGAAAATTTGACTTTAAAATACAAGAAGCAAGAGAAGCATTAGAAGGTAAAGAGGAAAAAGAAATCATAAGGAATTTATTAAAGTTGAACTCTTTACATTCCTTCATGGAAAAATGATAATTGTAACTCATGAGACTTTTCTCAGTATAAGGATAGTTGAAGGGAATATATACGTGCATATATATATATATATATATATGTATATATGTATATATAGGAGGGTGTATGTGTGTATAAATATGTGAGCGTGTATAAATATATATGGGAGGGTGTATATGTGTGTACATGTATACATAGACAGAGGGCACAAGATCACTTGAATAGGAAGAGATGATGTTTAAAAAATAAAATTAAGAGGTGAGAGAGGAATATAATGAGAGAAGGAGAAAGGGAGAGATAAAATAGGGTAAATTATCTCCCATAAAAGAGGCAAGAGAAAACTGTTACAATGGAGGGGAAGAACAGGAAGGTGAAAGGAAATGGGTCAATCTTACTCTCATTGAATTTGGCTTAAGGAGGAAATAACATACACACTCAATTGTGTATCTTACCCTACAGGAAAGTAGGGGGGAAGGGCATAAGAGGGGGGATAATAGAAGGGAGGGGAAACTAGGGGAGAGGGTACTTAGAAGCACACACTTTTGAAAAGGGATAGGGTTAAAGTAGAAAATAAAATAAATGGGGGGTGGGATAAGATGGAGGGAAATATAGTTAGTCTTTCACAATATATATACTATGTTTTGCATAACTACACATGTATATCCTATATTGAATTGCTTATCTTCCCAGTGGGGTTGGGTGAGGAGGGAAGAAGGGAAAGAATCTGGAAATCAAAGTTTAAAAAACAAATGTTAAAATAAATTGTTTTTTACATGCAACTGGGAAATAAGATATACAGGCACTGGGGTGTATAAATCCATCTTGCCCTACTAGAAAGTTAAATGGGGGATGGGGGAGTATATAAGAGAGAGCGATTGGGGGAAGGGTTTTTAGTAGGCTTGTTATCTTGGGGTGGGGGTAGGGAAAAGACAGGGAGAAAATTTGTAACTTAAAATCTTGTGGAAATGAATGTTGAAAACTAAAAATAAACCAAAAAAATAAATCTACAATAACAATAAAATTATTAAGTGCCCTCTATATGAAAGTCATCTCATATATTTCTATAACAGTTGAAGGATTATAAAGTACTTTCCTCCTTATTAAGGTAAGTGTGGCAAGGGTCATTAGTTTCATTTTGCAGATGAGGAAACTGAGGCCCATAGAGTTGAAGGGGCAACCAGTAAGAGTCAGGATTCAAATTCAGGTCTTCAGACTCCAAGACAAGTTCTTTTCACTTTGCTAGTCCCTATGTGATCATGAAGATACATGATGCAGTTCCTTCTCTCAACAACCTTTCACACAGTAAATAGGCATGTTCCCTGGACAATTACAATAAAAAGTAGACCACAGTAAATGAATAAGACATGTGCCATGGGAAGGGTAAGGAGAGGAATATAAGTATCCATACAGCACATACTATGTTTCAAGCACTAACTGCTTTGTAAAGATCTCATTTGATCCTCACAACAGCCCTGGGAAATAGATGCTGTTACTATTCATTTTGCAATTCAGGAAATGGAAGCAGACTGAAGTTAATGTGACTTGCCCAGGTTCATACACATTTGAACTTAGGTCTTCCCTACTTTAGACCCAGTATTATATTCACTTAGGCACCTAGTTGCCTATTTTGCCAATGGGATACCCACAACAGCTGCTATGACTATGTAGGCATATTCCAAGTTTTGAGTCACAAAATATGACAGATTCTCCACATGGAAGACAGAAGCAAAACATTTATTCAAACATCAGACAGCCAAATCCCAACACCAGGAAGGAAATCCATCATAGCAACAAAGAAATCTATACACTATAACAATGCAGGGGGCACCACCATCCCCAAGCCTTCCCCCTCCTAGGGCCTTCCCACAAACAAAAACTCACAGCCTGCTGCCTGTTTCCTCTTTCTCCCTCAGCTCTAACTACTCTCTCCAACTTCCTCTAGGTTCTGCTCTACCCCTTCCTGATCTACCTGCTCAGCAAGCTCCTCCCACCACAGACTCATGTGACTCAGGCTTTCATGTGACCCAAGCAGGTCACATGGGTCTATTAATGTTTGGGAAAGATCTTCCCATTTACATTACCATTGCAGTGCCTCTGTGGAATGAAAGATAGCATTTGTGTTGAGGAAGAAGAGGATATTAGCGAAGGCTTCATGGAAAATGTAGCATTTCTTCTACTTGAAAAAAGTTGTTTTGTTTATTTTCCATGATATTTTTTCCTTCTCTTCCTTTATTGTTAGACTGTCATTTGCCTTTTTCTTTTGCTTGTTTTGGAGGGGAAGGGCAGGGCAATTGGGGTTAAGTGGCTGTCACATGGCTAGTGTTATGTGTCTAAGGCTGTATTTGAACTTGGGTCCTCCTGACTCCAGGGCCAGTGCTCTATTCACTGCACCACCTTGCCTTTTTTTTTCCTTGTCAATGAGTTTGTCTCTGTGATAGAATTTCTAATTCTTACATATGATTTCAGACAATTGAGGAGATATTACATGATAATAATAAGAATAATAGTAGCTAACATTTATTTATCATTTACTATTTGTTAGCATTTGTGTTAGCAACTTTACAAATATTATCTCATTAGATCCTCACAATAATCCTGGGAAATAGATGTGTTTTTTTGGGGGGGGAATTGTAGTTTAATCATTTTCAGTCATGTCTAACTCTTTGTGTCACCTTTTGGGGGTTTTCTTGGCAAAGATACTGGAGTAGTTTGCATTCCCCTCTGTAGCTCATTTTAGAGATGAAGAAGCAGGGTTAAAGAAAATTTCCAGAGTCACATAATTAGTAACTTTCTTTTTTGGTTTGTGTTTTTTGGAGGGGCAATTGGGGTTAAGTGACTTTTCCAAGGTCATACAGCTAGTTTTTGTGTTAAGGGACTGAGTCTGGATTTGAACTCAAGTCCTCTTGACTCCAGGGCCCATTCTCTATTCACTGTGCCACCTAGATGCCCCCCAGCTAGTAAGTTTCTAAGGCCAGATTTAAACTCAGGTTTTCCTGACTCCAGGTCTAGTATTCCAATCCAATGCACCACCTAGCTGCCCAGATGATATTATCTCCATAATTACACCCCTCAAATGGAGATGCTGTTATTATTCCCATTTTTACAGTTGAAGAAATGAAGGCAAATGGAGATTAAGTTATTTTTTTCCCAGGATCACACAGATATATTATATTGAGATGTCACTTTAAAATCTTTATCAAGTTAAATATACCTCCACCCCCAAAATAATGAACCAGTTCCATTTACTTAGAAATTCAAATTATGTTTCCTATAAAATCTTATGCTTAGAGAATATAGTACAATCTTTTACATCTCTGGTGTCATCAGTCAGATTATAGACTGAGTGTGTTTCATAGACTTTCAAGTGTGTATTAAATGAGCCAGGCCATGAGATAATTCTATTTGCACATTTTGAAAAAAAACAAATAAATAGTCATTTATAATAGCTGGCATTTATTTAAGTCTGTGTAGCTTAAAAAATGCTTTGCATGCATTACCTTGTGTCATACAACAGCTCTGTCATTAATTAGTGCAAGTATTATTATCCACCTATTACAGATAAGGAAATTAAGGCTCAGATAGATTAGAAATTTGACCAAGGTGACACTGGTGGGAAAATATAGAAGTGGAACTTGAACTCAGTTCTCCTGACTCTACACCCCATGCTGGTTCTATGGCATCATGTCTTCTGAAGAGCTCCAACTAGCCTCTCCATCATGGGGGCCTCTACCTAGAACTGGAAGGCAACTAGAAGCCATCTCATCCAACCATGTCACTTAAGAGAAGAGAAGAAGGAGGCACGGGGAGCTAATATGACTCACCCACAGTGACACAGGTGATAGGAAGAGAACAAGCAATTATGAGCATTTACCAGGTGCCGGCAGCTGGGGCAACTAGATGTCACAAAGGATAGAGTAGATAAGTGCCTGGCCTGGAGTCAGGAAGATTCACCTTTCTGAGTTCAAATCTGGTCTCAGACCTTTATTAGCTGTGTGTCCCTGGGCAAGTCACCTAACCCTGTTTGCCTCAGTTTCCTCATCTGTAAAATGAACTAGAGAAGGAAATGGCAAACCATTCCAGTATCTCTGCTAAGAAAAGCCCAACAAAGTGTTGGACATGATTGAAAAATGACTGAACAACCACTATCTTCTCGGCACCCCACTAGTATTACCTCATTTGATCCTTATGACACCGTTGGTAAGTAGGTGCCATTATTATTCTCATTTTATAGTTGAGGAAATTGAGGCAGACAGAGGTTAAGTGACTTACCTAGGGTCACACAGTTAGTAAATATCTGAGGCAAAATTTGATATCTGATTCTCCTGACTCCACCACACTATCCAATGTACTGCACAGCTCCATAGAACAAGTGAGAAATAGTGTTTAAAGCCAGCTCCCCTGACTCCAGAGTCAATGCTATTTTTACAGAACCAGGCAACTATACTTTGTCTCTAAGCACGTTCATATCATAGGAATTCTCTTAGGAGCTCCATTTCAAAATGTGAGATAGGAAACACAGATAGCTGAGGGACTCCCACCAGTAGATCACAGAGAGGCAGTGTGGTGAAATGCTGCGGACCCTGGATTTAGATCCTAACACCTGTGTTGGATTCCCATTTCTGCTCCTGATTAGCTGTATGACCTTAGGCAGGTCATGTGACCTTTTTTGCTTCAGTCTCTTCATCTGTTAATTGAAAGGTTTTGACATGATAACTCTCTTTAAATAAATTGAAGGAAGGTCAACTAGAAGTAGGATTACATGTGTTTTCCTTGACCTCAGAGGAAAGAATTAGGAGCTCTGGGTGGAAACTGAGATAAGACAAATTTAGTCTTGATGGGAGAAACAACTTCCTAGCAATTAGAGCTAACTCAAAGTGGAATGGACTACCTTGGGAGTTACTAGATTCCCTCTCACTGAAGGTGAAGTCAAAGACATTTAGATAGTCATCAGATATTTTATAGAATGTTGTTCTTTTATCATTCTTCAGTCATGACTGACCCTTCATGACCTCATGGGGGGGTTTTCTTGGCAAAGATACTGGAATTGTTTGCCATTTCTTTCTCCAGCTTATTTCACAAATGAGGAAACTGAGGCAAACAATATTAAATGACTTGCCTAGAGTAACACAACCAGCAAGTGTCTGAAGCCAGATTTGAACTTAGGAAGATGAACTTTCCTGACTCTAGGCCTGGTGTTTTATCCACTGCACCATCTAGCTTAGATGGTTCTAGAGTTTCTTAAGCTTTTTATGTCATGATCTTCTTTGCCAGTCTGGCGAAGCCTATGGACCTCTTCTCAGAATAATGTTTTTAAGTAATTAAAGGAAATGAAAATTTTCAGTTAGAGATTAATGAAAATAAAGATGTAATTTTCCCCCATATGAGTTCACAGACTCTTTTAGTTCTAACCACAAAAGCATTTTGGGGTTAAGAACACTTATTATAGTGGGCATAAATTGAAATAACTGACCATTGAGGTCACTTTCAATGCTGAAATTTTGTGTATGATCTGTGTAATTAGGTGACCTCTAAGGTATTATAATCTTATAAAAGCAACAAAATCTATAAGTGAGTCATCAAGTAGGCCTCTGAAGTTATAAGCAGGGCTATCTGTGTTACCTGAACATCCCTGCTCTGATAGCAACAGACAAATGAAAGCAGAAAACACAGTTAATGTTTTTGTTGTTTCTATGCTTATGGAAAATTAATCAAGGAGAAGGATAATGATTAAAAAACCAAACCAACTATGCAAGCAAACCAAAAGCCTTGGTCATAAGAATATGAAGAGATGGTAGAAGAAGATAACTATTTGTGACCAGCTTCTTCCATTATGATTCCTGACCCTTGAATTAAAAAGGTAAAATCCATTAAAAAAACAGGCTTCATTTAGTAATAATACCACCACCTAAACGTTCAAAAATTCCCTCCAAAGAGTAGCCAGAATGTGTAGCAGCAAGTACCCTAGCATCATTCAGCCTATTAGGGGGAAGAGTTTGTTTTCAAAGCAGGGAAGATCTTCAAATTACCATTACCATTACAGCATGAAAGAGTAGAAAGGGCTTTGGGTTTGGGGGTCAAAGGAGGTAGTTTCAAATCCCAGACCTCTGGCTTATTTTGTAAAACCATGGGAAAAAAAGAATGTATATACCTCTGAGATGAGTTCGAATTCTGGCTTCATGGGAAAGTCACTTAATTTCTCTGGGTCTCTGTTTCCATGTGTGTAAAATGATAGGGTCAAACTTGGTTACTTTAAAAAATTTCTTCCAATTCTATTTGTGATCCTATGAATATTTGTTTACCATTGGCAAATTGAATAAGTTACCATTTATTAAGTGCCCACTATGGGTCAGGCACTAGAGATTCGAAGAGAGAAACAAAAGCAAAAACAGTTCCTGCCCTCAAGAAATGTTCATTCTAACACATGTATATGTAGTTATATTCAAAATGCATATAAATCTATACAAAGCATGTATAAAGTAGATGAAAGGGTATGTGTGTGGGGGTAGGGTAGGGGATGAATGATCCCATTCTATGCTACACTTTGGGTACCTTTATTAAGTGAGAATAGCCCTGTTGAATTAGGCAATTAAAAACATTCAAAAGCCATGGATTAATTTGAAAGGAGAAAAAAGCCATTGGATGAAATGAAATGAGTACACAGAAGGAATGCTGGGACTGGTTGAGGAGACACAGTCACACCCTGTAGGGCTTATATAAAATTGCCAACCAATTCTGTCATTTGAAAATGAACCATAGAAGTGGTGGCAGCAGATCCAAGCAAATGCCTTGATCAGATGGCCTTTTGAAATTCAGATTTTAGATTTCTAGTGAATGTTCTAGTGGTATCCCTGTACCAGTGGCTACGGCACTGTCTGCATTGAGAGCCTTGGACAAACTAGCTGCACTGAAGAAAGGCAATTTAAAAGGGCAAAAGACACACTTTACAAAAATATTTATAGCAGTTCTTTTTGTGGTAGCAAAGAATTGAAACCTGAGGGGGATGCCCATCAATTGGGGAATGACTGAACAACTTGTGGTATATGTATGTAATGGAATACTATTGTTCTATAAGAAATGATGAGCAGGCAGATTTCAGAACAACCTGAAAAGACTTACATGAACTGATGCTGAGTGAGGGGAGCAGAACCAGAACATTGTACATAGTAATAGTAACATGTTGTGATGAACAACATTGGTAGACTTAGTTCTTCTCAGAAATACAATGATCTAAGGTAATTCTAAGAGACTCATGATGGAAAATACAGTCCACATTCAGAGAAAGAACTATGGAGTCTGAATGCATATCAAAGTATACGATTTTCTCTCTATTATATATTCTTTCTTGTGGTTTTTCCCTTTTGTTCTGATTCTTCTTTCACAGCATGACTAATGTGGACATTTTTTTTTTAAAGAAAGGCAGCTTAAGACTCCACAAGGACCCCAGAAGACGTCTATACCATTCCTCTGAGTAAAAGAATGAGGATTCCATGACCAGAGGATTGTCATTCAACCAGGAGTTGTGAGTTAACCACTTTGCTTTATAATGTCTTCTAAATATGAAGTATCTTTTCTGTGGACTTTGTATGTACTTGAGGCAGAGTATGCTGTCCTCTCTAAGAGGATGTTATACCAGCTATTCTTACTATAATGACTTAGTAAATATGTTTCAAAAATATAATTGACTCTGACTAGTTAATTGATATCAACTAATAATCATTTAGGGAAATTCATTGGTGAGTTTTAGTATTAGATAAACTACCACCCCCCAGCCCCTGAGAGTCACCCCTAGAATACTGAGGGAGAAGTAGCCAATCACTCTCTGGAGGTCTGACCTTTGAGTACAAGTGAGGGTTGGGAGAATGATCGAGTGAAACAAGGTAACTTTGAAGGAGAAGGCCCTAGTATGGGGGGGGGGACTATGAAATGCCTCATGGAGAAGGAGGAAATTGAGTTGAGTCTTGAAGCAATACCAAAAACTCCAAGGGGTAGGATTGGAGGGAGGGTCATCCTAGGGGAAAGTGTTTGAGTAACATTATGTAGGTGTAGAGGGTTGGGTAGGGTGTAAGAGGTCTGGAAAGCAGCCAGATTATGAAAAACTCTAAATGCCAAACAGTGAATTTTGTATTTGATCCAAAAGGTATTAGAGAGCTATTGGAGTCAATTGAATGAAAGGAGTGACATTGTCAGACTTGTGCTTCAGGAAAATCACTTTGGTTCATGGAGGATGGACTGGAATAGGGAGAGACTGGAGGTAGGCAGACCAGTAAGGAGGCTAATGCAATAGTTTAGGTGGGGGTAGTTAGGAGAGCTTGAACTGAAGTGAAACTGTGTGAATGGAGTGAAAGGGTCATGTGTGAACAATGTTCATATATAGATAGAAATGACAGCATCTGGCCACTTACTATGTATACATGCATACATATACACATACACATATGTGTATGCATTGTGTATATACCTGTGTATTTGTGTATGTATATATGTGTGTGGGAGAGAAAGAGAAAGTGAAGGAAAGGGGGAGAGAGAGAGAGAGAGAAAGAGAGAATATGATATTTGAGGATTACACAGAGCCTGAATGATAGAAGGATAGTATTGCCCTAGACCATACAAGGAAAGTTGGAAGACGGGTGAGTTTGGGGCAAGTGGAATGAATAATGAGTTTTGTGTTGGCTATTTTGAGTTTGAGATGACTATGGGATTATCCAATTTGGCATGTCTAATACAAGACCAGAGTTCAGGAGAGAGACTCTAACTGGATACATAGATCTAGTGATTATATGCAAAAAGATAAATAACTGGACCCATGGAAAGCACTTACCCTCTATGGCTTCATACTTGTTTACTCGTCAGTAAAATGAGGAAGCTGGAAAGATGATTTCTAAGGTCCTCTGCAGCTCTGAATCCTTTTGATTCTGTATCTCCAGTTCTTAGCTCAGTGGCTGGCAGAGAAAGCACTTCCTAAATACTTGTGATAAATACTTGGTGGTGGAATACACACACATAGGTATATGTATATACCTATATATGTATATATAGACTAGATAGATAGATTTCACAATGATTCTATCCTACAGGTAGAGGGAGGTGAAAGGTGAAGATGAGGAATCCTAAATATTTTGGTATTTCCTTTTTTTTTTTGGAGGGCAATTGGTGTTAAGCAACTTGCCCAAGGTCACATGGCTAGGTTTTTTTGTTTGTGTGTGTATTAAGTGTCTGAGGCTGGATCCAAACTCAGGTCCTTCTGACTCCAGGGCTGGTGCTCTATTCACTGCGCCACCTAGCCGCCCCAATATTTTGGTATTTCCAATTATATAGTTGAATACAATGCAGTAAATATATTTTGTATTCAAATACATTTTCTTCATATTTAAATACATCTTACATATAAACATGCTTTGTATGTTTTGTCTAACACATATTGTTTGCACTTCACTTGTGTGAGGCTGAAAGTCACTTCATCTTTGTCTGACCCAGTTTTCTTATCTGTAGAATGGGGATAATCATACTCCCCACTTTGCAGGGTGGTGGTGAGGATCAAATGAGATAATATTTTAGATTGCTTTATAAACTTTAAAGCAGTATCTAAATGTTATTGTTATTGTTGTTAATTCTCTCCTCTGGCTGAGGGCTAATGCAAACTATCCCCATTCCTCAAGTGCAGGCCTTACCGGCTTTTCTTTTGAAGCTCAGCTTAAATGCTGCTCTGATTCTCCAAGACGCTAATTCCTCTCCCTGCAGAAATTGCCTTGTACTTACTGTACATGTAGTTTATATTCTTTAAGTCATATGTGTCCATGTTGTTTTGCCCTCTAGAATGTAGGGCCCTCGAAGCATAGATTGGCTGGTTTGTGTCTTTGAGTCCCTAGGATCAAACTCCAGACCTGGTGAATAGCAAGGGCTTGATAATTGCTTCTTAATTAATTAACTCATGTACCCTCAGGCAAATCTCTTTTCTTCTCTGAATTCCAGTTTCTTCCTCAAAATAAATATAATACTTGCACTACCTGCTTTACAATGTTGTGAGGAAAGCACTTTGTATACCTTGAAGTCTTCTCTCTCTGTCTCTGTCTCTCTTTCTACACACAAACACACACACACACACACACACACACACACACACACGCACTCAGACACACAAACGTATTATTACATCTCATATGCTTGTACATGACTATGTCCTACATACAGACTATAAGAACTAAAGAGCACTTTTGAGATCATCTAATTCCAGTTCAGTCCTGGCAAATTTTCAGATTGGGGAAAATAAGGCCGGGAGAGGTGAATGACTTGCTCAGGGTCTCAAAGTTGCTGGTTTCAAAGCTGGTTCTCTTATTTCCCAATCCACCATTTTTTTCCCATTGTGGTATGAAATATATTCTAATATATTTATATTTTTGTTATTGAATATTTTTGACAGTTCAAACGCTTCAGTTATTCTGAATAATGACATAAAATATATAAATCTGTAAAATGAGGATAATCATAGTACACAAGATAGTTATAAATATACTTTGAATATATTAATAAAATGTATAATGAGTTTGGACAGCATCATTAAACTAACAGTCTTTTTTTTTTTTAAAGCAGTTGGGATTAAGTAACTTGCTCAAGGTTAGTCTTTATTTTTGTGTGGGTGCTCATTTTCTGAGGCCGGTTTCGATCTCGGGTCATCCCAACTCCGAGGCTGGCGCTCTTCCTCACTGCGCCACCTAGCCGCCCCAAACTAAGTCTTAATATCAATTCTAAATATCTGAAAACTTGTCCGTAGCTTTTACATGCATGGCTTTTCTATACCACGTATCATTTTATATGATCACATACATCTCAATATAATATTCCAACCACTTTTCACCTTTTGTTTATGTATGAAATTCATGCTTGGTTTTTTTTTTTTTTAAGGTTGTTTGTGCCTAATTCTATATACCCTGGAGAAACTGTTCCAGAACTGTTCATCCTTATGGAAAGATTCTGCCAATATCAGAGAGACTTATCTGTTATGTAATTGCCAGTTGACTTGCAAAGCTGCCCTAGGGCATTTTGTCAGGTGTTCTTACTCAAGAATGATGGTCTTAGGGAGCAGAAAGTGAAATTCCACAAGATCGGTCTGGTCTGTCCCTTTAAAGTCAAATTCTTGGTGGAACTTGGTGCTTCTGAATGCTGAATCCTTGTTGGGCATGACCCTTGTAACTCTTTCTCTCACTCCCCATCTCCTCCTCCTTGTTCTCTTCCTCAGATTTGGGACCATAAAAATACAATAACAGGTAGTTTACATTACACCAGAGTATGTGGCACATGTATTCACAATCACATAATCGTGCATGTGTCTACATTTAAATCTTTTGTTTATTTAAGTAGGAAACATGTTGGTTTTCTGGGAGCAGCCATAAACTTTTAAAATTCTCTCTGACCCTAGGGTCAATCTGGTTCCCTCCATGTTTGACTGATGGTCTTTACATGTTCCTTGGTGGGAATACTACATGAATTCTATAGGAGGTGTTTTTACCATATACCACAAGTGGGACAGGAACATACTGCCTCCTTTCTCTTTTTTTCTCCTGATTTCTCCACCTTTCTTCCTTTCTCCTGTCATCTCCTAATTCCACAGCAGGCCTTTTGCTTTCAGAGACTGACATTAAGCTACCTCTCCTCCTCCCCGCCCTTGATCAAACCTGTAATTTCATGGTTTTAGGTGCCTCCCTGAGAGAAATTTCTTCGGTCAATGCAAATTTGTCCTTCCTCTAGCAGCTAGGTGGCACAGTGGACAAAGTACTAGGCCTGGAGTTAGGAAGATCTGAATTCAAATCCAGTATCAAACAACTCATTAGCTGTGTAACCCTGGGCAAATCACTTCACTGCTGTCTGCCTCAGTTTCCTCAACTGTAAAATGGAAATATTAATAGCATTTACCTTCCAGGGTTTGTTGTGAGGATTAAATGAGGTAATATTCATAAACTGCTTAGCACAGTGCCTGGTACACAGAAGAAGGTTCTTCCTTCCCTCCTTCCTTCCTTCCTTCCTTCCTTCCTTCCTTCCTTCCTTCCTCCCCTCCCTTCCTTCCTCCCTCCCTCCCTCCCTCCCTTCCTTCCTTTCTCCCTCCCTCCGTCCTTCCCTCCCTCCCTCCCTTCCTTCCTTCCTTCCTTCCTCCCTTCCTTCCTTTCCTTCCTTCCTTCTTTCTTCCTTTCCTTCCTTTCTTCCTTTCCTTCTTTCCTTCTTCCTTTCCTTCCTTCCTTCCTTCCTTCCTTCCTTCCTTCCTTCCTTCCTTCCTTCCTTCCTTCCTTCCCTTCCTTCCTTCCTTCCCTTCCTTCCTTCTTTCTTCCTTTCTTCCTTCCTTCCTTCCTTCCTTCTTTTCATATTTATTATTTATTTTTATTTTTTCCTTCTTTCTTTCTGTTTTGAGACTTAGATAACTGCCTTTGCACCCTGAGAGGGTATGTGATTGCAAACAGTTTCAATTTATTTTTGTCAGAGTCAGGATTTGCATTCAGGTTTTCCTGAATGGGAGACCAGTTCTCTGTCCACAATAACATGCTGCCTTTCAAAGGCTTAGTAAATGAAAATGAGACCATCAATGGAACTGCTATTTCTCTTTTTTAGGTCTGTATACTGGAAGAGCCTTATAGCCAAGAAGAGGAGTCAGCCACATACATGCTGTGATTTAAAGTGTGTCAAAAGTTTAGTGACCCACTGCTCTGCCATGATCCCAGAATTCCAACATTATCCTTATGATCTGCCCATTGTACCAATTGAAATTCAAACTATCCCAAAAAGTACAGATCACATGATGCTTCCTAATAAGAAAAGACTATTCCTTCCCCTGAGTTCCACTTTGAATGTTTTAGGACATATTGTATACTGTTTGCTTGTCATCATTTGTATTACTTGCCTAATGTCCCCTCCCATAATATCTTCACATTGAAATAATTTTCTTATCATGAACCTGTGAGGTGTATAATACAAGTATTATTATTTCCATTTTCAAAATGGGTAAACTGAGAGTCAGTGAAGTGAAGTGAGTAACACTTTGTTCCACAGTGATTAGAAATTAGAGTCAGGGGGCAGCTAGGTGGTATAGTGAATAGAGTACCAGTCCTAGAATCAAGAGGACCTGAGTTCAGATTTGGCCTCAGACACTTGACATACTTCTAGCTGTGTGACCTTGGGCAAGTCACTTAACTCAATTGCTTTGCCTTTCCCCCTCCAAAAAAAAAAAAAAAGAAATTAGAGTCTAGCAAGTAAATGCATTTGTAAATGGGAGCACTTTTATAAAGTGTATAATTATTCTTTATTTGATTCGTACATTTGGATTTTAAAGTCTTCTCAAAAATGGAAAACCTCTACAAATATAAGCATAAAACAGTCATACATCTATGTCCACTATTTCTTGGTATAGAAAGCTACAGAATCAGATGACTAGAAGGGACCTTCAAATAGTCATGTAGACTATCCCCTTGCCTCTGGGCAGAATTGAACCTAAATTATTCTGAACAAATGGTATTTTTCCATTTTTTGAAAGACCTCAAGGGAAGGAGATATGAGTGTTCTTTCAAAAAAAATCTGTGGAGAGAACCAGAAAAAACATGTTTAATAAAAGTCTGTCCCATACCCACAGCCCTCTAACATACCACAATGCACAATAGTTTATAACTGCAACCTTATAAAATCTAAACTACCACACTGTTTTGTATTTCATCTGAATAAAACCAAAGCAAAAAAAAAAATACTCAAAGTCTGTACAATAGAACTAGAAATCAGGAACTGAGCCTGAATTTACTTAGCATTTCTAATGGTCCATTTAGAAGAGCAGAAGGAAAAAAAAGGTACTAAGCTTCAAAAATTCTCCTACAAATCCAATGGCTCTGAAAAACTGTTCAGTTGAAGAAGAAAAAAAATGTATATATTTGTTCAGTCATTCATTTACTCACTTTTCAAGGAATTCATTCAACAAACATTTGTTAAGGCATTTTCCTAGGCTCTTGAAGAGATAATTTAAATGAGGCATGATTGGCAAGAGTTTGGTGTAGTGGAAATTCCATTATATTTGGAATACAGAGACTATTGTTGTTTAGTTATTTTCAGTTGTGTCCAACTCTTTGTGACTCCCCAGTTAGGGGGTTTTCTTGGCAAAGATACTGGAGTGATTTTGACATTTCCTTCTCCAGTTCATTTTATAAATGAGGAACTGAGGCAAACAGGGTTAAGCGACTTGCCCAGGGTCACACAGCCAGTAAGTATCTGGGACTGGATTTGAACTCTTGAACATGAGCTTCCTGATAATAAGCCCAGATGGGCTCTATCTACTGTGAACTTGGGTTCAAATCTAGCATCTGTTACTTAGGCCAATGCAATCTCAGGCAAGTCACTTGATTTCTCTGGGACTCACTTACTTCATATTTAAAATGAGGGGTTTAGACTAGAGGACCTCTAATGTTCCTGCTCCATATAAACTTGAATACTATGATCTCTACCCTCAAGTAGTTTACAACCTAGTAGAGGATATTATCAGAGACCTAATAGATAAGCAAATGCTGTTAGCGTGTGTGGGGAAATTCGATTCCCAAAATGGTTAGGTTCACATGTTACCACAGTGGTAATAGATGTGGGTGGTAATAATAAAATAAAAAAAATAATAATACAGATTATTGAATTTACTATGTGCTCCTGACATGGCTTATCTACCACACAGGTTGGGGAACCACATTTTAAAAGCTGTAAGGTGTTTTGAAAACAGTGTAGCCCATAAATCCCATTGATTGGCAGTGGAACAAAATTATTTTGGCCTGATCTTATGGTGAGTAAACTATTTTCTCTGCATAAAGTGAATGAAATGTGCCAGGGCACTAAGAGTTGGATAGGAAATTTAAGAAATTAAAAAGCCCCATGTAGTCAATGACATTTTACAATGGGGTGAATTAACTGGTAATGCTCTGGAGGAGTTAATTTACCTCACATGAGTAAGCACTTTACAGTCAGCCAAGGAACGACTTGCTCATTGTGGAATCAGGCCCTTATGTTTTGCTTAATAAGATCAAGGTGAAAGAATAAGTAGGACTTGGGGTAATGAGATAGATCAGTGATAGCAATTTCCACTGGTCTGTAGTCCCTGCCGGGAAAGGTATTACCATATTCTGGGATTCAGGTTAAGATTAGGGAGAAAATGGCCCATCGAATTTATTTTATAATTCTGGCTATGTCATTTATTTCCTGATTTTTACAATAAAAGCTTATGAGTTTGCAGGACTACTAATTTGGAATGGCCATAATTTGACTTGGTTTGTTTAAATTCACCTAGTTTTATCTGTGTTCTCCAAATAGAAAGCAGTTTCTCAAAAATAGGGATTGAAACTTTTTGTATCTTCTTTTTATTTATTTATTTTTTTGGCCTTTATATCCATGGCACCAAATGCTGTATCTGTGCAGGTAGTAGGTACCTAAATACTTATTGCTGGATTGATTAAATAAGCATTTCTTAAGCTCCTACTATATGCCAGATACTGCACTAATCTCTTCAAAGAACAATTTTCAAAATCCTGCTTTATTCCAAGTTACAATGGCATAAAGGGGAGGAGAGAAACACTGGTTAGCAGCCTTAGGTCATGCCAGTTGAAAGATGAATTTATAGGTCAATCCTTGTGGCCCTCTAAGGAAAAGAAGGGAATAGCCAGGTTGACAGGATTTAGAAATTTGTTTGGGATTTAGGAGACCCCACCTCCTCACAGTTCCTCATACCCAGATTCAGTATGTTCCTGTTTTTCTTTCCCTCAATAGGCCCTTCCCCACTCTCTAGTCCCAGCCTGACTAGAGTCCCTGCCAGAGACCACAGGAGCCAACACTGCGTGGCTTGGAGCTGGGGGAGCGTCTTCTGTTCCTGCCAGGAGTGAGGAATAACAGCAGCTTTGACCCCACTGCTGTGGGGGGAAAGAGGGAGGGGAGGTAGCTGTGTTCCTGCCATCCCAAGCTGGAATTCTGAAGGAGCTTAGAAACACTGTGCCATGTGGTGGTCAGCCTCGAAAGTATTGCAAATATGGTATTAAACTTCAGGCATGACAGGGATTAAATAGGTTTTGATAGGCTATCCTAAGACTCTAACCACTATATATAACATTGCTTTATATGGGAAAGTGCTTTTCAGAGTTTTATACAGTCTGCTCATAAATTGGGAATGCCTGTAAATATTTTATAAAAAGAGGTTGTATTTCATCCATTTTTAATTATAATATCTAAGGCATGTTTCTTTTGAATAGCATTAAGTCCATCTTTTAATTGGACCCCATGAAATTGCGAAGGAACATACCACTAGGTATTCTATTCTCTTCTTGGCCTGGCTTCCTTATCTTAGTCATTCCTGGAATCCTCTGCCGAGATACTAGTTGCTTGTCTTTTGACAATGGCTTTTGGAAGGGATGGTAAAGTGGGTGAGTAGGCCAGGACCTCTCAGGCACATTTTACACACACAAGGCTCATTTCCTACCTACTACCTCTTTCAAATGGAGGTGAAGAGTCAAAAAAGTTCTAACCCTTTTTTAGGAGACCTCATTCTGCTCTAGCCCAGCAACTCCCTTTTCTTATTGTTTCTTCAGGACTAGTCTTAAAGCCAGAGGCCAAGAATTGCCAGCATCATCCAGTCCTTCCGGACACTTGGTACTCAGATCAGGGTAGTCCTTATTTCCCTGCATGCTTCTGAAACCTTCTGAATTGTAGTATACGTGGAGGATCAAATGTGTCACAGGTTCCTCTATATTTCTCCTTCATATGAAATAAAGTTGTCCAAACCTTTTCAATCCTCCCAGAAGCTCACTACCTATTTTTGTATTTTTCTTTTTCTGCTTCAAAACGTCTTATCGTCTTAGCTACCCTTCTTCCCTCTTTCAAATCCCTCCTCAGCACGATCAATCCCATTTCTGGAGAAGGATTTTCACCCATCTATTTTTTGGCCTTTGAAATCCACTGAAACTTATTTTTATGGGGAAAAAAACGGAATAAGGGAAAGTGAGGCCTAACAATGACAAGGAGAAAGGTTTTTTGAAAGGACAAACAAGGGAGGGGTAAATGAAGCAGGTACTTAAAAACATTTTTATATAGTAAAATTTTTGGTGGGTAATTATTAATTTCCTCCTCTTAATTTTTCATAGAGTAACACCAAATTAAAAAGAAACACAACAGGAAACTGCTATTTATTTAGGGTCTGACCATCATAGGCTATTCAATATGGTGATGACGTAATTTCTGATCTCTAGAACAGTTAATGGGCATTACTGAAGGATCCTGGTAAGTTGGCAGGGAATGTGTTCCTTTATGAGGCTCCTTTTAATTAGTGAAGATTTTTCAATTTATTTGTCTTTCCAGTGCTTGAAAATGTTCACTTAAGAGAGAGATGAAGGTACTTATTGAATATATAAAAATTTTCAAAATAAATCCTCTTCCCTCCTCCTGCCCCCATTCCATAGACATACAGGGAAATGCTAAATTGAAAGCTGACACTAGTCTACCATTTGTTCAATCACTAATAAAGTAACTATTAACATTTTACATATATTTATATGCAAAGGTGTAACATTGTTTATATCTTAAATGATGTTTCTTTGTTGTGTACTTTTCTGTTCTTTAATTCTGTGATATCTGTCCAATATGCCTATCATGGATGACTAAAGACCAAATGCTAGCCAGTTCAAGTCCTGAGTAGGGGAAAAATGACCAAGTCTTAAATAGTGTCACTTTTTTACACTTTGTGTTTCCTTGGCTAATCATTTACGTAAGAAGATGAACACTAGCCATAGGTTCCTTAGCAAACGCTTACTGATTATATTTCACAAATATATTTTCAATCTGCTGTTCACATTGAGTCAATGTTTTCATTTGTTAACATTTTTGTTCTGAAGCCTTTCAAATAAGAGTTGGAAACAGAATTGTTTTGCCTAGCACCTGACTACTGGAAGATTTTTGTGCTTGGCAAATCTTTATCAATTATTACAATAAAAACAATAATAACAGATTCCTAGGTTTGTGAATGGGCAGCATTTGAGAATTTAAATACTTCGATTTGAAAATAGAAGTTCTCTTTCCTAATATGGATATTAGTCCCTGTTCATTATGAAGCCCTAATATGTCAATTTCAATTTCTAACAAGGGTCAGAAACTGAATTGTTTTGCCTAGTATCTGACTACTGGAAGATTTTTTGCTTGGCAAATCTTTATCAATTTTTACAAAAAACCCAACAGTGACATAGATTTCTAGTTTTGTGAATGGGCAGCATTTGGGAATTTAGTATATTTTACAGCTGTATAATTTGGAAGGATGAAAATGCCGGCTTACACCTTTTTTTTGAGCTAAGAACAATTTAGAACTTGGACTAACATAAGCAAAGACTACGTGGATGTTGTGGCTTTTAGTTGCAAAGTTATATAACTAAAAATCCAAAACTAATGTCTTGGATTATGCTGTCTCACTCACTGCATCTGTTTCTTACTGCCCTACACTGGTGTTTAGCTAGGTAAAAACCGTGTGGGGTGGTGTCCTCATTGTTGGGCAATGGCTCATGATATCTTTAATCAAGTATCAGATGCATGCAAAGGTTAGCTGATGGGAATTAGGCATGAAACTCATAGTGGGATTGGAAGTGCTGAATGCATAATTTCACAGCTAATGAGTGGTACAAATGGCAAAGTTCACCATGACTTCCTCAGAGCCTCTGAACCTTCCTTTTGAGCTAATGGTGAAACTATTATTATTATGTTCCAAAGGTACTATTGTGCAACCTGTCACCTATTGATTATTTTTCCCCTTCATTTTAGGACATTTTATTTTTCAAGGTAGCTCAAAACTCCCATCGTATCAACCCGTTCCATAAAGCAGACGCAGGTTGAGAGAACACTACATTACACATTCTCGTCACTGCACCTGAGGTCATATTTGTTAGTGCTAGAGGTTGTTAGGCCATTATCAGCCACTGATGCCTCTCCAGCTGTGAGACTAATTTGGATTCAGTGAGGAAACATTGAGCTGAGCTCCCTTCAGTCATTCACTACTAGGCCTAATAGGGTTTGTGTTCTCGGTGCTTTTAAGAGTAGTCAGTACACAGTGGTTTACAAAACTATCTTAGGAAGAGAGGATAAGAGGTCAAAACACAATAATAATCCAGCCCCTGAGTTTAGGAAAAGTGATAAAGGCTATACAATTCAATAGCCAATTTACAGAATAAATTTTAAAAGTTCAAATTAGGCATGTATGAATAGTAAATCATGTCATTTATAATTCATGATGAATAGCAAATTATTCTAATGGAATTTCCTATTCTATTTATATTCTAACTATTAGGACGGTGCACCGAGGAACAAATTCATAAAGTAGATTCATGCTACTTCCTTTGGGGTATTTTTTCCCTCTAGCCTCCAGCCTCTCTGGTATTTACCTTGCCAGAGCTAGGAAAGGAGGATAGTCTGTGATTATGTGACAGACAAATGTTTACTGAAGATCACATCTTGAGAAATTAGGTTTCTTCTCGATGATTCTTCTATAGAGAAGAAAAAGAAGAGAGGGATGATACAAAATGGGACCCAGAACTAAGATTCAAAAATACTTGCATTGTGATTCCAAATGATAGGCAAGTCATTTACCTCCTCTGGGCCTTGTCTTTACTCCTTTTACTCCCTCTTCACCAACACACTTCTTTGATGAGCAGAGCATCCTTTGAAATCAAAGGACTCTGTGAAGGAAATACAGAGGAAAGTGACTCGGGAGCAAAGGAATTCCTGGAACTCAGACTCTTAAGGCTTGGTTTCACCATTGGAAAAGTGGCTATAATGATGAGATTCAGTTCATCTTTACTGCTAATATGAGGATAGAAGGCATCCATGTGCCACACATTTATAAACATCATGCATATCAGCAATATCACCCACATGTGGTAAGAGAAAGAACCAAGAATTTGGGGCCAAGCACGGACTTAGGAACTGAATCCTTATAATTTATATGAACAAAAGAGGTAGTTTCTGAACCAAGGGCATCAAATCCCATCTTGGGGCACTAGCGTCAAAACAAATCATTCAACTTTTCCTCTTGTGGCTTTCAATATCCCCACAACAGAAATATGTATCATACATATTTTAGCTGGAATTTTGAAGACCTTACAACCTCTATGTCATATGAGAAAAAGAGAAAGGCCATACTTATGTGAATTTTTTTTCCTATGGACCAAAACAAAGTCCCTCCTGGCCTGCACAATGCCTACCTGTCTCTTTGAATCTAGGCTGATTTGGAGTATAATGTCAAGCCTTTCTTCTTTCCAACCCCCAAAGAAAATGTACTTAACCTTATGGGGCTATGTGTTAGGAAGGATTTAAAACTACATCTCTCATGGTACCTTGCACTTAGTAGGTCCTTAATAAGTATTTGTTCATTGCTTGTATGAGTAATCATGCTGTTGTTGTTTACTTCATCAATCTGCATTAACTGGACACTGTCCCTAACCTTAATTGTATATTTGTTTTATCTGTCTTGTTTCTCCAAAATCCAGATATTGAGGATTTGGAACTATTCCTCCTCCTGTTTAACTTTGCTTCCTTTTCCCTTACTGAGGGAGTTTTCAGTTCTCCTACTTCTCTTTTCAAAATATTATTTTTATGTTTTATATTTTTCTCTAACTTTTTGCTTGAATGTTACCTGGTCCCCATGTTTTATTATTCCTTTGGAAAATAGAGAATTCATATTGCTGATTCTCATTAATTTATTCCTTTTCTTATTAATATTTTCTGCTTCCTTCTAATTATTTACTTTTGTTTTAAATTTCTTCCCTTTGTATTTCTTTTTTTCCCCTTGCTTTTCTTACTCTTGTTACTTCTGTGCTCTTAATTAACACACTCTCTCCTTTCCTTTTGGATTCTCTGTGTTCTCTTGATGTCTGCACTCTCATGATTCTTCTGCTTTCCCCCATGACTTAGAAGTAACTGTCTCCCAAAATATTCTGTTTTTGGCCATTTTCAATTTCATCTACTCCCATGATTGAAATGGTTATCTTTATACAGATGATACCCAAACTGTCTATCATCTTTGTCCTAACTTTTTTCCCCTCTAGCCCTTCGTGTCCATTGTCTTCTGCATAGCTATACTTAGATAAAATGTTTATCATTGTGTTGTTGTTGAATTTTCTTCGTCTTGCGACCTTTGCTGGTTTTAACCTTTTATCCCTTATAGTCCACATCCACTTTCTGACTCCTCTGCCTTTGACAGTGGATAGACTAGAAGTCTGCCTCAGCCTCTTTCCATGTTGGGGAATTTACTTTTTGTGGTCTTAGTGTCTTCTCCAAGAATCTTATAGATTCAAATGGGTTTGGGCCTTCAAACCCAGGGCAACCATTTATGTTGGTCCCCCTTTTCTGGTTAGGCTGAATCATTGTCTAAAACTTTTTGGAGATTTGGAGCAGGGCTAGATGAGTGTTCCAGGAGATCCTTTGCAGCATTGGAGCTCTCTAAGCAGGGTTCCCCCAAGCAGGGGCAAGCCAGATTTCCCTTCTTTACCCAATTCCCTTCAGTCTTCTTATCTGACTGGGCTGAGTCAATGCCATTTGCTTTTAGTGCATTGGGATGGTCAGTCAGCAGTCTCTGAAGTAGGAAGGGAATCCCTGTATAAGTCTCAAAGTGTAAGTCAGTGAGTTAGTTTGCATGCTGGCCTGAGCATGGAGGCTAGAATTTTCCAGTGTCAAGTCATAAAGCTATTATTATTTGGGGCTTCTTGCTTTCTTCTCCTATGGAATCAAATGTAATCACATCAACTCTGGTGTGTGTGTGTGTGTGTGTGTAAAATATACATGTGTGTCTATATATGTCTATGTATATATGTTTACACACATACATACATTATATATGCACATATGTGTATGCATACATATATGTGTCTGTGTATAATGAGGTTGGAAGTTAAAGTTAGTAGGGAAAGGAGAAAATATTCTATCTGCTATTTTATTGATCAGCTGACTCATTTTTATCATTGTATCCCTTCAATCTAGTATAGTTTTTAGATTATAGTAGGTACTTAATAAAAGTAGGTGCTTCTTAGTTGCCTAAATATTCTTCCATAACTTCAAACTCACTATTTCTTTTTTTTAAATTTATTTGTTTATTTTTAGTTTATAAGATTCAATCCCATAGTTCCTTGAGTTTCAAATTTCCCTTCCCTCCCTCCTCCCACCCCCCATGATGACATATAGTCTAGTATAGGATCTGCAAATATTTTCACATTAGACATTAGTCAAGTTACAAAGGCGTATTGTACTAAATGGGATGAAAAATGGTGAAGAAGAAATAAAACCAAACAACGAAAAGAAAAAGATCAATTAGTCAAGCTCACTATTTCTAAAAGTGAATTCATCTCTCTTACTACCTTCTCTGTTTCTGCAGATGGTACCACCACTTTCATAGTCATCCATACTCAAAATCTTGGTATCATATTTGATACCCTTTTCCCTCACCATTCACATCAAATCCATTACAAAGTCTTGTTGATTCTACTTCCATAGTGTCCCTCCCATCTATCTAGTACTCCTACTTCAACAATTTAGATGTTCATGCCTTCTTGCTTGGAATAATGGACTAGTAAACTAACTTTTCTTTCCATTGTTGTTGTTGTACAGTCATTTCAGTTGTATCTGACTCTTCATTCTATTTATGTCTTATTCTTATTCTCTTTCCAAGTTCCAATCCATTTAGTAGCCTGCTTCTTCCTAAGGTGAAATGGAGCTGAGGTCCTAGCTTGGAATTGTTGTGAGGAGCCTTGATTCTGCGCCAGATTTGGGGAACCAAAAATTCACATAAATTGAGGTGTTCTGAGACCCAGGTTCTGATTCCTTTGTGAGGGTAAAACCATACCAGCAATGACCTTTTCATATCTGGTGAGAAGCTAAAGAGCCAGGCTTACATCAATTGATGCCATTCAAGGAGAAATAATCTGAGTCATCAATGGGCTCCTGGTAGGCAAAAAGTAAAAGCCCCCAAAGTCCTAAGGCACCTATTACTATCTGTTTGAGAATTGTGATTTCTCTCTTTCATCATAACCCTACTTCCACAATGATGGTGTTCCTCACCTTGATTCATTAAGGGCATAAAAATAGTGGCTATGTGATAGATAACTTGCTATTATAAAGCTAATTAACATGTAAAGAATTCTAGTCTGCCCTACCTTTCCCCAGAAGAAAATTTGCTATTTTGGATACTGCTCATGGTTTCTTTGTATAATACTGTTCCAATCTTGCACACTGGAAACATCACAAGACAATTCTTACTTAAATGATGCCTTACTCAATATTTGTGATTGTGAGTTTGTAAAAGATTCTTGGCAGATGGTTTATTATGATCTTTCCTTGTGAGTTCTAATATATATATATATATATATATATATATATATATATATATATTTCCCTCAGTACTTAACATGTTCAAACTTTATATGACTAGGATGTTATTCTGCTGTTTCTTTTGCTGAACCATTATGTAATCTTTTGAAAGTACTTCATAATTAAGTCAACGAGCATTTATAGAGCACCTACAATGTGCTAGGCAGTATATTAAACACCAGGTATACAAAGGGAGGCAAAAAACAATGTCCCTGTTCTCGAGGAGCTTACAGTCTAATGGGAGAGATAACAGGTAAGTAGCTATGTGTGAAAAAAGATGTAGAGAGGATAAATTGGAGGTAATCATGGAGGGCAGGCCTGAAGATTAAGAAGAACTGGGACAGGTTTCTTGTACGAGGTGGAATATAAGCTGAGATTTGAAGGAATCCAAGGAAACTAGGAGGCAGAGAGTTAATGAAATGATACGCAAATTTAAATAAAAAATTGACTCAAAGTTCCTTCTTCCTCCACAAAAATATAAAATAACAGAATTAGAATTGACCTCAGAATTCATCTAGTTCATGTATTTGAAAGATTGTCAGGGATCTCATTATTATTGTTGAACCCAAAGAACAGGACTAAGAGTAATAGGTAAAAGATACTTAGAGACAGATTTCAGCAAGAGATGAAGAAAGTATTTCTCACTCTTTCATTACTAATTACCTGTTGTATTCAGAACATTATTTTAGATGCTTGGAGAGAAAGTTTAGAGGGAAAATGGTCTGTGTGAATAGTCTTAACACCAGATAAGATGCCATTTAAGGACAAGTAATCTAACTGAATCATCAGCAGGCTACTGGTAAACAAAAAGTAGTAGTATATAGCTATCACACACTACATTTCTGATGACAAGTGAATTAGAGTTACAAAACAAAGTACCATGTGATATTCAGAGGGGATGGTCATTACTTTGGTTTCACTGAAGATATGCTGAAGGAGTAAAGAAGCACCAAATTGGGGGGCCTTTGGTTTTGAGAAGTAGAAGGTTATTGATAGCAAAGTTTTAATAGATTGATGGCTGCAGAAGTACAGTTACAAGGAGTTAATAAATAGTGAGTATTAAGGAAGTAGAGGCAACGTTTTTCAAAAATTTAGCAGTACAGGAGAGGAAATAGATGAGGTAGCCCTGAGTGGTTGTTGTTGTTTGTTCTTTCTTTCCCAGGAGTATCAAAGACATGATGGGGAGATGTCTTGACTTGTGGATTGGATTTAAGTGAGGTCATCAGCCTCACTCTCTTTTCCAGAGTCATTGAAGTCCAAAGCCAGGACAAACGTCAGGATGACTCGAGATGGCCTGAGATGTAGTGGATAATCTTGGTATCTTCAATGTCTGACCAAGTTTTAAGGTTTCCACAGTGCCTGCTTCAGCAGCCTTCATGGCCATTGGAACAAATTGTTCTCATCCACCCATTCCATCAGGGAAAGTCATCACGGGCTTAGGGTAGACATCTCCCTAACTCACTGACAGATTCAGGCCTATAGGTTTAACCTGTCTGCCAGAACAGTAGATGTGACTACTGTGCATATTACAGCTTCTTGAAGCTCAGGTGGGAGTCGGTGAGAGGTGGACATCAAAGGTGAATGAGCAGCCCTGACACCCGAGGCTCTAGTCCTCCTTAAACACCCCATAGAGTCTAGGTATTTTTAAATTTTATTTTAAAGATTGGGTAGATGTGAATGTATTTCTTTTTTTCTTTTAAAATAAATTCTATTGATATCATTTGTTTTCTAGATTACCTATATTTCTAAATATTAACTCTCTTCTGGTACTTTCTTCTGATGCCCTCCTAGAGAGCCATTTCCTATGAATACAAAAACAGGAAACATATTAATCTAGCAAAAATCAACACATAAAAAAATCTGGCAGCCAATATGACAGCAGTTAATATCTATGGAACACATTCTACTTTGCAGAGTTTCCCATATCTTCTTGTGAATATAGTTCTAGGTAGATGAGGAACAAAAGTGTCAACAAATTGATCAAGTGCTTCAGAGAAAAAAAAGTATCTGTTGGAGCAAGATATAAAGGAAGGGGATCAAGTTTTTAATGAACATTAAGGATAATTTTTTTTATACAACCAGAATGAAAGAGGGAAGAGAGAAGGTAATTATACTAGAAATATTAAGTAATGAATAAATGTTTCATCTCTATCACCATGTCTGATGGTCTCAGTCTTCTCAGTGAAATAGGCATTCATATTATCTGCTATAAGCTATAGTAGCAGTTGTAGCGGTATGGTGAGAAAATAAAAGAAAAAAAATTGAAAGAATCACTGTGGGGAAACTCCTCCTTGGACTATGAGGTACTCAGGGTAGTGAATGATGCTGAAGAAGGGTTGTTAAAAAGCAGTGAGAGCCCAGATGAGCCTCTAGTTCATGAATTTGGTACCTCTCATTCTCCAAAACTTATATCAGTTTTTTTTTATCTCTTCTGGCTAAATTTTTCCTTTGAATCAATGACACCTTTAATCCCTCTTTATTTCCTTACCTATTTTAATAGGTATTTCCTTGTTTTAGTCATAAATAATTTCTTTAATCCTATGCTCTTCAGTACTTTATCAACCTGTTTCTTCAAATCCCCAAATGATTAGTATTCTGATTGACAAGAGTACAGCATTTTGAAACATGGTTTCTGGTCCCTGCTCTACCTTAGCTAGCTGGGTCTATTTCTTCATGTATAAAATGGGGATGATGAAACCTACCTTATCTCTCAAAGAAGCTCAAATCTATTGAAGAAATATTTCTTGAGTGTCTACAGTGTGCAAGGTACTATGCTAGACATTGCAGGGGATACAAAACTGGCTAAGATATCTTTAAAGGATGCACACATTAGTAAGGAACATAAACCAAGTTATACAAATAACATACTGTACTAGAAGACAGAATAAGTGTCATGAGAGAGGTACAAGTATGTACTTTTTTACACAAAGCTTGAACATATGGGGCTTTGAAGGATGCAGAGATCATATCTAATTGGAGAAAACAGAGAAGATTTCATGAAGGAAGCCATATTTGAGTTGGGCCTTGAAGAGTGAGCTGGAAAGGATGGATAGACAAGACATTCTAGACAGAAGAAATATGTTGAGAAATAGTATAAGGTACAAGGTAAGCATAGGGCAGTAATGAGACTTAAAGGCAGAAATATAGATCAGTCAGTCAGTCACTAAACATTTATTAAGAGGCTTCTATATGCCAGGAACTGTGCAAAGAGCTGGGCATACAAAGAAAGGCAAAACGCAGTCTCTACCCTCAAGGAGCTCACAGTCTAATGGAAGAGACAGCACTTAAATGACTATGTATAAGAAAATCTATCTATAGGATAAATTGGAAATAATCAGCAGAAAGAAGGCACTAGAATTAATGGGGATAAGGAAAGACTTCCTGAAGAAGTTGGGGTTTTAACTGTGATCTGAAGGAAGTCAGGAGACAGAGACAAAGAGGAAAAGATGTCTAGGCATGGGGAAGAGCTAGTGAAAATGTTTAGGTTCAGACAAAGACATGATGGACCTTAATGCTAAGTTAAGGAGTTCAGAAATAATTTTGTGTGCAATGGGAGCTGTTTTACATTTATTGTCAGTGGATTGGCATGAATAAAAATGTTTTAGTGGCATTAACATGGCAGTGGTATAAAAGATGGATTGGGATGGGGAAGACTGGAGTTAACACGATCAGTTAGGAAGCGGTTGCAACAGTTCTGGGAAAGAGATGAAGAAATGAATTAAAGGATATGAATGGGAAAGGAGCTGTGGAGCTACATGGAAGTAGAATTAATAGGATTGATGCAAACCAAAAGAAAAAGAGAACTCTAACATTACTTTGAGGTAACTGGAGATATAATTAGTTGGATTCAAGAGGAACCAATTCATTTTTGGACATGCCGATTTTAAGAGCTCATGAAATGTCATGATATTAATGATATTTTCTCCAACATCATTTGCTATTTGAAGATGTTCTTTGGAATTAAATTTCCCAAATTAATAAATCACCCAAAATTATAGAGTTAGAAAAAAATTGGCAACAAAATTCATGTGGAAGAATGGAAAGTCAAGTTGTAGCAGCAAGCACCCCAACATCCCCAGGGTAGCTGCCAATACAGGTTCTTAGATCTGCTTTTCAAAAGGAAAGCAACTCAAAATCAGTTAACAAGCACACTTTAATCAAACAAGCATATACCATTTACCTAGTTCGGGGGAACAAAGGTCAGCATCCTGAACTTCAGAGTATACAGACAGTAGTTTCAAAACAGAGAAACAAACAGATCAAGCAGACAGGCTTCCAAACTGTCCAACCATTACATCAATACCAAATCACAGTTACCAGAGAGGGAAGCATCAACATTTGGGTTTTCAAAGCTGGGGGGCTCTCAATGGCTGCCCAGAGTCTCATCTGGTCAAATCACACAACACTTCTCAAGGTGAGCCCCAAAGCAAAGCCTCAAATCAGGGATTATATAGTCTTCTCCTGGCTCAGAGAATGTAACCACCCTCTTGACCCACACTGCCCAATCACACAGCATCAAGGTGTGGTCATTCCTGAAAACCAAGCCTCTTACCACAGGCTCCATGTGACCACATTCAGCCTATTAGGGGGCAGAGTATACTTTCAAATTAAAGAAGGTTCTCGGAGTCACTTAAGTCAATCAAAGTCTCTTAAGCCAATCAAAGGGCCTAGGGGCAGGGAAGATCTTCAAATCTGTATTTCCATTACACAAGTCTATTAAGGGAACTGATGAAAAAAGTGTGAAGGAAGATGGACTAGCAGTAGGAAATCTCAAACTGTATTAAGAAGTGATAATCATCAAAACAATTTGGTACTAGATAAGAAATAGAGAGGTAGATCAGTGGAATAGATTAGGTACACAATACATAATAGCAAATGACCATAGTAATCTAGTGTTTGATAAGCACAAAGATCCAAGATTCGGGGAAAAGAATTGGAAATTGAAGGAATACCTGTGAATTGAGAAATGGCTGAACAAGATGTGATATATGATTGTGATGGAGTATTATTTGTGCTATAAGGAATAATGAGCAGGATGCTCCCAAAAAAATTTGGAAAGACATACATGAAATGATACAAAGTGAAGTGAGCAGAACCAGGATAACATTGAATCCAGTAGAAGCAACATTGCACAATGAGCAAATGTAAATGACTCAGCAGTACTATGATCCAAGATCCATAATTCTAAAGGAGTTATGATGAAAAATGCTATCCATATATAGTCATGTAAACCTTTTCCTATATTTGCAATGTTATAAAAGATAATACAGACCAAAAAGGGAAATAAAAAAGTTCTTTAAAAATATACTTCTATCTGCATTCAGATTCCATTAGTTCTTTCTCTGAAGATGGATAGCATTTTTCAAATTGCTTGCCTTCTCAATGAGGGGGTGGAGAGGGAAGGAGAGAATTTGGAATTCAAAATTTTAAAAGAGTGTTACAATTGTAACATGTAATTTACATTTAATTTGAAAAAAATCAAAAATAAAAAAAAGAAAACGTCATTTGGACTTATTAAATGTATTATTCTTATTGTAGGGCAAGAAATAATAGAGACTGAAGGCTTGAGCTTGAATCTGGTGGCCAAATTAAACCAACTTAGAGGTGATATTTTAAAATATCTTGTTCTTTTTTTTTAGGGAAGACATATAATCATAAAACTGCCAACAAGAAAACTAAGTATGTTGAGACTGATTGGAATCATAAAGCAAAATCTTAAAAAGAAAAAATGCTGTGAGACTAATTAGCACCTATGCAATATGTGTTTTAATGTACACTTTTGACATAGTGAAATGGACAACAGATTTAGAATGCATCTAAATAAAAATCTGTTCTATGCTAATGAAATGCAGTACAGGGCTCATTACCTCAAGGTAGCTATAGACAGATAGCATTTGCTCATCTAAAGGGAAGAAGAGGATTGATAAATATTCTTAGAGTACACAGTGAGCATGTTAAAAAATTATAGAAATGCTTCTTGGAACAAACAGAACTCATTTCACAGAGCAATAATAAAGACTGAGAACAGCGATGCAACATTTGTTTAATATAACTGAAAACTGTTTATTTCCAGACAGAGGCAGGTAGGTGGTAGTTGACTGACTTCTGGGCCTTAGGTCAGAAAGACCTGAGTTCAAATCTGGTTTTAGAGAGTTACTAGCAGTGTGACCTTGGCAAGTCACTGAACCTCTGTATGCTTTAATTTCCTCAATTGTAAAGTGGGGATAATAATATACCCAACTCCCAGGGTTGTTATAAGGATTTAATGAGATAATATTTATAAAGCGCTAAGCATAGTGCCTGGAACAAAATAGGCACTATATCGTTTATGATTATGTTGATGATAAGAAGGATCATGAAATGCATAGGAAAATATAAAGATGTTCCACAAGCAACCTCAGCATGAACCCACCAGACTGTTGCCCAAGAAGCATCAAAATGTCTTGTGCAAATTTGTTGATGGGGTTTGCTGTAGTAATTTGGGACCTGGTCAGTCACCAGAAATGATAGAAAGGATGTCTTTGGGGACTTCAAACTTATGGATCAATGCCAATTATTCAATCAGGTGGTATAAACAGAGCAAGAAATTAAATGCATATTGGGGCTAACCAAGTTTTGGTATAAGTGTGATGGAATACTCCTGTGTTGTAAGAAATGATGAAATGATGAGCTGCTTTTTTTTGTGTGTGGTGCAAAGAATTGGAAATCAAGAAGATGCCCATCAATTGGGGAATGGCTGAACAAGTTGTGGTTTATGAATATAATGGAATATTACTGTGCTATAAGAAATGAGGAGCAGATGGACTTCATAATAACCTGGAGAGAATTATATAAACTGATGCTGAGTGAGGAGAGCAGAAACAGGAAAATTTTGTACACAATTATAGACACATCGTATCTGTGATTACTTACTTCGGTAGACTGGGCTCCTCTCAGCAATGCAAGTTTAGAAAACAAGTCCAAAAGACTCATGATGGAAAGGGATATCCACATCCAGATAAGAACTACAGAGACTGAATGGAGATTGAAGCAAACTACTCGCTCACTTTCGTGTTTAGTTTTGTTTCATTGCTTCTTCCTCATTAACTCCATTGGCTAGAATTCTTCTTTACAAAGTGACTAATGTTTAATGTGAAAGTATCTGTCGAACCTATATCTGATTGCTTGCCACCATGGGGGATGGGGAGAAAAGGGAGGGGGAGAAAATTGGGAGCTCAGGGGATTGTGGAACTGAATATTGTAAACTAGATGTAATAAAAAAAATCAAAATCCAAAAAATCAAAGAAATGGTGGTCTGGTTTATTTTAGAAAAAATATGGAAAGACTTGCATGAAATAATGAAAAACGAAATGAGCAGATCCAAGAAAACTTTATATACGGTAACCATAATATTGTTCAAAGAACAATTGTAAAAGACTAAGTTATTCTGAATATTATAAATGCTCAAATCAATTACAAAAGACCTATAAAGCAAGATGCTATCCACTTCCAGAAAAAAAAAAAACTGATAAATACTATAGCATAGTATGATTTAACACATATTTAGAGATCTGTGTCAAATGGTGGCCTTTTCCCGTGTGGGGTGGGGGAGAATGGAGGGAGAGTTTGGAACTTATAAATGTAACAAAAATTTAATTTAATTTAAAAATATTTACGGGGACAAGATGAGGCACAGGATCTCTGTTGTATTGCCTACTACTACACTCATTACAAAGAAGCTTCTGTGCAACAGAAGATGAGTTTGTATCCCAAGATTCATCTTATTGCAAAATGCATTCATTTGATGGACCTGCACAACAGTCCACAGAACATTAAGTATGAAAGAATCATAACATAGTCACGATATGTCTTCATACTATTCCTATCATCAAAGAAGATAAAAATGAGACAACAATAATTCTACTAAACAAATGGATTCTTCTTAAGGAGCCCAAGCTTTGTGATCAATGCAGAGTATGCAAGGAAATAGAAACTATGCAACGCATCACTGAGGCTGGGAAAAACTGTCATTAACTGAATACCTAGAAAGCCATGAGCTGATACCTAGAATTATACATCAGAAATTCATTTTTCCTATAAGGATAAACATGAAAAATCCACACACAACAAATGCAGACCTCAAAATGTTTGCAAGAAATCAAAGCAAGGAGGGAGACCATTATCACAGACATTCACCTAGACAAAACATTGACACATAAAAACTTAAGAATAACATTTTAATTGGTGTCTCTATACCAATTAATCACTGTGGAATGGAATAAAATCCTTTCAAAATATAAAGTCTAAACAGAAGAGGTCAAAGTCATGTGGGAATGTAATTAGTTAAATATTACCCCTTGCCACCCTCTCTGTTCTGTCAAAAAGGCTTTTGGAGAGACCACAAGAGGCGACTTACCTCCTATAACTTTTATTCATCCACAAAAGGTAACTGGTTTTTTTTTTCACCTATGAAGTAGGAAGTAGAACATTAGCTATAAGAGAAAAATGTCAGAATAATGATTTTCTCAAATGTAATTTCTATCTGAACCCCTTTGAACAGAAATGAGAACAAGACATGTAATGATGGTAGCTCACATTTATATTTAAAGTTTGCCAGGTCCTTTATATACACTATCTCTTTGATCACCAAAATAATCTTAGTTGTTAGGTGCTCTTATTAGACAAGGGAACAGAGGCTTCTCAAGGTTAAGTGACTTGACAAGGGTCATACAGCTTGGCAGTATCTAAAATAGGGTGTGAATCTAGGTCTTTTTGACTCTCAGTCTAGTACTCTTGGCACTATGCTATGTTGTTAGTCATTCTGCTAGCTATAATGTTAACCAAACTTTTAGAGATCTGGGTGAGGATGTCAAGAATTATTGGGCAGTAAAGGTGTGGAATTCAGCAGAGAACTTGGAATTGGGGGATGTGGACCTGGGAGACACCTGTGTGGAGGTGGGGGTATTGGGAGTTTTGTAATAGATAAGATCACTGATGGAAATAGTTTTGAAAAAGAAAATCGGACAGTAGAGACAATAGTTGACATTTAGGTAACTGGAGAAGAAGGGGGAAATGTTAAGAGGATGAAATGAAACAACAAATGTCAGAGTACTCTGAAACTTGGAGTTTGTATACAAGTACAAATGCAGTTTCCAGCTTTGTGCACTTTATAGGGAGCTATGTAGTGTGTATAGCAGATAGAGCTCTGGGCTTGGAGTCTGGAACAACTGAATTCATGCTAGGCAAGTCACTGTCTGATAATACTTGCTGTTCAGCTCTTTTCAGTCATGTATGTCTCTTCGTGACCCCATTTGATATTTTCTTGGAAAAGACATTGATTCAGTTTTCCATTTCCTTCTCCAGGTCATTTCTTTTTATATATAGGAAACTGAGGTAAAACAGGTTAAGTAACCTGCCCATGGTCGCATACCTCATAAGTGTCTGAGGCCAGACTTGAACTCAGGAAGATGAGTCTTCCAGACTCCAGGTCTGGAGTTCTATCCATTATACCATTTAGCTGTTTAAAAGATAATACTACTTTCCAGGATTGTTGTGAAGATCAAATACTGTACCTGGCATATAGTAGCTACTTAACAAAAGCCAATTTTCTTCCTTTCCTATTTAACAGATTTCATATTATTATAATATTTGAAATGTTTCTTTAGCTTCATTTCTTTCAAAGATACTTCTTGTGGCTACTTGTCAATATTTTCTGATTTATAGTAGAGGTTTATGTTTGTATTTACAACTCTCAAATAGTTTTCATTAATTTTTAGATTTTTTTTAGTATGAAAATTTTTTTTAAAGTTTTACTTACTGAAATGCCATGTTAACACAATAGAGTTTTGGATATTCAGTATTCCTATATATTAAAAGTAAAGTGTCTCAAATGAATAATCTCAAACTTAAATTTTTCAACACTAGGTGCTTCTTTAATTTTTGTAATTCTATAATGCTTCCCACTTATTTTTAACTTTTCTGAGGATTTTCTTCTTCAAATACTTAATAGTTTCTCCTCTCCTCCATAACTCCAGTGAAACTTTTATCTTCACAGTAATTCTCACTAATTGGGATTTCCCTGTATAACTGTCATTGAAAAAAAGGAGAAATTTTCTTCAAGGAAGATTATATGAATTAGAACATATACAGATATGCATAGTATAGTTCTGCTGGTGGGGAAGGAAAGAAACAAACACTTATTAAGTGTTACAGGTACTATGCTAAACACTTTACAGATATCATCTCTTCAATAAGTAAAACTATTTTTCATTTATTTTATTTTTCTCCTAGAACTTAGCATAACACCTGGCTCAGAGTGGACACTTAATAAATTCTTCATGACTTAACTTTTTTTGGTTTGTTTAGTTTTTGTTTGGACCTGTAATTTCATTGGTATAGGGAACTTCTAGTATAAAGACTTCCTCTACCAATGAAAACCAATTGCTCATTTGAAACATGTAGTCTTAAAGAGTTGCCTCTTGAGACATTAGAAGATTAAGTGACTTACCTAAGGTCTCACAGCCTCCTTATTTTTAATATTAATTATTATTATTATTCTTTTGTCACTCAAAGATACCTTTATTGAGTGGTGGTGTGAAGGAGACTAAGAAGCTGGAAGTCTAGTCACTGGCCTCAAGGGGCTAAAATTGTGAAGGGGAATGAGATACATCAGCATATCCCAAAGAGGCAGAAGATGTATGGCCTGTTTTTTGCTCTGTAAAATGAGGGCATTGAAGTCAGTAGCCTCTGAGCTCTGTGGAATCTTTGGGGAAGAATATATCCTTGGGTGTTAGGGCAGACCCCAAGTGCTTTGAGATACAGACTATGGGACATCAAATCAAATATATGGATTCTTTACATTTAAAATAATTTGTCTAGGTCCTCATGAATTGTCTGCCTTGAATATATCATCACCTCAAGATCTGTATGTTAATTTTTTATGCTTCTTCTATCATCCCCCTATTCATCCCTTAGTAGATAATAAAATTAATAATATCTAAAATGGACATAGTTTTTTAAGGTTTACAAAACTCTTTATATATAGTTTCTCATTTCAATGAGTAATGTATGAGGCCTTTGTAGTTACTATGAATGAAAAATTGTTGAACTTTGCTGACTTTATCTAATAGTTCTGATTGTGTGTGTGTGTGTGTGTGTGTGTGTGTGTGTTTGTGTGTATAGGGATAGGGAGATGCCTAAAAAGAGCTGGTTCCATACAAATTTCAAAGAACTATATAAGTGTGAGAGATCATTAGTATTATCTCATTGACCAACATGTAATATTAAAAGATATGTATGGATAAAGAAAGCAAAGGTATGATAGAAATGTAGTCTCTTAATGGATCTGTACTAAGTCTTTTCAGTTTGGAAAGTTCTTCCAGAGATAGTACTGTACTGGCCTGGCCTTTGAGAAAAGACCCAGGGTCATCTCTATGCCATAATGAGGCATCTGAGTAGGGCTGTGGCAGAGGATGAGCCAAAGATCATGGTGCTACCTGTGCTCACAAATATAATTTCCCATGGTTTGTTTTAACTCTGTTCAAGTGTGTGTGCGTGAGTGTTCGTGTGTGCGTGCCGTGTGTGTGTGTG
>WOXC01002179.1:0-5000 GCA_011680675.1 Gymnobelideus leadbeateri | reverse complement strand
TTGTTGCTGAGTCATTTTCAGTCACGTCCAACTCTTCATGACCAGTTTTTGGGGTTTTCTTAGCAAAGATACTGGAGTGTTTTGCATTTTTTTTCTCTAGCTCATTTTACAGATGAGACACTGAGGCAAACAGGGATAAATGAGTTGCTCAGGGTCACACAGCTGGTAAGTGTCTGAAGCCAGATTTGAACTCACAAAGAGGAGTCTTTCTGATTCTAAGTCTGGCACTCTATCCACTGTACCAATAGCTGCTGGAGACTTGAAGGTAGTAACACTTAGATTTAAATTTTACCCCTATTTCAATTGCCTTAAGAAGATTCTAAAGATCACCTGACAAAATAAGGTACTGGACAGTAAGGTTGTTTTTTGAGCTGAGCTGCCAAGCATTCAAACTCTATTGCAGAGAACGTAATTCCAATGGCCTGTCCCACTTGTTTGAACACCAAATGTACTTTTGCCTACAAGACTATTTTTACAGAGAAATCACACAAAGCAAACACTCACACGGAGGTCAGAATTGATACAAGGACACTTTGAAAGTCACTCTGAAGAACTTTGGAATTGATTGTGAGACACAGGAGACCCTGGTGCAGGACCATCTAGCATGGAACGTCCATATCAGAAGGTACTGTCCTCTCTAAGCAAAGCAGAATTGCAGTACTTCAAAAACAATATGAGACGCACAAATTTAGAGACATCTCCACTCCAAATATTCATATGGACCATTTGTGCCCAACCTGTGGTGTAGCCTTCCAAGCTCATATTGGTCTTATCAGCCATAATCAGACACATTGTGCATCAACACTAACATAGTGAGGTCATTTTGGTCCTCTTTCAAGCACAAAGGACAACAACCAACAACTTGGCCATGGGCAAGTCAGCTTTTCTGAGTTGCACTTTCCTTATTTACAAAATCGGAATAATACCATTTATGGTCTGGTTTGTGACAACCAAAATAAAAAGAGTGAAAATACCCTGAAGCATGAGAACTTTTGAATGAGCAGCTATAGCAATGCCTGGATCCACCAGACCCGTCTGCCTCAACCAGGCCACCAATTCTATTAGCTACCATAACCTACTGCCAAGTAGTCCCTCCTTCTGCTCTCAAGCCTAGTACTGATTCCTAACTCTGTGGCCTGCCCCACAACTGACATGTCCTGGGATGTAGTGGACCTCACAGAATACATTTTTTATTTTTGCTTTTTGGAGAGGGGAAGGTAGGGCAATTGGGGTTAAGTGACTTACCCAAGGTCACACAGCTAGTTTTTTTTTTTTTCCTGTGTTAAGTGTCTGAGGTCAGATTTGAACTCAGGTCCTCCTGACTCCAGGGCAAGTGCTCTATTCACTGAACCACCTAGCCAACCCCTGGAACATAATTTTTTAATATGTGTCACCAACATGGTTACTACCCATTTTATGTTGTTGAAGTTCTTCACAGCCTGATACAGACAGTGAGAAGATGACCCAGAATATGAAGTATTGACCAAGTTAAAAGTAATAGTCCTTGGGGGCGGAGCCAAGATGGCGGAGTAGAAACAGCTCCTCCAAGCCTCTCTGCCCCCAGATTCTCCACAAACTATGTAAAAAAGGACTCTGAAAATCTTCTGGAGCCCCAGCACCCACAGAACGACACAGAGAAGCTAACCTCCCGCTGAGGACAGCCCAGCAGCCCTGCAGGAAGGACCAGCGCAGTGGTCTGGGAGCCGGCAGCGCGCAGAGCCCAGAGCGCAGGAGCCCAGCCAAGTCGAGCCCAGGTCCGCTTAAGCCGAGGTTTTAGCTCCAGGGCGGCAGGGCCAGCAGCCAGCTGGAGGAACCCCAGAACACCAGGAGCTGTGGCGATTCCAGAATTATCAACATAGACATGCCTAGGACAAAGTAAGAGGCTAGTGTCCTATGGACTTTGGGACCTGTATTTGGGGAATGTGTCAGCTCCCTCCCCTGGGGGCTAGAAGCCGCTGAGGAGACACGCCATTTTGTAGTTTTCATAGGCATTTCCGGCTCCCAGCCTACAAATCGTGGGGAGATCCAGCGATCAGTCTTGGGGGGTAATCACTCTTGCTTTAACCTCCCTGGATCTGGATTGGAATCTAGGGTGGAAGTTGTGGGTGGGTTTATAGCTTGCCAGAAACGGAAGTTGCCCCCCACACGTTCGGGACGAAAATTCCTCCATCTGGCCTTAAAGCCATAGTGTGGCAACAAGCCCAAAACTCAAGCAATTAAGTGGCAACATGCCAAGGCAAAGGAAACAGAAAAATGCAACCCTAGACTCCTATTTTGGGGGCATAGAGCGGGAAAAGGACTGTGAGGTCAGAAGTCCTGCTCCAAAAGCCCCAGGGGAAAACATGAGTGGGTTGCAGGCCATAGAGGACCTAAGGAGGACTTTAAAAATCAAATAAGAGAAGTGGAGGAAAAATTAAAGAGAAATAGAAGGATGCAGGAAAAGTATAAGAAATGAGGTCAACAGCCTGACTGAAGAAAATAACACCTTAAAAAATAGACTAACTCAAATGGCTAAGGAGGCCCAAAGGGCAACGAGGAGAAGAATGCCTTAAAAAGTCGAATTTACCAAGATGGAAAAAGAATCTCAAAAGTTCACTGAGGAGATTCATTCCTTCAAGAATTAGACTGGAGCAAATGGAAGCTAGTGACTTTATGAGAAATCAAGATGCTGTTAAGCAGATCAAACAAACGAAAGATTAGAAGGCAATGTGAAATATCTCATGGGAAAAACCACTGACCTGGAGAATAGATCCAGGAGAGACAATTTAAAAATTATTGGACTACCTGAAAGCCATGATCAAGGAAGAACCTAGAAATCACCCTTCAAGAAATTCTCAAGGAAACTGCCCTGATGTTTTAGATCCAGAGGGCAAAATAGAGGTTGAAAGAATCCACCGATCACCTCCTGAAAAAGATCCCAAAAAGAAAACTCCCAGAAATATTATAACCAGGTTCCAGAATCCCCAGATCAAGGAGAAAATACTACAAGCAGCCAGGAAGAAACAATTTCAATATTGTGGAAACACAATCAGAATAGCCCAGGACCTGGCAGCTTCTACACTGAGGGATCGAAGGGCATGCAATATGATATTCCAGAGGGCAAAAGACCTGGGAATGAACCCAAGGGTTACCTACCCAGCAAAACTGAGTATTTTGTTTCAGGGGAAAATATGGTCATTCTGTGGAATAGAGGACTTTCAAGCATTCTTGAGGAAAAAACCAGAGTTGAATAGAAAATTTGACATCCAGACACAAGAAGGAAGAGATGCCTGAGAAGGAAATCAGGGAAAAGAAATCAAAAGGAACTTATCAAAGTTGAACTATTTACATTCCTATATGGAAAGGCAATATCTGTGACTGATGATATCTTTCCCACTATGAAAATAATGGAAGAAGGGGGTGTGGTCATACGAATACATATGTGAATGTGTGTGTATATGGTTACAGTTATATATGGATAGAGGGCATAGGTTGATTTTGTTGGGAAGGGAGAGTACTCAAGGGATGAAATTATGAGGTGAGAGAGGGAAGTGGCAAGAGGAGATGGGGAGAGACATGGTAGGGTAAACTATCTCATGTAGGGGAAGTGGGGGCAAAGGAGGGGGAGAATAAGGAAGGCTAAAAAGGCAAAACCACATTCACATTGAATTGGGTTCAGGGAGAAAATGACATACATACTAAATGGGATATCTCAACCTGCAGCAGGATAGGGGGAAGGGGGATGAGAGGAGGGATGATGGATGGGAGGGCATCCTTGGGGTGAGGGGAGGCTGGAAGTACCCACTATAGAAGAGGAACAGGATCATGTAGGGAATGGACCAGGTGGGGGGTGGGATGAGTGGGAGGGAATTATAAGCAGCCTTGTACAATATATCTACTATGATAATGTTTTGCATAGCTAGACATGTACAACATATACTGAATTACTTACATCCCAAGAAGGAATGGGTGACAAGGGAGGAAGGAAATGGATCTGAAATTCAAGGTCGTAACATTAAATGTTTCAAATATATATATAAATTCTATTATTAATACTCTTTTGCCTATAATTGGGAGATAAGATGTGCAGGCATTGGGACACAAAGATTCATCTTCCTCTAATGGAAAAGTCGAAGGGGGTATGGGAGAAGGTATGAGAGAGAGCAGATTGGAGGAAGCGATATCTTGTGGGACTGCTATTCTGGGAGGTTGGGTAGGGGAATAATAGGGGGAAAATGATTGTAACTCAAAATCTGGCGGAAATGAATGATGTAAAACAGAAGTTAATAAAGTATTTGTTTAAAGAAGAAAAAAAAATAAAAAAAATAAAATAAATGAAGTACAAAAAAAAAAAAGTAATAGTCCTTTTAACAGAGGTTGATTTTTATCTCTGCCTCCTGCCCCCCTCACCCCCAGCCACAATGACCAATAGATATAGAATCAGTATTGATCCTACCTTGAATAAATCTAGAAATGATGAAGGAGCAGATGACCTCTGATGGCCTTCCAATAGCTGATGGAATTGTCAGTCATCTGAAGAAACAGACAGGACCTTCCTTGTGCAGTGTAGGACTACAGAAGTATTTTAGAAGGTCATAATGACAAAAATACTTCTGTGGTGGGTTTCTTTAAAGACTACCTGGTGAATCTCACTCAATGTTTTGAAAAACAGTTACTAACTAGAATGGAGATAACCCTTTGCACACAGCAATGCTGATATTCTGGTAAAGATGGTATAAGTCTAATGGGGAAAGGGTCTCACTTTGTTCTTTCCTCAATATCTGGCTGGGCAGCTGTAATGGGAATGTAAATTTTTAAGATCTTCCCTGCCCCTAGGCTTAAGTGCTCCTGGAGCCTGTGGTAGGAGGCTTGTTTTTCAGGAGATATTTTGTGATTAGGCCATGGGTCAAGAAGGTTGTTACATTCCCTGGGCCAGGAGAAAGCTATATAAGCCCTGATGGGAGGCTTTGTTTTGGGGCTCACTTTGAGAAGTGTTGTGTGACTTGACCAGACAAGAGGCA